>CANTUT010000095.1:1892500-2262500 GCA_947687605.1 Reutealis trisperma | reverse complement strand
ATTAATAAATTTATTTGAAATCAAAATGATTTGACAATACTGTATGTATTCATCTCGTATTTATCTAGTACAATAATTTGACAATACTGTATCATCACTAAATATATATATAATAATTTACCACACATGCATTGATAATACTGTACAACACATGATTTGACAATACTATATCATCACTAAAAAGACATATAAATTTAAAGCAGAATGAATTGACAACTCACAATCATTATTGTGAGCATGTGACCATGGCATTTGTGTATAAATTCAGAACTTACATTGACACAAACCACAAAACAATCAAACATGGCTGGATCATTAGGAAGTGGTTGTGGTAACAAAAATTGGATTCTTCCAAGATTCAATGATGATTATGAGAGCAAAAAATATAGTGATCGCAGAGAATATTACACTGGCCTACGTCGTGAGTGGCAATTTAGATTACAAGAATTTGAAAGTTTAGTGCAAAATTTGCAAGCACTATCTGCCCCAGTTGTGAAACATTATTCATTAACAATGGCAAGGAAAAACATTTCCAATTATGAGCTTGCAATAGAGAGAATTCGAAAGGAGAATAATCGCATGCTTCTTCGTAGATCTAGATTCTATATGCTGTTGATTGCTAAAGAGCAAGCATCTGCAATACGTAGAGAACTTACTCAAGCAGAGGTGAGTAGTGCTATTAATTACTTTAAATATATTTCAGATGATGAAATGTTGAATGAAGAATAAAAATTGTACTCTATGTATTTTCAATATGTTGTTGGAATAATTTAATGTCAAAGTTTTATTATTGTATCTCAGTTGCAAATAAAAGTAATAATATTATCTATCGTCATCTTCTAAATAATTGTCTATAATAAAATTTTAACTAACATTTGAATAATTGATTCATAATAAAAATCAAATAAGAAATTATAAAAATGAATTTTCATACATTGAAAAATAATGTTTAATTTTCATCAAATAAATAAATGTCTGAAATATAATCGGAGGATCTTGCTATTGATCTAAACAAATGAGATTGATGCATTTCACTATCTTCCACAACCTCATCAGCATGTAGATTAAAATAATATATGTTCAAGCGTATTTTAATACAGTTGTTCTCTTCACATATTTGAAATAATGCTTTCTGTAATTCTTCCATACTTGATTTATTCATGTTAATTGCCTTTGCATGAGGTACTGAAATACCATATTCTCTGGCTTCCTCACGAAGTACTTTTAATTCTTGCACACGAAATGACCACTCATTGTTTATTGTGTTATACACAAATTCACTATTATGCTTATTAGGATCCATGGGATAAATGAAATCATCTTCAAGAGCCCATTGACATCCGGTTGCTCTAAATATATCCCCAAGAGAGTAAAATCAAGACATCTACATAAGATATCTTTTATTTTACAAATTGTAACATAATATTTTCAATACATAAATCAATAGTCTAACAACACTTAGGCAAATAGTTTGGTAAATATTTCAGAAAATCATTATCATCATTATCACTGTAATAAGAGATTTCATCATTGTGTGGCGCATCACATTCTATGCTGATATTTTTAATCCTTGTCGATCTAAATGGATCACATGCGTGATGAAATTTTTCAAGTCTTGCATTCATTATGTCAATCTCTAAATGAACTTGTTGCTTAATATTGTTTACATCATCATTCATTTCCCTTGGCAAATCAACTGAATGAGCCTTAGGGATTGCTATATCATGATATCTGTAGTATGCTTCAACTTAGCATCGTATTTCCCATAGACAATTCCATTCAGGCTCATTTGAAATGATAATATTTCTCATATCTTCTAAATTAGTTGTATGTTTCCCAATGAAAATGCGATTGGCTTGTCCATGATTCAAACACGAATAGTATGGACAATTAATGAATTTTCTCTTCTTACTATACCATATAGTACCATTAGGATCTGTGTATCTATCTATTGTTTCTACATTATTTGAACTATTCAAGTTAAACATATAGTTTTGATGACTTTTTCTTATATAATTATCGTTTGATTGCACCTAAAAATAAAAATAAAATAAATTTTGAACAATTACACAAATGCAATAAAATATATTTGACATAACAAGCATAATAATCTAAATAAGTCAACAATAGTTACACAAACATTTAAGCAATAATCATTTTTTTGTGCATTAGATACACGACTCCTACTATGCGGACAAGTCTTGATATTATGTCCAGATTTATTGGATAATCTGCATGAGTATCCTTGCTTATCATTAACCGTCCAATCCATTTCAGTTTGAATTCTTGATGTAATTGGACGTCCCTTTTTTTGCATCAGACTAGCATATGAAATTAAAGGCAACTGGTAAGATGTAGACCAATATTCAGAGTGCCCTAAAGGTTAGAAGCTGACTTGGTAGCAGTTCGGTGTGCATTCCAAAGTATAACATTAATTAATGAACTAAAAATAATTGATCCCGTTACTCAAGTAACCAGCAATGGCATGGGAGCAAGGTATTTTTGCCTCTTGAAATTTGCCACATATACAGGTGCGCTTAAATAAATTAACGACCTGTTCATTTGCTCCCTTTTGGCAATGTACTGTTAAAAGCTGTAATGATAGAGAAAAGCCCTTTTTCTCTATCATAAGATGTCACAGAATGCCCCATTGCCTTTGCCACCCTCTTATTCAATAAATTCTACCAGTCTTTATAATACACAACCCCTTTAGTAATCTCCCTCGAATATTCAGATCTTCGCTCATCAAATTGGTGCACCATCTTTTCGAACAGCCTATTCACCAAATAAGTTATCGGCATACTCCGAATTTCTTTGATCATTCCATTAACTGACTTGGTAATATTAGTAGTCATATTCCCATATTGTTTCCCTTTGTCATATGCACGTGTCCACATATGCAATGGGACTCTCTCAATCCATTTTTTTTTTTTTTGTTTTAGGGTGCATTTCATAGATGCTGTCAATTAGCTTTTTAAACTTTCTTTTCTGGTGTTCATATGCTTTACACATATTATAAAAAAAACAATAATTACTTGCTGAAACACAGTTTTAACATGTATGAGAATGTATTTAATGGGTAGATGATTACCTGCTTTTGTTAGGGACTCCTTCAATTTAGCATTCTTGAACTTTGTATTGTAGTTGCTTGCAACATGTCAAATACAATAACGGTGATCACACATCTTCCACCAATCATGTTGCATTGCGTGAATTATTCCAACATGGCGATCACTTATTACACATAAATCTTCCTTGGTAGTCATATGCAGCTTGATGTTATTCATAAACCAACTCTAATTGTCCTTATTCTCCTTTTCCACAATAGCAAATGCAACAAGAAAAACCTTATTATTCCCACCCAATGCAGAGGCTATCAGTAAACACCCTTTATACTTCCCATACAAAAATGTTCCATCTACATACAATACTAGCCTACAATAATTGAAGCCTTCAATGCAAGGTTTGAATGTCCAAAATATCCTTTTGAATACCCGACATGTAGGATCTAAAATATTTTGGACATAATAAGCATTGTCATCAATTATATAATGGGAACTGAGATTAGCTGTGATTACAACACCCATCCACTGCCTAAGCTTTTTGTAGGACTCTTCCCAATTCCCAAACAACCTACCAATGGCTAATTGCTTAGCAAGCCATGTTTTCTTGTAGGAAGACATGTAATTAAATCTCTAATGGATGGAAGCCATTAAGGCACTAATTTTAATCTATGGCGCTTCCTAGACAACAGTCTTAATGTAGTTATACATCAATTTTGAATCCAACTGCCGATGATCTTATGACTTACCAGAACTAGTGCAACTCTAAGGACCATTATACCTAGTTATCTCTTAAAACATAGATCCCATCTTTTTAATTGCTCGCAATCTCCATTTGTAACCACTATTGCTCTTTCTGCATTTTATAACAAATGTATTCTGCCTAGCAATCTCAGTCATATACTCTTGATTTCAATACAAGAAGTACTCCTTTGCTACTGCTTGAATTGCTTCTTTAGATTGAAAAATCATTTCTTTTGCAAATTCCTTTGATGGATCAAATACAATCATGTTATTATCATCTGTGTAAGGATTAGCATGCATGGGATCGTACTCTATACCTACCAAATATCCACCACTAGAATCGGTAGCATCTATAGTTGTCTCTATTAATGTATTGCAGTCAACATCATACATATCATCATCTTCATCTTCATCCTCATCATCAAAATCTTCCATCTCCTCATATTCATCAATATCATCATCTTCCCCCTTAGTATTAACCCTTCATTATGTTCCACCTCATCACCCTCCTCTTCATCGCCTGCCGTCTCAACAGCCCCCCCTTCATCCTCATCACATTCTTAATGAGCATCAGAAGGTCCAACATGAGCATTCATGTGCATATATATCTCTCGAGTTTCAAGAAACATCTCAATATAATTCAAACACTGTGCATATTTTTCATGATGCGTATACATTGTTATCATGTAATCTTCATCCCATATATCAATACAACCAAATTTTTTATTTCCTTCCATCAATATCCTAGGAATTTTGTACATAATTTTCAATATAGTTCTAGGAGTGTTATCTATTATCAATGCAATCCTAAGTTTTTCTTTAAGTTCCTCTATGCATAATCTATCTCCACTCCTAATCATTTTTGAGAAACCATGTTCATAATCAATACTAAATTGATTATGGATTATATTACAGCCCAATAAGCAACGATACATGGTGAACTTGACATGTTTTATGACTACGTGAAATAATTATAAAAAATTATTATTAATATTCAAGTAATATCTTATGCTTATCATGATGGTTATGATATCAAATTACTACAATTATAAATACATAATAAATGATAAATTACATACAAGAATTAAATATTAGTTAAATGAACATGGGAAAAATTATCGTATGATAAAATTACAATAATTAAAAATTATTAAGGATTAAAAACGATAATATAAATTTTTTTTTCATATATAAATTTTTGACCGGTATATTTTTTATCTTAAAATATATCAAAATTAAAAAAAAATTGCACCAATAATATTAAAAAGTGAATAATATTTAAAAGTAATTATAATTTATTAATATTTAAGTAAAGATATTTACAAAAAATTAATTAATATTTAAGTAAATATATTTATATAAAATCATGCTTATATTTATATAAAATCATGCTTAATTTTGAACTTCAAAAGTTATTTTTTTCTATTTTTAATACTTCAAAATATTAAATTCTTATTATGTATACAATGTAATAATTTTGATTAATTTTAAATTTTTTAGGTATATATATATATATATATATATATATATATATATATATATATATATATATATACACGTTAGGAAATTAGTTAAAACAATATACATAAACATATATATATATATATATATATATATATATATATATATATATATATATATATATATATATATATATATATATGTTTATGTATATTGTTTTAACTAATTTCCTAACGTGTATATATATATATATATATATATATATATATATATATATATATATATATATATATATATGTTTATGTAGATTGTTTTAACTAATTTCCTAACGTATATACATATACATATATTTTTATTAAGCTTATATATTTAAACATACAAATATTTAAACATAAATTTTAGTTGAATAAAATTAATATATTTATTAATTTTATCTACATACAAACATAAATTTTACTCGACTAAGATTACTGCACAATAAATTTTATTTATATAGCCAATATATTTATTAAGATATTCTATATGCAAACATTATAAATTAGTAAATTCGACGTAAAAAAAATTACACACACACACAAATATTTAAACATAAATTTCACTTGAATAAAATTAATATATTTACATTAAGGAGCCTGCAATTTCTTCCAACACAAAAATATTTAGATAATCGTCATTATTATTTTCTGCAATAAAAAAAACTCACTAACCTAAAAAATTTGAAAATACATAAATAACTCAAAAAATATAGAAACAACTAAAAAAATAAAGAAATAAACAACATAAAAAGTTTACAGAAATGTGTAATAACTAAATAGAGATAATACCAAACTATATTATTATTTAAAACAAAGCTATATTATTATCTCAAACTATATTATTATTATTATTATTATTATTATTATTATTATTATTATTATTATTATTATTATTATTATTATTATTATTATTATTATTATTATTCTTTTATAATAACAAATGATAATTTAAATTTAACATAATAATCACACAATTTAATAACTATTTATAAATTTAACATAATAATAAAAATAACATTTGACCAAATATTAATTATAATTTTTTAAACATTACTAACATTTAGTAAGGTACCATAATAATATAAACAATATAATTTAAAAACCATATACAAATTAAATTATATACAATTTAACATAAATTATTAGCATATTAATAATTTAAAAATATATATTTAAACTAAATAATTGTAAGAATTATGAAAAAAAATTACCTTATGGAGTAGTTCAATATCATTCACCAAAATATTGTGGAATTTGAAAGTAACAGATGAAAAATTTTGAGAATTATAGATGAAAATTTTTAAAATGGATAGATTGTAGAAAAAGATAAGAATAAGTGGGTTTTTAAAGAAAGGGATGGGTGAAATATTTACTGAGTTCAGGTTAGTTGAACCAACAATGCAGGAGAGAATTGATTCTCTCCTGCATGCAGGCTTTTGTTTTTCAAAAAAAAAAATCATTAACAAAGGAAAATTGCCAATTAAACTAGCGATTTTCCTTTGTCATGTCCACTCAAGCTGCACGCCAGTGGGGTGGTGTGAAGCTTTATGGTATCACCATTATAAATGGCGATACCTTCAAATGGCTATTGCCTACCCTAACTGCTGGGCAGGCTATTGCCTACACAATTATCGCCAGTATAACTGGCGATAATTTTGATATTCACACTTCGCCAGTTTGACTAGCGATTTGTTGCCACCATTTTTCCACTCCCCTCCACCTGGCACAAAACAGCATATGCAGAGAAATATTTTTCTTCCCAACTCATATAGGGAAATTTTTACATTTTTTACACATATAGGTAAAAATTAATCTTCTCCTTCTAATGAAACAATAACAGAATCCTAAACAAATACCAATAGTAGTCGCAGCCACTGCTATGGAAAGTCCTGCAAGAAAAACAAAAAAGTCTCTCATATTTTATTGTTGCGTTACAAACTACAACATAATTGTTAGTGTGAATATGTGAATATGCACCTTCTGCAAGTCAATAATGGCTTCTTATGCAAGTCAACAATGGCAACCCTCCACATTCACCTACATGCACCTTCTGAAACTCCAACTGGCTCCATTATTCACGCAACAAATGGAGCCTTCAATTATGCTTGCTTATTTCCCATTGTATATGTAATTCCTAGCACTATAAATATAGGTGGATTCTTGTACATAAACTAAGATTGAGGTATACAAAAATATAATATCATTCTCTCAGTCTCATATCAATTGACATGGTATCAGAGCCCTATTAGTATCTAGTGTGAAATATGGTATGTTCCATCATTGTTTAAAGTTTACACAGAAAAATTTAGTCTCCCTTTTGATCTATTTTTTGATGAGTAAGTTATCATTTAAAGATATATTCTTGTACGGACCTTGCAAAGTTCCAGGTACTATACATGTCATTTTGATCGTCTTCAACCTTGAAATCTACAGATTTCAAGGTTGAAGACGATCAAAATGACATGTCATTTTGTTTCTGTCCCAAAGAAACAACATGTCATTTGACTGTCCCAAACAAAATAATATGTCGTTTTTTGACACATCACCTGACCACATCATCTGTCCACATCATCGCCACGTCAGCCATTCCACCAAGTCATCAACCACGTGTCGTGCCACATCATCCACCACGTCGACAGACACATCAGCAATAGTTGTGCCATGTATTCTGCCATGTCAATAACAGGGGCCCATTTTTGCCTAAGTCATCATCCACGTAAATAGCCACATCATCTATTCCAGTGTTTTTGTGTTCTAGTACTCTCGTTTTCCAACCACTTAGATATCGTCACGTGTATATCTAATTCAATTAAATTGAACTAGTTGAATTTAGTTTGACCAAATGGTTCAATCACTTCTATACTAGTTTTCAGATATCAAAAACCAGTTCTTAAGGTTTTTCACCCTTCTGAGTTCATTTTTGTCATCCAATTTGTGAAATTTTGTCTCATTTTACAGTTATGGAGAAAATTAATGTTGCTCAATCTATTGTGACCATTTTAAAAGGCACCAACTAGAATTTTTAGACTAGTAGCATGAAAAGCTATCTTATTATAATCAAATACTGGAGAATTGTTATTGACATCAGCATCCTTCCATACCCAATCCACTCACAACCCAACCCGATCAGCTCGCTGCCTGCTTCGATTCGTGATCCAGCTCACGACTCTTTCCTTACTCTATGTTCCTAATCCACGTGCTTAGTTTTTTATTTGACCGATTAGTTCAGCTATCTTTGACCAACCAGTTTTTAAAGTTTTTGGCCTCTTGCATCCATTTTTGGTATTTGTTTCACCAGTTTCTGACTTTATCTTATGTTTTAGGCCTTCTAAATCCAATTTTAATATCTGTGTCACTAGCTTCTGACTTTATCTTCTATTTTGGGCATTCTGAATCTAGTTTTGGTATCTGTTTCACCAGTTTCTAACTTTATCTTCTATTTTGGGCCTTCTGAATCCAATTTTGGTGTCTGTTTTATCATTTTTTTTTTACTCTATCATCTACTTTTGGACCTTCTAAATATTTTTTTAGCCTTTTTATCGGTTTTCAACTCTACCTTTTATTTTCAGCCTGGTTTACCAATTTCCAACTCAGTCTTTTGTTTTCAGCTCCATGCTCTTTAAAATGGAGAAACCAGTTTTTTGACTCATTTTTAAGATCTATTGAGCAAACTCAAGCTGGTATCTGCTATACCACATTGAGTTTGAGGGAGGTGTTAATGTGAATATGTGAATATGCACCTTCTGCAAGTCAACAATGGCTCCTTGTGCAAGTCAACAATGGCAGCCCTCCACATTCACCTACATGCATCTTCTGATACTCCAGCTAACTCCATTATTCACGCAACAAATGGAGCCTTCAATTATGCTTGCTTATTTCTCATTGTATATGTAATTCCTAGCACTATAAATATAGGTGGATTCTTATACATAAACTAAGATTGAGATATACAGAAATATAATATCATTCTCTCAGTCTTCTGTCAATTAACAAAATGTATCTATAGCTATGGAACAAATTGTGGCTAAAATTTTCAAATTAATTTGTTGGTGCATTCAGAATTTAATTTTACCTATTTTAATTACTTTATTTGCTTTATTTGTGCTTCCTGCTGCAGCTATTATAGATTCAGAAACATTAGTTGAAACATGAACTCATTGAAATAATATAAGTAAAATTTCTAAATGTATTGACAAATTAGCACAGTGTATTTTCATCAATATATGAATAAAGTACTTTATAAAAAATCATTTGAATAGAGACTTTATAGAGTATTTGAATACAAAAATACAATATTCTAATATGTATTCCAAATTCTTACTATTAAAATTTGAAACATTTTCTAGTTTCTAAATTTGCAAATACCTGTGTTTCCCCTTGCATGTTCGCTTTTCGCCTAGTCTATGCCATTGTTGGCAAAAGACACTACAACCATTTTAGATATGACTTTGTCAAAAGACATTGGTGAAATGTTTGATCCCAATAATGAAGTCAAGGGAACAAGACAAATTAAGGGGGAAAGAAATTTATGATCATGAGTAGTTGATGCGAAATTATTTATGTCTAGTTGGTGCGAAAGTGACACCAGGGTTGACCACTGCTATACTAAAGCCTCACACCTCAAATGTAAAACTAAACCATCTTCAACGTTTAGACTTTAAGTCATAAACTTGCAGCCTTAAAATTCATGTCAAATCTTAAAACCCCATATCTAACCCTAAAAACCCTGCTGCCTGACCACAAGCCTAACCCAAAGCCCCCTATTCGAAAAAAAAAAAAAAAAAAAAAAAAAAAAAAAAAAAGACACTTTAAGGTCTTCATACCAAAACTATTATTTTGATCATACCTTTTGTTTAAAATCAAATCCACTATCATTAAACCCAACATTCATAGTCCATTATCTTCAAAACTAGCCTGTTACCCTCAAGCCTAACAACTTTGGCTCAATACACTACTTTATATCCAATATTTTTTTATCCAGTCTACTACTTTAAGCCAAAAACATTTGCCCTATCATACTTTAAACACAAAAAATAATTGGTCTATGATATAATAGGGAAACTTTTTCTCTTAGAATCTACATGTCTATATCTTTATCACCTCTTCTATTCCATACCCGTCATTTACCTTGTTGCCTTGATTTGGAGATACTAATAGCTAACACGCTTAACATGTCTTTCCTAACAACACTTGTAACCAAACTCCTTAAGAAGTAAGAAGAGCATTTCCACGTTGTCTTAACTGCTCAACAAGTTCAACTCAAGGAATAAAGGTAATTCATCATTAAAAAAATTTGGGCCATGGTTAACCAGGCTAGCCTTAACTATCCTAACCCAAATCTTATCTTAAACTAGACCAATTCTAGCCCAAATTTGAGTCAAACCAACCCATATCTAAATCAAGGTGGGAAAGTTTTCTCTTATCTTGATGTAGACACCGTAATTTTGTCTTGTCTTTTTTTTATTATTATTTATTATTTCTTTTCTTTTTCTTTTAAAATATATATGAAATCTCAAAAAATATGAAAATTTCATTTTAATTTAAATTTCTTAGATAGTATTAATATTATATAAAAATTTTCATATAATTCATTGAAAATAAAGAGTTATTTTAAAGATTTTTATTTCGGAAAAAGTTAAAAGAAAATTAATATATATATATATATATATATATATATATATATATATATATATATATATATATATATATATATATATATATATATATATAATCTTATTGTTATTTAATTTATACCTTTTGAAAATTTAAGTTTTATTTTCATCATTAAATTTGTTTTAACTTTCTTTTTTTATGAAAATTTTGATTTTAATTTTATTTTAATTTTTGTTTCTGAAAGAAAAAAAAAAGATTATACATTTTTTAAAAAATAATAAAAAAAAAAAGAAAAGAAAAAATAATAAAAATCTGAGCATTAGATCTTAGAGTAGGCTCCAGGGATTGATATAGGTCATCCATGAGTCGTTTTGACTTTTTTGACTTCAATTAGAGCCGACAGCCTTAAGTAAAGAAGCACAATATGATCTTTTGCACTAGAAAAAGGGAGGGAGGGGAGGAGAGACAGCTCATCACACTGTTCTCTCTCTCTCTCACGTTCTAAAACAACGTTTTCATTTTCTCTCAACAACGCGCCTTATTCGCTTTCCCTCTACACAGAACATGCACACATCCTCACCATCAACCTCACCAGAATCATCGGTTCTTTCTCCATAACATTCGCCATCACCGTTTCCCTCACACACACAGACCTTAATCTCAACTTCTCTATTCATTCACGTTTGACACCCTCACCAGATTCTTTCCTATTGATTCTCTTCTTATTTCCATTTTCGTTGACTGATTTCATGGATTCTTTCGGGGTTTGATAGATCGAAACAGGTCTGGTTCTCATTTCGTTTGTTTGATATAAATGGGTCTGGTGCATTTTTTGGGTGTTTAACAATTCAAGAAGATTTCTGTCTTTTGATGCTTGATTTTGGCTTTTTGTAAGGCTTGGGTAAGTTTTGCTTTGATTCATAGGGAGAAAAAAGAGTATTATTATTTTTTTTATTGGACAAAAAATAAATAAAAAAATTAAAATATTTCATTTCCTTTAGTTTGGTGAATGAAATAAAACTGAATTTTCCTTAAAATACAAAGTACATAGACTTTTGGAATGCTTAATTGAAGGGGCAATATGATATTAATAGTGGGACCAAGTTCACTGTCTCATGGAAATTTCTGCATATTCTGCCCTTCAACTACGTTTTATATTTGCCTATTAAAGAAGACTGGGGGGTCCAATTGTGCGTGTTACAATGCCTCTTAATTTTAGCCAATAACAATAAGACGTGTAAAAAAAAGAGAAACCAAATATTTGACAAAAGAAAGAGAGTAACCGGTAGTGTAGGTTACTTGTAAAAAAAGTGAGAATTGTGTAATCTTTTCATTGTTTTATGCAATTTCCTAATTAAGTTGTGTAATATTTTGAAAAAAAAAAAACTGTAAATGCAGTTGAAAAATTACATAGAACAAAGAGAAAGTCTGCATAAACCAATTATTGTATCATACATGAAATTTATGAGATCATATAATTTTTTTTAGATGATTGACTCTTGCAAAGTTTTAAAGAAATAAAAAAAAAGTCAGTCATTAAATTGAATGAATTCATTAAAAATATTTTAAAAAAATTAAATAAAAAGATTAAGGAGAAAATATTATAGACGATATATATATATATATATATATTGATTAGGATTTAAAATAATAGAGTTTAGCTATTTTACAAATGGAATGGATAGAAACAAAATTAGATTTGCAAAATTTATTGGTTTTAGCATTCTATTTAAACAAAATTTATGTTGAGCTTTATTCTATCATATTATATAAATAAAAGCATTTTACGAAATTGAAAACGAAATTTTGTTTTCTAAGTACACGGTAACCGGTTGTCTTTATGCTAAATTTATTTATTTTTCATTATTTTTAAATTTTTTTTTCGGCTTTCGGGATTATTTTTTTCGTTGCAAGTTTTTCTTTGCCTTTATAATAAATTTTTTTTTATTGGTTTTCAAAATTTTTTGGATTATTTTTTCTTTGGTTTTTATATACTAATTTTTATTTATTATTAATTTTAAATTAAATTAATATTTACCTCTTTTATTTTTTTTTTAATTATTTTGTATTTAATTAATTTTTCTAACTATTCTAGTTAATTAAAATTAATATTAATATTAATAAAAAAAAATTTCAATTGATGGTGAGGGCGAGAGAGTATTTCACAAATTTTGAAATTTACAAGAACAGACAATTGCAATTACAATTCTATGTTATATAACATCTTAATTCCTAAAATTCTTAAATATAATCTAATTTAATTCTTTAAATATTATATACTTTTTACTAAATTCATTTTATATATGGACTAAAAGCACTAATTTTAAAATAAATATAAATATTAAAAGTACTAATTATAAAAAATTTCAAAAATATTATAATAATTTGCCTTTTTCTTTTCTTTTTTTGACTTTAGTCACAATTAAACCAAATAAACCAGAAAAATTTCAACTTGAAGAAAACTACAATCACAGTAAATGCAATCAATATTAAAAATCAAGAAACAATTTACAATTTTAATGTGTACTCTTACTACAATTCAGCCTCAGCTGTAGAAGAACATTTCACCTCATCCATTTGTGACAACAGAAATGGTTGTTGATGATGCTGTTGAAGAGTAGCATTCTTCAAGTTGCTGTGTACTTGGAGTAATTAGGGAAGGCTTTGGTGGAATTTCTAAGGATAAAACACTACTTTCCAACATCTCTAACGCCTCTGTCATGGATGGTCTATCCGATGGATTAGTTTGAATACACCACAACCCCACTATCAGCATCCTCCTCCCCATTTCTTCTTCTTCTTCTGATATAGATCTATCAAGTCCAGAAATTGCTCCGGATTCAAGATCTTTGTAAATCCAATCTGGAAAGTACATTTCACTAGTTTGAGACGCTCCAACATAACTATTCTTTTTCCCTCCAAACATTTCAAGAATCATCATTCCATAACTATACACATCAGACTTGTAAGAAACCCCTCCAAGACTTCTAATGAATATTTCAGGAGCAATATATCCAGTTGTCCCTCTAACACCTAACATTGACACCTTACTTTCTTTTCCTTTGCATAGCTTTGCAAGACCAAAATCAGAGATTTTCGGACAAAAATCTTCATCAAGAAGAATGTTGTGCGGCTTTATATCAAAATGCACAATCCTAGTTTTACAACCCCGATGCAAGTATTCTAGACCTCTAGCAATTCCAACTGCAATTTCATATAGTATTTTCCAATCTAATTGGGTATCACCCACACTTTGGTGAGATTCTTGATCATTTATAAACTTATCTAGAGATCCATTGGACATGTATTCATATATTAAAGCTCTCACAGTCCTTTCATAGCAAAACCCCAACAAAGTAACTACATTCACATGGGAAGTTCTACTAATAGCTGCTACTTCATTGATAAATTCTTCTCCATCACCTGCAGATTTATCTAGGATTTTTATCGCCACAAGACGACCATCTGGTAACTTACCTTTATACACACCTCCATACCCCCCTTGGCCTAATTTATTAATGAATGAATCGGTTATTCTCTTGATGTCTGAATATGAATATCGCTTCGGCATGAGAGAATGATACTCCATAATGAATGTCTCTACCTTGTTATCTTGTTTCTTATTATAATTTGACCATAATGTTAGAACTTTGCCATCTCTAATTAATCTTCTCCTTCTAATGATACAATAACGGAATCCTAAACAAATACCAATAGCAGTAGCAGCTGCTGCTGCGGAAAGTCCTGCAAGAAAACAAAGGAAGTATCGTATCTTATTGTTGGGTTACCAAGTTGCTAAAAGTTTCAAATTAATTTGTTGGTGCATCAGAATACAATATTACCTATTTTAATTACTTTATTTGCTTTATTTGTGTTGCTTTTTGCTGCAGCAATTATAGATTCAGAAACATTAGTTGAAACACGAACACATTGACATAATAATATAAATAAAATTTCTGAATGCATTGAAAGATTACAACGTATTTTCATCAATATATGAATAAAGTACATTATAAAAATTCATGTGAAATAGAGACTTTGTAGAGTATTTGAAAACAAAAATGTAGTATTCAAATATGTATTCCAAATTCTTACTTTTAAAATTTGAAACACTTTCTAGATTCTATATTTTCAAATACCTTTTTCCCCTTTCTCCTAGTCTATGCCATTGTTGGCAAAGACATACTACCATCTTAGACTTGACCTTGTCAAAAGACATTAATGGAAAGTTTGATCCCAAGACAAATTAACAGGGAAAGCAATTCGCGATCATAAGTAGCTGGAGCGAAATTCTTTATGATCACTAGTTGGTGCCAAAGTAACCCAACTGAAAACAATTGGACAACAATAATAGTTTAACAATGTGGTGAATGTGAGGTTTACTAAAGCCTACATATCCATAGTTAATTTCGTCTAGTTCTGCAGTCTAGAGAGGTGTTATGAAAATGTGGTGAATGTGAGGTTTCTATTCTAATAATAAATGTAAGCAAAGAAATAAGAAAGCAACCAATAATTAGTTAGGGGTGAACATATATCAAACAGCTACCGAACATAATATATACAAACCTGGATTGGCAAGATCACCGGCCAGCGATGATGTAGTGCATGTTTTTGATCCTGCAGATTCGTCAGGACAGTAGCAAGTTGTTTGATTAGAATCAAGATCATACCCACAAACTCCATTAGACCTGACGCAGTCTCTACATTATGTATTATCTAGTTTCAAATTCACCGTGAATCCTTCTTTCAAGCTTCCCAATACGCCTGACAAATTAAAATTTCCTGCTCCCAAATTCAATTCATAAACCGGCACAGAAACGCTACTATAAGACATCCCAGGGCCAACAGCATCCCATACGGCATAACCATTTTGTGGCAGAGACGCATCTATGGAGCAATTGAATAGTGCAGGAACTCCTGAAAGAGTAGCTATGGGGCAACCATAAATAATTGTTATATTCTTGTAGCCAGAAGGATACTTAAAAAGCTTAGGATCAATTGTGGTGTTGATAAATCGAGGTTGGCAAATTCCATCTGTATAGTCGTCTCTTGCAATTCTCAGAGTCTGATCATTGTCGTCGATTCCCAAAACATGGTATTTTAGACTGTTGATTTCAATTTTTGGGGTACCGTCTTCACACTTGAGCTCTAAGTCAGGAATTCCGCAGCCTCGCGGCCGGTCTTTTCCCCAGTAAGGATAACCGGCGTTGAGATTTCCACAGATGAATTGAGTAGCACAGGTAGTGTACCAATCATGATTGCTTTAAACACCGAGGAATTGATACAGAGAACAAGAACACAATAAATAACGGAATTAATGAATATAAGGTTAATTAATGAATCAATAGATCATTTTTTTTTTTAAAGAAATTATATAATTTACAATAGCATGAATTAACTTTATTTTACCTGGGTAAATTAGGGCAAAATGTGATAGTGTAATTAGCACCAGAACAGGAAAATGTACTGGCAGCATCATCATAGGCATAGCTATACGATTCTGGACACGCGCTTTTAAACAATTCCGAGTACGCGGTAGGTTTACATGTCGAAGACGAACTATACGTGCCGGTACAACAGAATTGCCCATTCCCTAACGCATCACAAGGGCTCCGGCAACCTGCGCCGCCTTCAACAGTAAGTTCATTCGGACACTTCTTATTAAGATCTGTCACGCATCCCGTTGAATTGCACTGGCCGGAGCCTCCATTTGGTTCCACTACCATCGGCAAATTAAGCCATCGACGAGGCTAACGTCGTAGAAATCTTGTGATAATTGTAGTCCTCCGAGTGAGAATTCAGCTATTGTAGCCGGCAGCTTAAAAGGATTGCCGTTGCACTCGAGTCGGCCAGATCCACAGTCGGCGGTGGAGCAAGAGCCATTACCAGAATTGTCGATATTGCAGCCGGTTCGACCCCATATACGACCGATCCAACCTGTCGGAGCTTGAAAAGAGCGAGAGCTGCCTTTGGGAAGTTCAAAACCAGTTATGTGTCTTGGATTGTCTGAAATTCCAGGCCATATTGTGTAATCGCATCTATTAACAAGTGTGAATGTAGCACCTGAAAAATATAATATATAGATAGAAATTAATTTAATTTATTTAATTTAAAATTTCAACTAATTTCAGTTATTAATTATAAAATTAAGAATTATTAGCTCCAATGTTTCTAAAATCACAGAATTAATAATAAAATAAGCAAATTCACCTTTAAAAATGGAGAGAAGAGTAAAACTTAGTAGCAATATTATGCAAGAATAGGAGTAGAATGAACCCATCTTCAAGAACTCTGTTTTCAGAAATATTTTCCAGAATTATTTTCTTTTTCAAGACTCTGTTTTTATTTTGTATACTAGTGAAAGGGTAAAACCTAATAATTAATCAGTAGAGAAATGATATTAGTGATCCATCTCCTGATATTGCACAGGTAAATAAAGGAGAGGAGATGATCAAAGAAAGAAGAATAAGAGATGTGTTGGGGATTACCACATAAAATTTAGCAAGAAAATTTTCAAGATTATAACTCTCCACTCGCTCACTCTCTCTCTTTCTCTCTCTCTCTATTAAGAGGAAGTGGATGGAAGGAGGCTAGGTATGCGAGTGGTGGTGGTGGAGACTGGAGAATGTCAATCATCAGCTATGCAACTCTATTTATAAAGAAACTTAATAACATTATTATTTATTAATAATAACCAAAAGAAAGGACAAACAGAGAAAACATACACAAACAAGAATTAATTTGACAAGAATGGAAATACTGAAGAATTCATTTTTCTGGCCGTGAGAACGAAAGAGAGAATTTAGAAGGTTCTGAAATGGAGAAATTAAAAAAAAAAATGCGAGAGCTAGTGTTTTGTTGATTGAGTGGATACAGAATAAAATTGAAGAAATTCGACGGAGTGAGACAACTACAAAGAAAAGAAGGAAAACACTTGCCTATCTATTCCGGATGTATAAAACAACGAGATAAGAACGTATGAAAAAAAAATATTATTATTATTTTATTAGATAAAAAATAAATAAATAAATTAAAATATTTCATTATTTACTATATTGGTATATGAAATGAGACTGAATTTTCCAAAAAAATGCATGCCTCAGAGACTTTTGGAATGCTTAATTGAAGGCGCAATATGATATTATTAGTGGGACCAAGTTCACTGTCTCATGGAAATTTCTGCATATTCTGCCGTTCAACTACGTTTTATATTTGCCTATTAAAGAAGACTGGGGCGTCCAATTGTGCGTGTTACAATGCCCCTTAATTTTAGCCAATAACAATAAGACGTGCTAAAAAAAAAAAAAAAAAAAAAGAGAGAGAGAGAAGGAAACCAAATACTTGACAGAAGGAAGAGGGTAACCGGTAGTGTAGGTTAAGTGTCAAAAAGTGACAATTGTGTAATTTTTTCATTGTTTTATGCAATTTCCTAATTAAGTTATGTAATATTTTGAAAAAAAAAAAAACTGTAAATGCAAAGAGAAAGTCTACATAATCCAATGATATAGGAAATAATTAAACATTAAAAATATGTAGGAAAAAATTACAAATAAATATATTTATATACTTTTATTGTGTCATATATGAAATTTATTAGATCAAAAACAGTCAGTCATCACATTGAATGAATTTATTAAAAAATTTTCGAAAAAATTAATTAAAAAGATTAAGGAGAAAAGATTATAAACTATATATATATAGTTATTGATTAGCGTTTAAAATAATAGAGTTTATCTATTTTACAAATGGAATGGATAGAAACAAAATTAGATTTGCAAAATTTATTGGTTTTAGCGGTCTATTCAAACAAAATTTATGTTGAGCTTTATTCTATTCTATTATCTATGTCTATATCTAAATATGGTATATATAAATATATGATAAGGGAGAAAAAAAATACATTTATTTATATACCCTTTATTATGCTCTTATTAATTATATATTTAATTTGAGGGCAATATAGTGTTTAACTTTTATTTAACTATTATTCATTTATTTTATTTTATTTTAGTATTTTATTTTATTTAACAAGTAAAAATTTGATAACACAATTAAGTTAATTAAGTTAACGTGCTTTGTAATCCATAGCACAATTAATTTAACGTTAACTTAATTACCATGAGTTGTATGCAAGTAAAGCCTTATGTCCTAAATTTGATAAAATAACAGAATTTGTCACGTTATAAAAAATATTTATTTTGGACATTCTAATTAATTTAGGACATTAAAATTATTAATCCTAATGAAATTCTATTTTCTTATGTCAATTTTATTTCCTTCTCGTACTAATATTAAATTAAATTTGTTTTATATAGATATACATAATTATTGTTTTCATCAATTTAATTTATAAACTTTTATTTTCATTAATTTTATTCTTATTAGCTTTTTAAATTATCATGACAAACAATTTAAAAAATCAAACAATTAATATCCTTAAACTTTATGAAATTGAATGAAGCTATAAACTCATGGTTCTACAAGTGAATTATGTAGAAACATTCAGCAACAGTGAAATTCAATTAAAATAATTAGTTTTGGTTGATATTAAGGTTATTATGTTTAATTTTTTTTATTTAATATAACCTAATTTTATTTCTTAATTTTATTATATGTATATATGTATAGTCGTTAAATTTATAATTAATATTAAATTTAAGTATATAATAATTTATTAATAAAGAAAGCACACAGTTTTAATTAGTATGTTTATATATGTATAGTCGCTAACATTTAATAATACATAGTTTTAAACATTATTTAATAATGTATATAATTTATTGATCAAGTTAATTATATACATTAATCAATGTATAATTTATTAATCAAGTTAATCATACAGTTTTTCTTTATATACATTAAAAATTATAATAAGCACGTTAATCTTTTCAATTTTAATTATTATAATTATTTGTTATACATTAATAAAGAAAAACTGTGTATTATGTACATTATTTGATTAAATGTGTATTATATACATTATTTTAATGTACTGTATACATTATTAAAACTGTATTTATTAATTTGAGAATAATATGGTCTTTGACTATTATTTAATTATTATTTATTATTTTATTTTATTTTATTTTATTTAACAAGTAAAAATTTCATAACATAATTAAGTTAACGTGCTTTGGACATCCATAACACAATTAAGTTAACGTTAACTTGATTATCATGAGTTATATGCAAGTAATGCCTTATGTCCTAAATTTGATAAAATAACAGCAAATATTTGTTTTGGACATTCTAATTAGTTTAAAACATTAAAATTTTGGACATTCTAATTAGTTTAGGAAATAAAAATTATTAATCCTAATACGACTCTATTTTTTTATGTCAATTATATTTCCTTCTCCTACTAATATTAAATCAAATTTGCTCTATATAAACATACATAGTTATTATTTTTATCAATTTAATTTATAAATTTTTATTTTCATTAGTTTTATTCTTATTAACTTTTTAAGTTATCATGGCAAACAATTTAAAAAATCAAATAATCAATACACTTAAACTTTATAAAATGGAATGAAGTATAAACTTATGGTTATACGAGTGGGTTATGTATAAATATTTAGCAATAGTGAAGTTCAATTAAAACGATTAGTTTTAGTTTGATATTAAGGTTAGTATGTTTAGTTTTTTTTTTATTTAATATAACCTAATTTTATTTTTTAATTTTATTATATTTAGATATGTATAGTCGTTAAATTTATAATTAATATTAAATTTAAGTATATAATAATTTATTAGTAAAGGAAGCACACAATTTTAATTAGTATGTTTATATACTTATAGTCGCTAACATTTAATAATACACAATTTTAAACATTATTTAATAATGTATATAATTTATTGATCAAGTTAATTAAATACATTAATCAATGTATAATTTATTAATCAAGTTAATTATACAGTTTTTCTTTATATAAATTAAAAATTATCATTGGCACGTTAATCATTTTCAGTTTTAATTATTATAATTATGTGTTACATTAATAAAGAAAAACTGTGTATTATGTACATTATTTGTTTAAATGTGTGTTATATACATTATTAAAACTGTATTTATTATAATAATGTATATACATGGTTTTTCTTTATTAATAATATATTTTATTATTTTACAGGGTATCAAGATTTGTACTATAATATGAAAAGATACAATAAAAAGATTAAATTTTGAGTTGGAAAAAACCTATACTGTTACTTATGAGTTAGTTAAAAAAGTCAATCCTAATTTTTCAAATGTTCATGAGCAAAAAGAATTGAATATTAATACATACACAATATTGAAAGAAGATAATGCAGCAAAAAGAATTGCATATTAATACATACACGATATTGAAAGAAGATAATACAAGCATACACAAAGAAATTGTTTCTTATAATTTTAAATCATATTCTGAAGTTCAAAAATGTAATATCATGAATTTTTATAAATTATAAAAATTTGGAATATTGTGATATTGACATAAAATATTTATTTTAATATAGCAAATTCTCCCAATTTATTATTATGATGTTGAATTTAAATTTAGTAAATTGTTTTAGTAAAATATTTTGGCCAACTATATTATTATTATTATTATTATTATTATTATTATTATTATTATTATTATTATTATTATTATTATAACTGTTATATATATATATATATATATATATAGAGAGAGAGAGAGAGAGGGCAGCGGGAGCAAGCAGAAGCCAGTAAGAAGTAGAGAGAGAGAGAGAGAGAGA
Organism: Reutealis trisperma; assembly: GCA_947687605.1. Taxonomy (NCBI): domain Eukaryota; kingdom Viridiplantae; phylum Streptophyta; class Magnoliopsida; order Malpighiales; family Euphorbiaceae; genus Reutealis; species Reutealis trisperma. The sequence continues at coordinate 2,240,842 of CANTUT010000095.1, read as the reverse complement.
GAGAGAGAGAAAGAGAGGGAGATACTGTCAGCCGTCCAACTACTGTCTGATTGCCGGCGTCCGACACGCGCCAGCTATAATGGTTCCTGGGGTGTTGACCAAGCTGTCCACCGAAGATCGCCGCCATCCGCCGTCTCCAGCCGCCGCACGCGCCACCGCACCATCCGCCGGCAGAAAGTTTCGAGTTAAATTCCGGCCAGTTCCATCGTCCGTTCAAAGTGATTTTGGTACCATCAGACTCCTCTTCCTCTAAGCTTTAATTTGGTATATAAATTACTAATTTTGGATAATGATGAAATTGGTCGAATTCCGGTGATTGACCGGACTGCCGACGTGGATTCCGGTGAACTAGAAGAAACAGATTATATTTTCAGATTCTTCGTGTTGAGGCGAGTCCGTTGGTAGTAAGTTTGTGACGATCAGTCGACGTTCACGTTTTTCGGTAAGTTTGCGGTGAGCATCGTTTTTCATAGTTTGTGCAAGCTTGTGGCATATTAGTGTGTTTTGTTTAGTAGTTAGGAGGTGTGGTAGAAAGTATTGAGCCGTTGGGGAAGATTAGACAGTCTAAGTCGGAAATAGGTATTTTTCTGGTTATGATATTCGTATTCTGATAATTTTATTCATTTCACTGTATAGATCGTTCTGGTGTGCCTCCAGCCGCCTCCAGTCACAGTCCGTGAATATTTGGTTCTGCCCTTCTGTACTGTGAGTGATACTTCTAATATATTTTTCTGTTAATCATGCATTGCATTGAGTATATTTGTGAACATAATTTAATCCTGGTGCTTACATCATAAAATGAATATATGTGCACGTTTACTTGTCATTTGGTTGTGTTGGATATTTGGATCTTGTGCTGCATACTTCTTTGTGTATGTTGGATGGAAACAGAATGATACAGAGGTCACCTAGGACTTGAGATATGATATGGTTATGATGAGTTTGAGAAGATGAGCTACTGACTGTGGCTGCTGGCCGGGCCTGCTCATCGCCAAGGCCGCTATCAGTCGGGTCAGGGCTGCGTGGTACAGACCAGCGAAAGCCAGGCCCCTTAGATTAGATTTAAGAGACAGATTATTAGATTAAGAAAGCCATTATATGAGGATCGACTCCCTCAGTATGATTTTAGTGTGGTTTCTGTGGACTGAATTCCATCCCTATATATTTTGTTGTGATTGGATGTTGGGTGACATAATTGCATATCACGTATACATGTTAATATCTAGCTCACCAAAACTGTATATTAGTAGTATCATTCACTGAGTTGAGACGCTCACCCCTGTCTCCTTATTATTTTTCAGGTTACAGGTTGAGCCTCCTGTTGTAACTTTATCAAGTTGGTCTCTGTTTCCTTCTTCGACAAAGTACATGCAATATGTTGTTATTGTAATATTATAGTAGAATTTTGCAATTACAGTATTGGGGTTGGATTATGATATTACTGGAACTATTGGCTTATATTGTGGATAAACTCTCTGCCGACAATGTTTATGATATTGATTACTATTATTGTAAATAATTATGGCACTGTTATGAAAATCTTTTATTGTGATATGATGATTATTGAATGAACTGTCAGCAGATGGAGTAGCAAGGAAATTCATTTGAGATATTTTATAATTATATGTTATACATCATTTCTTTTCTTTTCTTTTTTGGGAATTTACTGTTCAGGCTGACTGTGGACACTGGTAGCCTTACGCTTTCCCGTGCTCCAGTGCCGGTCACGTGTCTCGAATTTGGGTCGTGACAAAAAATATGTTAAAGAAAATGAAGCAAAGGAATTTATAAGTAAGTTTTATTTTAATTTTCTAATCTTATTTATTTTGTTATTGATATATTGCCTAATTATTAACTTTAATAATGCTATTTTATTTTTTAATTGTACATATTTTTTAAGTGTTATAGTTTATGTTAAACCAACTTTTTATCCAAAGAAAAAGAAAAAAATGAAAAATGATATAACAATCATAATAAGAAGGTAATAAAATAAAAATTTTGTTTTTTTTTTTTTTCTTCATCAAAGGTAATCAATTTGTTTATGATTTTATAAACACTTAACTTAAATTTTTAATTTTTTTTTTTACTCTACCATTCTTTCATTCAATAAAAAATCAATGTTCTAACTTTGCTATTCTATTTAAACTCATATAATGTGCAATTAATAATCATTAATAATCTTATAAAGTACATTCTTGTATTTATATAAAATTTATAATTATTGTGTCTTATTAGTCTAATTATATTATACAAATATGGCTATAAAATTTTAAAAAAAATTAATTCCACTTGGATTCAACAATTAAAATGAACTTAATAATTAAATTATATAAATATTATCAAATAATAATATTAAAAAATAATCAATAACGAGTTATAACGAATTATAATGAAAATCAATATGCGAAACACGTTGGAAAAAACTTAATATAAATAAAAGCATTTTACGAAATTGAAAACGAAATTTTGTTTTCTAAGTACATAGTAAACGGTTGTGTTTATGCTAAATTTATTTTTTTTCATTGGTTTTTAAATTTTTTTGGCTTTCGGGATTATATTTTTCGTTGCAAGATTTTCTTTGCCTTTGTAATAAATTTTTTTTATTAGTTTTCAAAATTTTTTGGGTTATTTTTTCTTTGGTTTTTATTTACTAATTTTTTATTTATTATTAATTTTAAATTAAATTAATATTTACCTCTTTTATTTTTATTTTTAATTATTTTGTATTTAATTAATTTTTCTAACTATTCTAGTTAATTAAAATTAATATTAATAAAAAAATTTCAATTGATGGTGAGGGAGAGATAGTATTTCAAAAATTTTGAAATTAACAAGAACAGACAATTGCAATTACAATTCTATGTTATATAGCATTGGCATAATGATCTAAAATACCTTGACCTTTGGCCAATTTATCATATCTATCCTGACCTTTAAAGCTTACCAAATATATACCTGACCTTTTCGTTGTCTACTGAATATACCACAGCTCCATAAGGCACGTGCTTCCCCTGACTTGGCGCACAAATGTGGCAAGTAAATGTGTCCACTTAGACAAAACACAACATCAGCTCCACATTGTGAAATAAACACACTTTTTTAAAGCAAAATTAAAGGAAAAAGCTCAAAAAACATAGAAGGGCTAGGATTTGTGTATTAGATCCAACACATAGACAACAATTGAAAATGGAATCGAAAAAACCATCAACACCAAAGCAAGGAAACAATGAATTTCTTGTTGGAACAGAGAGATGCTTTTGCTATTGTGGAAGACTAGCTCGACTTCGAGTATCGCGAACAGGAGCTAACCTTTACCGAAGGTTTTGGGGCTGTTCCTTTAATAATGTAAGCTATTAAAAAGATTTTCTAAGCTATAAAATGAAAATGTAGGTCATTAAGCATATTTGATGTTTGGGTTATAATGATTGTACAAGGAAGCTGTGATTTCTTCAAATGGCATAACAATTGGGTGAACAAAGGACACTGTTGGTGCTAGTTGAACTTAGGCGACTGAATGCCAATTTGGAAGGGTGGACTCTAATGTCAATAATGATCGATTGGGGGAACTAGTAAGAGAAAATGCAACTCTAAATGAAAGACTAAAGAAAGCCAATGAAGCATTATCATCATTGTTAATGACTAAGATTGATGAAGTGGAAAAATTGCAAGGCAGCTTGAGTTTCTATAAGGTTGGGTTTTATGCAGCAATTGGTATCCTCATATATAAGATGTGTGCTTGAACTGGTGGCTTTTGTCATGTGGCTTGTTTTTTGGTAATATGATAAAGTGGTAAAAGATGGAACATTGAAGTTAGAATGTAGGAGGCATGCTTCTTGTTAGTTAGGCAATAGTTATTTGTTGTTTATTAGTCAGGTTGTAGTTATTTATTGTTTGTAATTGTCGTAGTTAATATGGAGGAAAGTAGAAGACCTTTTTATGTAATGCAAGCTACAAGGTGTGTGAATTAAATTTGGACCATTTTGGCATATATTATGCATTGTAAGATTTGAAAATACATTTATTTATGGTAGGTGAATTGCAGAAGTGGGGACAAAAACGAATTTGTCCATGTGATGTATAAAAGATACAATAAAGTATAATTAAAAAATAAAGGGACAAGAGACAGAGAGATGATGGACCACATTGGGTATAAATAAAGTATTCATAAGGCAATGCAAAAGCATTAACCCTATACAAAATCAACTCACTCTAATAATACTATTTTAAGCAACATATACATACTATCATCATATTGTCAAGAAAAGTAGTAGTTTATACTACATCAATCCAAAAGCAGCAAATTGTAGAACTAATAAAGTTTGAAATTTGAAAGAAGTAGTTATTATTGCATACACAACCCTAAGAAATAATCATGGCTGCATTATCATCATGGTGACCTTAATGAAGTATCAATTGGGTATTTGCAATGGTCTATGTTTTTTACAGTGAGGGTTGAATTGTGGCTGCGCTGGTTTGTGATGAAAGCTAGGACATTCTCTGCTTATATTTTCCCTTAGCTGCTATTGACCTCTGGCTTTGACTGATTATAGAGGTTCCATATCCTTTGCCAAAGTGTTGTCTGCTTTGAGTGGAGGACTTTTTTGACCTCAATTGTGAAGAAATTGTAAGCCTCTTACTGGAATGCACAACTGGAGCTGTTGTTTGTAAAGAACCACTAACACATCTAACCCTTCTTTCCGCTGGCATCCTTAAATACATATTGCCAGTGTTTGTTGATATGTGCAGGCCATAACCTTTCCTAGCCTAATATTTCTCCCTTGCTATTGTACAATTGTCAGCTGTAGGTCTTCCAGCATCATCTATCCTTGAACCAGGTTGTGGTTGACTAACATTGGTGTTTGCAATAATAGAATCTCCATTCCGTGATGTGAATCTAGATCTCTTTCTACTTTTCTGTCAAATATCAATAACATAGCAATTCATCAAACCACATAGCATATTTAATTTAATCACATATAATAATGAAAAAGTAAGTACCTTATTTGTAGAAGGACCAACTTATGATTGATTATTATTGTTGCTTGCAGCAATAATATCACTTTCCACAGCTTGTGATGGGTATGCTCTTGTCTTTTTAAGTCTCTGTCAATATAAATAAAATTCTAAGATCAATATTCAACATACGTATAGTTACACAAAACTATAATGAATAATACCTTTTTTGGTTGAACTGCTCTTGGTGGCGGTAGATTATCTTTCATATGGCATCCCCTTTTGTTGTGTCCATATTCATAGCATATGCGACACTACATCCTTATACCATGCCTTGATAATTTGTTAGGATCTCTAGGTTTTTCATCTGGTGCCTTTTTTCTATTTTTTTTTTTTTTGGTCTCCCTAGCATTTTCTTGAAAGGTGGGGGATGGACTGGAGCTTCTATGATTGATGCCCACATCTTCTGACCATTAATTGGTTCTAGTGCATACTGATAAGCCTGTAGGTATTTGTCCTTTTTATAACACTCATCTATATAATCATCAACATCTTATCTTAACCAATGAATACACGAAATTGCATGTATACAAGGAAGTCCAGTAATTTGCCAATATTTGCATGTACATTTTCTGTATGGTAATGAAACAACAGACTGATCATCATATATCTTCACTTGAAATTTATTCTTCAATGCTGGCTTTGGTATGCAAAATCTACTATCCCACTTCAGACTCTCTATCTTCTTTTTAATTCCAGGGCGAAGCTAATCCTCATTGTCCTTCATCATGTCTATCTTTACCCTTTGTCTTTCCATTAAGGCACCTCTTTTCTATTCTAGCATGTCAATGATATGCATCATCCTTGCTTTGCATATCAGCCCATTAAAAGTCTTTGCAATGTTGTTGTCGACTTTGTCACATTTTGGAATGATGGATATAAATGCTTTGCAGAAAACTCTAGGATTCTTTGCCAAAAATACTTGTTCAACTTCAGGGTCAGTATCTCTTAATTCCTTAAGTTGTGCTTGAAATTGTTGCTCATTAGTGGAATACACAACCTTCCAAAATAGGTCTAATTTGGACAACTTTAGCATACACCTTCAAAAAACTCATAATCTAGCCTTTCTGCAAACATCTTCCTTCATTCTTCTTTAGTTTCAGCAAAAACTAAACCTAAATCCTTCCTTATTGGATTCCATCTATGTGGTATAATAAGGTATACTGAGGAAATGACTATAGCCTAAACCTTTTACTATCTTCTTTATAGAATCCATAGTCATTGAGGTCACTTCACTCAAAGTGTGGTTCTTTCAACCTATGTAATTGACCACTGGGTTACTGACTAATGTCCCACCATGTCAAAACTCAACGCATGTACTGCCATTTCAAAACACAAATGGGAACATTATATTACAAACAACAATTTTTGTCTTATAAACACCGAATAAGTTTCAAAACCCAAATCCCTAAAAAAAGCAACAATATGACATTTTAATATAAAAAGATTCCCCACATGCTCTGCACTAACTATTGACACATGATTAAACAATACGTATCTCTTTTGTTGTTTCTTTTCAAGAGCCATTGCTTCAAGAACCACAACTGATAAATAACATATTCAATATACAATAATATTGGATGGGGTAAACGATAAAGAGCAACATCAAGGGACCACAACCATCGCTTTAGGGCGCAGAACGTCTTCTCAACAGAGCAAAAGAATTGAATAGGGTAAAACCCTAAGGCAATAAGATGGGGGTGATTAGAGAAACATTGTCGTTTCTCTATCTTTTATTTTTTTATATATAATTAAAACTTATTTTATTTAAATCTAATTCCTTCATGCACGCCACATCAACACTTACAAAAAGGTGTATTTGCCACATCTGCGCGCCAGGTTGATCAAGGGAAGCATGTGCCTTATGGAGCCATGGTGTATTTGGTAGACAACAAAAAGGTTAGGTATATATTTGATAAGCTTTAAAAGTCAGGGTAGATATGATAAATTGGCTAAAGGTCAAAGTATTTTAGATCATTATGCCTATGACATTTTAATTCCTAAAATTCTTAAATATAATCTAATTTAATTCTTTAAATATTATATACTTTGTACTAAATTCATTTTATATATGGACTACAAGCACTAATTTTAAAATAAATATAAATATTGAAAGTACTAATTATAAAAAATTTCAAAAATATTATAATAATTTGCTTTTTTCTTTTCTTTTTTTGACTTTAGTCACAATTAAACCAAATAAACCAGAAAAATTTCAACTTGAAGAAAACTACAATCACAGTAAATGCAATCAATATTAAAAATCAAGAAACAATTTACAATTTTAATGTGTACTTTTACTACAATTCAGCCTCAGCTGTAGAAGAACATTTCACCTCATCCATTTGCGACAACAGAAATGGTTGTTGATGATGCTGTTGAAGAGTAGCATTCTTCAGGTTGCTGTGTACTTGGAGTAATTAGGGAAGGCTTTGGTGGAATTTCTAAGGATAAAACACTACTGCCCAACATCTCTAACGCCTCTGTCATGGATGGTCTATCTGATGGATTAGTTTGAATACACCACAACCCCACTATCAGCATCCTCCTCACCATTTCTTCTTCTGCTTCTGATATAGATCTATCAAGTCCAGAAATTGCTCCGGATTCAAGATCTTTGTAAATCCAATCTGGAAAGTACATTTCACTAGTTTGAGACGCTCCAACATAACTATTCTTTTTCCCTCCAAACATTTCAAGAATCATCATTCCATAACTATACACGTCAGACTTGTAAGAAACCCCTCCAAGACTTCTAATGAATATTTCAGGAGCAATATATCCAGTTGTCCCTCTAACACCTAACATTGACACCTTACTTTCTTTTCCTTTGCATAGCTTTGCAAGACCAAAATCAGAGATTTTCGGACAAAAATCTTCATCAAGAAGAATGTTGTGTGGCTTTATATCAAAATGCACAATCCTGATTTTACAACCCCGATGCAAGTATTCTAGACCTCTAGCAATTCCAACTGCAATTTCATATAGCATTTTCCAATCTAATTGAGTATCAACCGCAATTTGGTGAGATTCTTGGTCATTTATAAACTTATCTAGAGATCCATTGGACATGTATTCATATATCAAAGCTCTCATAGTCCTTTCATAGCAAAACCCCAACAAAGTAACTATATTCACATGGGAAGTTCTACTAATAGTTGCTACTTCATTAATAAATTCTTCTCCATCACCTGCAGATTTATCTAGGATTTTTATCGCCACAAGACGACCATCTGGTAACTTACCTTTGTACACACCTCCATATCCCCCTTGGCCTAATTTATCAACGAATGAGTTGGTTATTTTCTTGATATCTGAATATGAATATCGCTTCGGCATGAGAGAATGATACTCCATAATGAATGTCTCTACCTTTTTATCTTGTTTCTTATTATAATTCGACCATAATGTTAGAGCTTTGCCATTTCTAACTAATCTTCTCCTTCTAATGAAGCAATAACAGAATCCTAAACAAATACAAATAGTAGTTGCAGCTGCTGCTGTGGAAAGTCCTGCAAGAAAACAAAAAAGTCTGTCATATTTTATTGTTGCGTTACCAAGTTGCTAAAATTTTCAAATTAATTTGCTGGTGGATTGGAATATAATTTTACCTATTTTAATTACATTATTTGCTTTATTTGTGTTTCTTCCTGCAACAGCAATTATAGATTCAGAAACATTAGTTGAAACATGAACACATTGAAATAATATAAATAAAATTTCTGAATGCATTGAAAGATTACAACGTATTTTCATCAATACATGAATAAAGTACATTATAAAAAATCATGTGAAATAGAGACTTTGTAGAGTATTTGAATACAAAAATATAGTATTCAATTCTTACTTTTAAAATATGAAACACTTTCTAGATTCTATATTTCAAATACCTTTTTCCCCTTTCTCATAGTCTATGCCATTGTTTCCGAAGACATAACTACCATCTTAGACTTGACTTTGTCAAAAGACATAAATGAAAAGTTTGATCCCAAGACAAATTAACAGGGAAAGCAATTTGCGATCATAAGTAGCTGGAGCGAAATTCTTTATGATCACTAGTTGGTGCGAAAGTAACGCAACTGAAAACAATTGGACAACAATAATAGTTTAACAATTGAAGGATGACTACCGCCTTTACTAAAGCCTACATATCCATAGTTAATTTCGTCTAGTTCTGCAGTCTAGAGAGGTGTTGTGAAAATGTGGTGAATGTGAGGTTTCTATTCTAATAATAAATGTAAGCAAAGAAATAAGAAAGCAACCAATAATTAATAAGGGGTGAACATATATCTAACAGCTACCGAACATAAATATATACAAACCTGGACTGGCAAGAACACCGTCCGGCGATGATGTACTACATGTTTTTGATCCTACAGATTGGCCAGGACAGTAGCAAGTTGTTTGATTAGAATCAAGATCATACCCACAAACTCCATTAGATCCGACACAGTCTCTACATGATGAGTTATCTACTTTCAATTTCACCTTGAATCCTTCTTGCAAGCTTCCTAATACACCAGAAAAATTAAAATTTGCTGCTCCCAAATTCACTTCATCAACCGGCACAGAAACGCTACTATAACACATCCCAGGGCCAACGGCATCCCACACGGCATAACCATTTTGTGGCAGAGACGCATCTATGGAGCAATTGAATAGTGCAGGAACTCCTGAAAGAGTAGCTATGGGGCAACCATAAATAATTGTTATATTCTTGTAGCCAGAAGGATACTCAAAAAGCTTAGGATCAATTGTGGTGTTGATAAATCGAGGTTGGCAAATTCCATCTGTATAGTCGTCTCTTGCAATTCTCAGAGTCTGATCACTGTCATCGATTCCCAAAACATGGTATTTTAGACTGTTGATTTCAATTTTTGGGGTAACGTCTTCACACTTGAGCTCTAAGTCAGGAATTCCACAGCCTCGCGGCCGGTCTTTTCCCCAGAAAGGATAACCGGCTTTGAGATTCCCACAGACGAATTGAGTAGCACAGGAAGTGTACCAATCATGATTGCTTTAAACACCGAGGAATTGACACAGAGAACAAGAACACAATAAATAATGGAAATAATATGAGGAATTCATTTCAGGCAGTGAGAAAGAAAGAGAGAATTTGAAATGTAGTGTGAACGGAGAAATTAGTGTTTGGTTGATTTAGTGGATATATAATTAGAAATTTGACACACAGTACAGGATAAAAATTGAATAATCTGTCCCATAACTTCAGGAAGAGTTTTATTTTCATATAAATATAATTAATATAATTTAATTTTTTCTTAAAATACTTTCACAAATTTTTATTTTGTTATTAAATAATTGACTCATTTACATATTTTAGTATGCTTTTAATTATTACTGCAAATACCATTATTTATTATTTATAGATAAATATGCTCATAAATAAGAGAATATTAATAAAATGATTAAAAAAACTATTTTTCTAAAATAGAAACAGACTTATATATTAAATTGGATAAGAAAAAAAAAATACTGCTATATTTGTAGTATGGTTGAATGTGTAGACTTAAATATGTATAAAGCGTAAGAGTATCACAATGCACTCTTTATATCTGTCAAACTTTTTATTATAAAGAGTTATCATAAAAACTAAAATTTTAATGCACTTTTTATTTTTAAAAATAAAAAAAAAGAGTTGATTTGGCTCTTTGCATCTAGAAAGCAAACATCACTCTCTATACTTATTTTAATTAATGCAATATAAATTTCTATACATTTTATTTAAGATAATTTCTATTAGACAAATTTAAAAAATAAAAAATATAAATAATTAATACTTATATGATAAAGTAAAATAAAGAGTAAATATAAAGTCTATTGGATTTAAATAAAATTTTATATTCTTTATCAACTAGATATTTTCTATTAAATAAAATATACTTTTTGAAATAAAAAGTATCATTAAGAATACTTTAAAAACATTTTCTATTTAGTCAGAAAAAAGACTCTAATCAGTTTTTTTATTTTTAAATATAAATTTAAAAAGTTAGTTTACTCCTCTCTAGTTTACCTTCTCTAGATACAGAAACTCAAATTATATAGATAATTGGTTGGATTTAAGTAAAGATTTCTATTTTTTATATCCAATTTATTAATAAAGAGTAACCTTACAGGATGTGCTCTAAACCATATTGTTTTCCTGCTCATAATCATAATTATAAGCCAACCAATAGTTTAAATTATAAAAAATATACATGACAAAACAAAATTTATTGCATTGTTTATTCAATTCCAACCACCTAACAATGTGACTGCCTAATAATGGTCCAACTATTGCCATCCGTAGTATGATTTAATAAATATAATGCAATTTAAATTTGTTAGAAGAAAAATTGTGGATATATATAAATAATCTCAATGGCTTTTCATTGTAAGATATGATGTTAGTATTAATATAAGGTTAATTAATGAATCAATAGATCATTTTTTAAAATATATATATATATATATATACACAATAGCATGAATTAACTTTTTACCTGGATAAATTAGGGCAAAATGTGACAGTGTAATTGGCACCAGAACAGGAAAATGTACTGGTAGCATCATCATAGGCATAGCTATACGATTCTGGACACGCGCTTTTAAACAATTCCGAGTACGCGGTAGGTTTACATGTCGAAGGGGAACTATACGTGCCGGTACAACAGAATTGCCCATTCCCTAACGCATCACAAGGGCTCCGGCAACCTGCGCCGCCTTCAACAGTAAGTTCATTCGGACACTTCTTATTAAGATCTGTCACGCATCCCGTTGAATTGCACTGGCCGGAGCCTCCATTTGGTTCCATTACCATCGGTAAATTAAAGCCATCGACGAGGCTAACGTCGTAGAAATCTTGTGATAATTGTAGTCCTCCGAGTGTGAATTCAGCTATTGTAGCCGGCGGCGTATAAGGATTGCCGTTGCACTCGAGTCGGCCAGATCCACAGTCGGCGGTGGAGCAAGAGCCATTACCAGAATTGCTGAAATTGCAGCCGGTTCGGCCCCATATACGACCGGACGAACCAGTCGGAGCTTGAAAAGAGCGAGAGCTGCCCTTGGGAAGTTCAAAACCAGTTGTATTGATTGTATGGACTGAAAAAATTGCAGGCCATATTGTGTAGTCGCATCTATTAACAAGTGTGAATGTAGCAGCACCTGAAGCACCTGAAAATATAATTTATAGATAGAAATTAATTTAATTTAAAATTTCAACTAATTTTAATTAATTTAATTTAAAATTTCAACTAATTTTATATATTAATTATAAAATTAAGTATTATTAGCCCAAATGTTTCTAAAATCACAGAATTAATAATAAAATAAGCAAATTCACCTTTAAAAATGAAGAGAAGGGTAAAACTTAATACCAATATTGTGCAAGAATAGGAGTAGAATGAACCCATATTCAAGAACTTTGTTTTAAGAAATATTTTCAAGAATTGTTTTCTTTTTCAAGACTCTTCTTATTTTGTATCCTAGTGAAAGGGTAAAACCTAATAATAAATTAGTAGAGAAATGATATTAGTGTTTCATTTCTTGATATTGCACATGTAAATAAAGAAGAAGAGATGATTAAGAAAGAGGAATAAGAGATGTGTTGGGGATTACCACCCATAAAATTTGGCAAGAAAATTTTCAAGATTATAACTCTCCATACTCTCTCTCTCTCTCTCTCTCTCTCTCTCTCTCTCCCTCCTCTCTCTATCTATTAAGAGGGAGTGGATGGAAGGAGGGAGGCTAATGTTTCGTTGATTGAGGAGGATACAGAATAAAAATTGAAGAAATTTGACAAAGTGAGAAAGATACAAAGAAAAGAAATACTACTACATAATTGGCTTCTGGAAAGTTGAATGCCTAACTGAAGAGGCAATATAATACTATTAGTGCGACCCAATTCACTGTCTCATGGAAATTTCTGCGTTCTGCCCCTTCAACCACGTTCTATATTTGCCTACTAAAGAATGGGTCTAATTGCGTGTGTTACAATGCCTCTTCACGTAGGTTACTTTTCAAAAAGTGAGACTTGCGTAATTTTTTCATTGTTTTATGCATTTTCCTAATTAAGTTATGTAATATTTTGGAGAAAAGTAATTGTATATGTAATTTATTATGAAAATAAACAAATGTAAAATCATAATAACACAAAAATAGAGAAGAAAAAGAATTTTGTATTGCTTTTGTATATACAACAATGCTATGAGCATCCCTATTTATAAGGTAGAATTAATATAGGTTATAACACAATTAATTTTAAGAAATCAATTACAATGAACTCAAGAACATGTAAATTAATGCAATAAAATGATGAATTATAGGATTCTAAAAATCATGAGTTATAGACATCTATTCTAATTTATTCATAACACTTAAACGAATTTATTAAATATTAATCTCATCATTCTTTTAAAAATCATGTGTAAAAAAGAATTTTGTTGAAATATATTTTATTCTGTCTCCTTTAATATATCTTTCCTTTAATTGAGCAATACTATAGAATTCTGAAACAACAAACAAAATTATAGAACAATAGTACCAAATTGCAGGCTGAGTCGGGGACTAGGTCGCTCTCTTTAAGATGATCCGCGGCTCTGCCCTATAATCTATGCAAGCAGAAAATAGCTCGTCGCCCCCAGGATAAAACAATCCAAAATTATCTCCTCTGTATGTCCTTCCTCTGCACAAAAAAGAAGAACAACAACAATACCCAAAAATCTGTGCTCAGTATACAAGCAATTAAAAAAAAAAATTATCTATCTTTGAAAGGAAGAGCAGCCAAAAAATTATATTAGCTCTACCAACGGGAAAAAATTTTTTTGATTAGAAAAGAAAGAGGAAGAAAATCTCAAAACGTGTGGAGAAAATATCTAAAGATAATGGGAGAGAAAAAATCGTGAGGGAAAGTTAGAGAAAAATATGGTGGGTTGATTTTTAAAACAGAAAATAGTTTTTAAATAAAAATTAAAAAAAAATTCTGTAGAAAAATAATGGACCCACCCACCAGACTCAGACTCAGCTTGGAACAGCACGGCGGTGCGCGCACGTGTGTGGTGTTATCTATGTCATCTCCCTTCCATAAAATTGGGTACCCCTTGGGGTCCAAACTCAAAGTTTGAGACACCTCTATATATGTACAATAAAAAGGTTGTCTCTAAGCAATGTGGGATAAGAGTTTATAAAGGGTAAACACAACTTATGTTAAAAATTCACACATACTTCCAACAAATATAAGTTGCATTACCTTCATATATTATTGTTGGGATTTCTTTATCTGAAGATCAAGCACACATTTCTTGAATATGTTGGGTTAATGATCTTAGCCAAACACATTATCAGCTTGCTTCATGAACTGCTATTATCTCCACATTATTTGAGGAAGTAGCAGCTATGTTTGCTTTGTAGAACCCCAAGATATAGCTATATGACAATATATGAATAAATAGCCCATTGGAGATTAAGTTTTGTGTGGATCAGATAAATACATTACCTCTACATAACCAACCAATTATAGTCTAGATTCATTTGTATATAACGAACCCAAATTAATAATTCCTTGAAGATATTGCAATATATACTTAATATCATTCCAATGTCTCTGGGATAGCAAAGAACTATATCTTGCTAACAAATTGACAAAAAAAGCAATATCAGGCCTCGTATTATTAGCAAGATATATTAGTGCACCTATTGCACTAAGATATGACACTTTAGGACCAAAAATTTCTTCATTATCTTCTCGAGGCTAGAAAGGATCGTTATTCACATCAAGTAATCGAACGACCGTTAGACTATTCAATGAATGTGCTTCGTCCATATAAAATCGTTTAAGGACCTTTTCTACATAATTCGACTGATGAATAAAAATTGCTTTTGCTAAATGTTCAATTTATAAATTGAAACAAAGTTTTGTCTTTCCAAGATCTTTCATCTCAAATTCCATTTTCAAGTAACCTACTGCTTTTGGAAGTTCTTCAAAAGTTCCAATAATATTCAAATAATCAACATAAACAGTAATTATGGCAAACTCAAATCCAGATTTCTTTATAAAAACACATAAACAAATTAGATCATTTTTATAACCTTCTTTTATCAAATATTTACTAAGATGATTGTATCACATGCATCCAAATTGTTTTAATCCATATAAAGATCTTTGTAACTTAATTGAATAAATTTCATGAGAACTTGCATTATATTTTTTTGGCTTTTTAAATCCTTCAGGGATTTTCATATAGGTATCATTATCAGTTGAATCATATAGGTAAGCTGTGACACATATCAAGTCTTTCATGTACTGCCAAACTAATAAGATATCTAAAAGTTATTGCATCCATCATAAGAGAGTATGTCTCCTTTTAATCAATTCCAGATTTTTGCAAAAAATTTTATGCAACAAGTCTTGCTTTGTATCTTGTGACATCATTTTTCTCATTTTATTTTTGCACAAATACCCATTTATATCCTATTGGTTTTACACCTTCAAGTGATTGGACTACTGGCCCAAAAATCTTATGTTTTTCAAGTAAATTCAATTATGCTTGTATTGCATTTTTCCATTTTTGCTAATCAACTCTATTTTGACATTCTTGAACAAATTGTGGTTCAAAATCTATATCTTCATTCATTATATCTAATGATATATTATATGTAAAATTGTTATCTGCAACCATTTTATTTTGATTCCATCTTTTTTCAGAACTAACATAATTTATCAAGATCTCATCATTTTTACCAACTTTAGGTATTTGTACTTCTTCAAGAAGTTTATTTATGTTAGTATCTACTTTCTTAATAAAATCATCTTTACTATTTACTATTTTTCTGTTCCAAGGATTTTTATCCGTAGAACAATAGGTCTTCCATGCTTCAAATGTGTTTGAGATTCATTAACTAATTGTTCTTCTAGGACGTTAATACGAATTAGAACATTAACCACTGGTATATGAGATTTTCTTTTTAGATGGGATCAATACTCATCAGTTCAAGATTTAATCCCTAAAAATTAAAGCCATAAATAAGAATTGACTTACAGTGGCTATGGCCTAGATCTTCACTTGGAATGATGAAGGGAAGCGATCTGATGAGACTGAGGTAGGAAACCTTGGTCTTGTGATCTTTTGTCATTGATTTCGTGTATCAAGCAAAGAATAATCAATAATAAACTTTTATTTTAAGCATTAGGCTAAATTTATCAATTAATTCTTATATAGTATAATGAAATCGTGCTGATAACATGTTATAAAATAAAGAACAATTATAGAAAATAGAGAAAAAAAAGAATAGAAGAGAGAATAACTTTCTGTGTGTGTATAACTTCATTTATTGTAATACTTATTTATAAATGTCAATGGTTACAGAAATAGGAATAGAGATACAGTACTATCTCATAAGGAACTCTATCTTACTCTATCTATAGTGATAAGGATAGACATCTAATATTATCATAACAATGGTTATATTTTTCCCTCTTAATTTGACACCATTAATCATTTTGCTCCTTTGATTTTAAGAATAACTAATTTAACTATTCAACTTGACAAATATTAACTACTAATATACAGTGTGACACCATTGATCATTTTGCTCCTTTAATTTTAAAAATAACTAATTTAATTCTTCAACTTAACAAATGTTAATTGCCAATACAGAATGTGATCGTGATCTGACTTGCAAATAAGACGCATGAAGACTAAAAATAAGGTATGAAGTGGATTTAAAATTTAATTTTTTTAATTAACCACCAACATCTCTACTGTACAACCATGGCACATTCTCCCTCACTATCAAGCCACCACCATCACCATCACCACTTCTTCTAATGGGCCCTATCTCCAGCTACCACTACTCCTTTTTCCACCACCACCACCACAACCTCTACAACTACAATTACAAGTCTCAACCAATCAACATCAACATTAGCACCATCATCATTACCACTGCTTGTTAATAACTCCAAACTCCCTGTTGACTTCATCATTAGCACAATCTCCGAACAGCGACCTCGATTTCCCATAGCCTTCATTCGAAACTCCAATTAAGTGATGTAATAACATAAGCAATTGACCTCTATAGAAAAAGAAAATTAAATAAATGAGCAGCAGGAAATGAGAGAGCAGAAAAATGAAGAAAAGGAGAAAGATTCAATAATCCACCATAAAAAAAAAAAAAAAAAAAAAAAAAAAAAAAAAAAGCCCAAAATTTCATAGCATCTGCCCATATTAATTGCACTTATTAGACAAGTACTGTAGTGAATATTTTTTCTAAAAATCACCAAAGGTAGCACCAAAAGGAAAGAATTAAAAAAAAAAAAAGATAAATTGTAAATCATAGCGTAAAAAGAAAGCAAAAGATAAGTATGTGATTTTCATGATTACTACCCATTTCACCTATGTAGAAACAAAAGCAAAAGAGAGCACTCATGCCCAAAATCCCATTGAATCACACTTTCAAAAACATATATACAAAAGATAGATCTGAGATCTGAGATTTGCATGCAGCTAATCTCCATAGAAGTTTAATTCACTCATCCCTTATGTAATAAGTAATTATGAAGTTTTAGCCTCAAGATTATGTTTTCTAAGTAGCACGGGAGAGCAAGTAGAGAAAGAGAGAGAGAAGAGCAAATAAAGAGAGAAGGCAAAGACCCATCAAGCAAAAAAATTTTCTACAATTGATGAAGACGTAGTGGTTTAGATTTCAATTTTGAAAAAAAAAAAATGAAAACTTTGAAATGGTAATTTTCATGATACGGAGGTTCTAGCTTCAATTTTAGTTTTTAGATAATGTGATGTGGCTTAATTGATTTAATTGATTTATTTGTAATAGATGAAGATAATTAGAGTTTCAAAAATTAAACGTTGATTTTGACAAAGAAGAAAGATAAAAGGAAGAGAAAGTCAAAAAATTTTACACATCATTAGAAAAGGTCAAAATTATCAGTTATTTTCCACGTCAGCATGTCCCTCAATTGGTAGACATAGGTTTCAATTTGCTAGCTAACTTTTAAGTATTAAATTGGTTAATCAAGTTCGGGCAAAGATATGCATTAAATCTTGGGTTTTTAGAAAGAAGAATTGGCCTAGTAGCAAAGAATAGCAGAATGAGAAAAGAGAATTTTAAGAGGCAGAAAAATGGACATGGGCTTAGAGCTGTTCAAACTCAAAACTTTAAATTTCCTAAACAGCTATGCAAGCCCAATCTGGATCCAACAGAACCTCTTTCGGATATTATAACAACCTATGAAACAAGTAAGGTGACCTGGGGCTCTTTAAAATTTGAGAAAGGAAATTTGCTTCAATCTGCAACTGAAGAGAAATTGAAAGTGATCCAAAAGCAGAGAGAGGAAGTCATGGAAGTGGTGGAATCAATAACAAGAGTGAAGATTAAGCAGTTAGTAAGAAACAAATTTGTATCAGAAGGTAAGGAAATAATAGAAAAGCAGCAAAATCAAAGTATTTCTAATCCCCTCAGAATTATCGGGAATCAAGAAGGTATGGAGGAAGGTCAGTTTTCTACAGCTATGTTTCTTCAATCTGAAGGCACTGGTGGCTTGCCTAAAGCCACCCAATTCCCATGAAGTTCTTAATTTGTAACTGTCAGGGGTTGGGGCGTACCCTGACAGTCAGATACCTTAAGAAGTTAATTGCTTCTCATCGTCCCACCTTGGTTTTCATTTCTGAAACTAAGAATTCAGTAGATTACTTGGAAAGAATCAGAAGAAGATTTAAGTTTGAGGAAGCAGACTATGTGGAAGCAAATGGAACTTCAGGGGGTCTGTTATTATGGTGGCATTGCTCACCTAATGTAGAGGTGCTGTCAAAATCGGAGAATTTTTTCCATGTCAAATGCAAGCATATGGATAAAGGACTAATATAGCTCCACTCCTTTCTATAGGGAAGCCCATACCATGAAAATAGAAAAGAATTTTTAATGCACGGCTACAGCTGAAACCAAATGAGCATATGGACTGGGTTTGCTCCAGAGATTTGAATGCTATTGTTAGCAGAGAAGAGAAGTTAAGAGGCAGACCAGTTACTAAAGGAACAACAAAGAGCTTTGTTGATTGGATTAATCAGGTAGAATTATTGGACATTGGATTCAAAGGCCCACGGTTCACATGGTATAATAAGCAAATGAGGGATAAAGGAATTGCACAGAGACTTGACAGAGTGTTGGGGAGTTTTTCCTGGAGAATTCCTTTTAGTTTAGCCCAAGTATTTCATGAGAAATTAATTGGGTCTGATCATAGACATTTGGTTCTTGATTTGGATGGAAAGAAACACCATTTTGCTGGGGATTTTAGATTTGAAAATAAATGGTTCTACACCAACAATGGAAGCAAATTCTGACTAAAGCTTGGGCTCCTGACCCTCGAACATCTACTTTAATGGAATTGGGGAAGAAGTTGAATCACTATGCTCTATATTTATCAAAGTGGCATAAGACAGAAGTTGGAAATACAAAACTCAAAATTGATTAGCTGCAGCAATCATTAGAGAAGTTGTACAGCAATCCAATGGATTCTAAAGACAAAGAAAAATAGAAGAGATTACTGACTGAAATAAATGAGTTATGGAAGATGGAGGAGTGTTACTGGAAGTAGCGCTCAAGAAGTCAGTGGCTTAAGGAGGGGGAATGAAACACTAGATTTTTTCATGCATCAGCAATTCAGAGGAAGCAGAGAAATTTAATACTAAAGATCAAAGATAGAGAGGGCAGATGGCTTCAATCAGAATCTAAGATTAAGAAAGAAATAGAAGATTTTTTCAAAGACCTTTATTCTACAAATTCAGATGCAGAGTATGAGGAAGTGCTTCAAAAAATTGAAAAGGTTGTTCCGGTAGCCATGACTGAAGCTCTTAATGCACCAGTTAAGGATCAAGAAGTTTATGATGCAGTGTTTTCTTTAGGACTTTGAAAGCACCAGGACCTGATGGCTTTACTGGATCATTCTATTAGAAAAATTGGTCAGCAATTGCAGAGGAAGTGACCTAAGCAATTATTGATTTCTTCAATTCAGGGAACGTGGATGCAGCCATCAACAAAACTTACACAGCTTTGATCCCTAAAGTCTCCGCTCCTACTCAGGTAACAGAATTTTACCCTATCAATCTATTATTTCTTGTACAAAATTTTTTCAAAGATAATTGTTCAAAGATTGAAGCCTTGGATGGGGAATTTAATTAATGAATGTCAAGCAGCTTTTCTGCCGAATAGGTGCATTCAAGATAACATGCTCATAGTGCATGAAATCCTCCATTCATTTAAACAAAGTTCCTCTAAGAAGAACTTTAGTTGTGCACTCAAGCTAGATATGCTTAAAGCATATGATAGGGTGGATTGGGGATTCTTGTTTGCTATTTTGGAAAGAATGGGTTTTTCATATCATTTCATAAAATTAGTCAAACAATGCATTACTTCCATCACCTATGCAATTTTAATCAATGGTAAACCAACCAATTTCTTCCAACCATCTAGAGGTTTAAGGCAGGGGGATCCCCCACCTCCATACCTCTTTCTATTGGTCTCTAATGTTTTGTCTATTTTGACTAAAGATGCAATTCAAAAGGGAATCCTTAAAGGATACAAAGTTAACATATCAAGCCCTAGAATAGCTCATATGTTTTTTTATGATGATACAATTATGTTTGGGGCTGTAACAGTAGAGGAAATAGTTGAACTTCAAAAATTCTTGATGGTGTATGAAAGGGCTTCGGGGCAAAAGGTTAATCAAGCCAAGAATTGAATTCTGTTTAGTAATAACACTCCTATGGATTTAAGGCAGCAACTCACAAGTATCCTTGGGATGCAACAGATGAATGGGAAGGAAAAATATTTGGGTTTACTATCACAATGGAGGAGATCCAAAACTGATGCTTTATCTTTTCTAATTCAAAAATTTAAAGCTAAAAAGTTGGAAACATAATCTTCTGTCTTATGTAGGTAGGGAAGTTTTAATTAAAGCAGTCTTAACTGCTATTCCTAATTATATTATGTCTTGCTATTTACTTCCAAAAGGGGTTTGGAATAAGTTAAATGGTGTTTTGAGTGGTTTTTGGTGGAAGTCAAATCAAAAAAAAAAAAAAGGGGTAGCCTTAGCTAGTTGGTCTTCCATGTCTAAATCTAAATATAAAGGTGGGTTGGGGTTTAGAGAGTTTGAATTTTTCAATCTTGCTCTCTTTGCAAAACAAGCATGAAGGCTAGTTGTTGATCCAGATAATCTGTGGGCCAGATTGATGAAATTAATTTATTTTAATGATAGTGATTTCTGCAAGCAAATGAGGGACATAAAGACTCATGGAGTTGGAGAAGCATGTTAGCAAGGGGGAGCAAGGATGAACATTCAAAGGGGAAGTGATATTCAAATCTGGCAGGATCCTTGGTTACCTGACAGCCCCTCCTTCAAAGTACAGTCAGAGAGACCTCCTTCTTTTTTTCCCTCTTGGGTGTCTGATTTTATGACTGCTAATAGAGAATGGGATATCAATATTTTAGAGCAATACTTATCTGAATAGGAAGTGGAAATGTTATGTAAAATACCAATTGGAGCAGCCTCTATTCCTGATAATTGGCTATGACATTGGTCTAGAAAAGGGGAGCTGATGGTCAAATCTGTTTATAGATGGATCACTAGAGAAAAGGAGAAAAGAGAGGCTTCCTCAAGTAATCTTGTTTCACATTCTACTCCATTAGAGTTATGGAAATCAATATGGAAGAATGATTTACATCTCAAATTGGAAAATTTTATATAGAGAGCAACTAGGGGAGCATTATGTCACGACCCGCAAGGACGTGATCAAGTGGCTTGTGCGAGATGACTGCTGGTATGCTTAATGTGGAGTTGTGGGACAGCTCGAAGGGCTGAGTACGTGTCGTAGATGCCTGCTTATCTTGAGTTAGGCATGCCGACCCAATTTAGTTTGGGGAGCTTGTCGCCAGTCAAGGACTTGACTATGACGGATGGGCGTGCCATCTAGGCACCAAACTGGTCAGGAGCTGTTCTCGCTTCCCTGATGAGCCCAAGGGAGGGCGAAACTAGTTGGCATTGGAAATTTCATAAGGCTTAATCTCGGATTTGCGGGAGACCGGGGTGCCGCATGGGTAGTGCCGCTGCGCGTCAACTCTGACCCCGTGACAAATGGTATCAGAGCCGATCGTGTGCAACATTGCATTGCTTGCCAAGCACTCTTTACCACGCTGGCGGTCCAATGTAAAAGGATGAGCGCAGGTTAATGCTCGCACCCCATGGCTTGGGGGTGTCGCAAGTGGATCCTCCTGGATAATGAGGATGAGTAGGCAGGAAGCAGCAGTGATGTTCGCCAAGCGCTACTTATAAATTAATTGGTAGTAGGCAGGGAGCACGCACACGGATCCAGCCCAAAATTAAGGAAGGGTTTCCAACTAAGACGCGGTTCTCCACATGCACGAGGACGTGCATGAATTCGATGGGGGAGAATGTCACGACCCGCAAGGACGTGACCAAGTGGCTTGTGCGAGATGCCTGCTGGTATGCTTAATGTGGGGTTGTGGGATAGCTCGAAGGGCTGAGTACGTGTCGTAGATGCCCGCTTATCTTGAGTTAGGCATGCCGACCCAATTTAGTTTGGGGAGCTTGTCGCCAGTCAAGGACTTGACTATGACGGATGGGCGTGCCATCTAGGCACCAAACTGGTCGGGAGCTGTTCCCGCTTCCCTGATGAGCCCAAGGGAGAGCAAAACCAGTTGGCATTGGAAATTTCATAAGGCTTAACCTCGATTTTGCGAGAGACCGGGGTGCCGCACGGGTAGTGCCGCTGCGCGTCAACTCTGACCCCGTGACAATTAGCTACCAAAGAAAAACTTTTCAAGAGACATTTATCAGACACTCCAACTTGTGATATTTGCAAACAAGAGCCGGGGTCCATTGAGCACGTTTTGTTCCATTGTAGCCATGCAAGAGCCGCTTGGTTTGGCTCTGAATGGAATTATTGTACTACTTCTAATTCTATCATTTCTTTTGCAGAATGGTGGACTCAAATGATCAATCATCTTTAGCAAAATGGTGAGCATGCCGCACCAATGAAACTAGCAGTTTATTGTTGGGCAATATGGAAGCAACGCAATAGGATGATCTTTCAACAATAAACAATTAATCCAATCAAGACCATTGCGATGGCAACAAGATAGATTCAGGAATATCAAGGAGTATTTCTTAGAGATAGCCTTGATATAAGATCTAGATCAGACAATGCTTCGCATTGGTTGCCTCCCAATCTAGGTGTCATTAAGATTAATTTTAATGCTTGTTTTGATAAAGGAACAGGTTTGGCATCTTTAGCAGTCCTCCTAAGAGATCATAGAGGTCATTTAATTGATGGGATAGCGTGCAAAAAGAAAACCATATCAACTCTCACAACAAAAGTTGAGGCTCTGGTCTTGGCTTTAAATTTCTCCAAAAAAGGTGGTTTCAATTGGATATTAGTAGAGTCGAACTGCAAGCAACTAGTGGAAGCTTACTCTGTTCCATTTGAAACAAGTATATGGGAGATTCAATCCCTTATGGCAGCAGCTAAAGAAATTAGCTCTTCTTTTGAATTTTTTTCATTTTGCTGGACTCGAAGGGAGATTAATAGAGCCTCTGATTGGGTTGCTAGAACTTTGCATACTAGCTTCTTGTCACCTGTATGGAATGCAATCCCACTTGTTGGATTGGAAACATTGTTAAAATCTGATTACTCTAATTAATGAAAAATATCTTTGGCAAAAAAAAAAAAAGATATGCATTAAATCAAGAATTAATTTGATAAGAATGGAAATAATGAAGAATTTCATTTCTGGCGGTGAGAAAGAAAGAGAGAATTCAGAAAGTTCTGAGATGGAGAAATTAGGAAAAAAAAAAAAGGTGAAAGCTAGTGTTTGGTTGATTGAGTGGATACAGAATAAAAATTGAATAAATTTCAGAAAGGGAGATGGCCACAAAGAAAAGAAATACCACACATAATAGAATTTTGGAAACTTGAAAGCTTATTAATTGAAGAGGAGATATAATATTAATAGTGGGTGTCTCCTGGAAATTTCTGCTCTACAACTACGTATATATTTGCCTACTAAAAAACGAGAAACCAAATATTTGACAATAAAAAAAAAAAAAAAGTAATTGAATATTTGCATCAAACATCTACAAAAGCCCGTTCATTCTTTTGACGAAATTTTGCTTCTTCTTCCCGTGCAAAATCATTCTCAATTCCGAAAAAATTACGAATACATATAAATTCCACACTCTACAAACAAGTTCAGCTGCAGCTTGCATTAGCAAATCAAGCAAATACTTAATGTCCAGATAATTACTTGCCAAAATCAGATCCTTAAGCTCTTCAACACAGCTTCTTCACAAATTTAGCATTATAGGCTTTGATATCGGTTGGGTTTGATTTGAGTACGAAACCTTTTTGATGTAGCTGTATTATGGGTTTATTAGATGAAGAAGAATCACTACTGCTCTCATCTCCAAAGCTACATCTTCTTCCACCTCGAAAAGCTCATCGCTGAAGGTCTTCAAGGTGATCTTCATGCTTGTACTTTGCTTTGATTCAATGTTTCTTGGTATATAAAGCTTAATTGTTGAAAAACTAAAGCGATCTTGGTTGTGCATGTTAAGGCCTAATATATAGTAGTAATCTTATTACTGTAGCTGCAAGGAATCGGATTAATAATAGGTGAAATCGTAATAGGAATATAAAAACAGAATAGAAATTTGATAATACGTATAAACTTTTAGTTAAAATATATAAACAGGTCTCTGAATTCCAACCCTAGTGAGAGTCTAATATATAAATTCACTAGAGAAACGTAGGAAGAACAAAGAGCAAAAGCCTGGAAGCCCTAAACCTCACCCAAATCTAAACATAAATTAATGAAGAAAAGGCTTTTTGTTTGTCAAGTGAAAGACCTAATTCTGATCCAGTTCACCTTGGTTATCATCTATCTTTGCCAAAGGCACAAGTAAAAAAAAAAAAACAATGCGGTGAAATTACAACATTTTCCATCTTCAAATGAGCAGCAGCTGTTTTTACAGGAGTTAAAATGCAAGATTTAGCTTACTTGGACACTTCTTTTAAAGATACATACAGATATGACATTTATGAAAAAAATTACACTCAGATGCGATAATTTGTACCATGTTACAAAAGCAAGAGTGAAAAATAAACTAACTTCTCAAGTGTATCCGTGCACATATTTTATTGAAGAAGCTCTTCGTATAACCAATTTACCATACCAAGCCTTTTCTTCTCCTAAATCTATCAACTCGGTCAGTACTCATTCGAGATTTTTCAGGTTTATTTGGCTTCTTGGACTTCTCCAGTCTACTATCTAAACTATTTCTAGAGATTTCAGGAAGGTCAGCACCCAATTCAAAAGTATCTGAACTTCCACCCTCAGATGAATGGTTCTGACTTTCAGACTCTGTTGTTTCTTTAGAACAATTTGTAGCTGCTTTTGATTTGCTTATGGTCAACACAAACTTCTTCAAATGTCTGATGAATTCTGGATAAAGCTCTAGATTGCAATGTCCACCCCCACTTATCCATAATGGTTTATACTTCTCCTTGCAAAGCTCCCAAAGCTGTTTCCCATGAGAGCAATCCACAACTTCATCTGATGTTCCCTGCAGATGGAAAAAGAATAAATCATTATATCAATTTTATCTCTAGCATTAGTAAAAAATGATGCCAATTATTTTATATCTAATTCCCGTCAACAATATTGTAGAAATGATAAATATATCTTTATGAGTCCAACTTCATTGCAAGGATGGACTGTATGATGATTTTTGTAGAGAATACAGAACTTCCAACACAAAAAGATTAAGTGAATAATAATAATAATAATAATAATAATAATAATAATAACAACAATGACAAATAATTAAGTATAGGTTATGATAGTACATTCATTATTCATGTGACCAAGTGGGATGGAGGAAAATGCGCCATATGTCAACTAGAAGAATAGCAATTATTGACAGGGTAACCCAGCTGAACATATGCCAACCTGAGAATATGGAGAATTGAATTCAGTACACTGACCAAAAACTCATCCCTGGTTGGTGTACCATTAAAACATCTTTTGGATTCATGCATGCCACAACGCCACAGAATACTCACCTATCATTTTATTTTAGATAGAATAACTAGACAGTTCTGAATTGGTTTATCACCACTAGATGCAAGTCCACAGTAGCCCAAAAGGCTGCTCATTTCTTAGATCGTTAGCAAGAACAGTACAACATTTGTTTACAAGTTATGACTCCAGCCAGTATTTCAACCCAAGGAAACCTTTCTTCACATTTACAATACATTAAAAAGTTTTGTGTATCCATATCTCCTTGTGGCTATGCTACAAATATGAAGTTTTCTCAATATGAGAATCTATAAATTCCTATTCTGGCACAAGAATACACAACAACAATGCCCTAAGACATCCTCCATTCAAGCTGTCAAATTGTTCATTGCATAAAATTAAATCACAAGCAGAGAGAGGGGGAGAGGAGATGAACAGGCAAAAGGAGACTTTAATAAGAAGGGAGATGACACTTACATGAATTACCAGAACAGGACAGTTCACCATTCCAATTTTGTCAATATTCTGAAAAAGTAACACAAGTTATCAAGTAGAGAATTAAACAAGCATATCCAGTAGAATTAAATTTAATGCTAGAAACGTTACCTTGTATATGTCAAACCAGTATGTCCTCTTGACTGGGTATAATACCCTCATTCCAGACAAAATTGGGCTGTGTAGAACCACACCTCTCAAGTTTGGTAACCGTGAAGCAAGATCAACTGTAGGGCCACTACCAACAGACTGACCATATAGTATTAACTGTTCATCTTTAACTCCATATTTTTCTCTAAGGCAATTATATGCTGCATCTATATCGGCATATGTATTACATTCAGTTGGCTGTTTCAGAAGAAAAGCACTTGTTAAAAGCAACATCAGATAATTTCTTAACCAACACTATTTAAGTATAATCTGTTCTTGATTAGCAAAGAAATCAGAAAATTGCATACCAGCTGCTAAATACACAGAAATGTCTCATACCAAAATTATTCCAACAACAATAGGCACAAGTCAACACTATTTACAGTCCAACAACAAAATTATTCCAGACAACTCAATGTTTAGTTCAAGTCCATAGAAGCATCCAACACAAGGCACAACTAAGTTTTAACATGCAAACCATTTGACTTGAGAAGTTAACAAGTTCAGGTATTCTGTCCAATTTATTAACCAATACCATTAAGTACGATCAGTTCTTGATTCTAAGGAAATCAGAAAATTGCATTTCAGCTGCTAAACATGCAGAAACATCTCATACAACATTTATTTACAGTCAAACAACAAAATTAGTCCAGACTACTCAATGTTTAGTCAAGTCCATAGAAGCGTCCAACACAATATGGGATAAATCTCTGAATTCTGAAGGGAGTCTACAAACAAAGATAATCTAATGTATGTGATAAAAGATAATTCAAACAGACACATAAATTTGGTAAAGCTACTATGGCATGCATAAAAATTCTGTCCATCATTAGGAATAAAGAATGAGGAAACTTGGGCATCTAACCTTTCCACTTGATTGTCCATAGCCAGAGTAATCATACCTGGATAAACAAATGTGTAAATATAAGGGAACGAATTAGCCGAAAAAACAAAAAAAATATAATAAAGCATCAAGAATAGGGACATTAGTCTGTTTACACAGTAAGATGCATTTATGTTTTTGTGATAAGCTAAACATACTTCATTTGTACCCCAATCTGATCACTTGCACAATTATCACGCATATCATGTGTACACATTTAGTTTGCACAGACTAGTCTCATAGTTTTCCATCAAAATCAGTTTAGTAACTAGCAAGCAATCCAGTATCCTCAGCAGGTCCTTCTCAAATCTAATAGTTATGCATGCAACTATTGCATGTATGGCATGGGAAGGGGTTTAAATATATCTGCACATAAGGAATACAATCAAAGGTACAGAACAAATATGATAAGCATTGAACTATTGTCACATTGATAAATTTTCCCTACTCCAACTATTTCAATGTATTAATTTTGAAGTAAAAATAATCTCACGTTATAAGGTCTACAGGATGAGAGGCTACCAATCTTTGGTAGCTTAAAGTGCAGTATGACTCCCAATTGATTCAAACAAAAATATATAACTGAATAAAAGTGATGTCATACAATCCCATTCCTCTAGCATGTTAATATGTGCGCTCTCACATGTACATATCGCAAAGATTATGCATGCTCTAGTAGAATTGTCAAAATCAAATGATGGTTTTAGAGCGTTGAAAATTAACACCATAGGAGATGCACATGTGACCATCATATGTCAAATTGACATTTCTTAAAGCTATTAGTAGATATGAGAATTTTAAGTTTCACTTGCTAAAAATATTAGGCAGTGTTGATGATTCAAACTAAACATCACATAGACTAGATCCAGCTTTTTTTATATAAACAAGAGATGATATTTATATAATTACTTATTGATCGCTAGATATGCTGATAGTTCAAACCATACTTAGAAACAAGAAGCAACAACAGAAAGCAAAAAAGCAGAACTTACATAAAGATGGGAACTTGCTAACAGACAACTACCGCAGGATGACTCAAAACCCCAATTGCAAATAAACTCTTTATTCCATCGAATTCAGTTTTACAACAGTTTTCCTAAGGAAGCATTTTATAAATTTTGAACCATGAAAAATAGGAAGTAAAAATTGCTCTAAGCAAGAAATCTTCAAAGTTACAGTCAGAATCTTCAGTCCTATCCTTCAGCAGACAAGACTTTCTATGATATCTACTTTGCTAATAGAATGCATCACCACTTAACTTTTTCAGCAGCTAGACTGGCTATTCAAGATTCCCTAAATTAGCCAAAGATGACCCAAAAAACATGGTAACTGCAATTCATTGCTTGGGGGCAAAAAATAAAAGTTAATTAACACATCATTAATTTAACAGTTTATACATATAAAAGTTACAAGAACAACACTTCCCCAATATGGAAATTCTTCTGTAACCTTGTTATATTTTGAAAAAGTAGAAAGCAACAAATAAACACATTCCTCTTTAATTTGGCCAATTGCTAATATCATAACAAACACATTTCATCAATGTTATCATGCCAGGCAGGATATCTGTTGGGTAAAGAAAAAAAAGTAAAGAAAAATGCAATATTTCTTTGTGGCAGCCAGCTTTTAAAAAATGAACCTCTGTTAGATTAGAATTTCCTCCAAATACAATATTCAAAATAACATGATAATAAGACTTACTGTAAGTTTTTGTCACAAAGCAGTTATTATTGGTAAAGGCAGACCTTATTAATACTTCTGCAATCTGAAAAAATTAGGAAAAAAGATGATTTTCATGCAAACACCTGTAAAGGGATTCTCAGAGTTGTCATTTGCAGTCTATAGACTCAAATGAATGCTAATCTTTTACTTAGCATTAAGCAAATCGAAAACAATATCAGGAAATATCTCTTGAAGGTGGGAGTTTTTCCTTCATTTCTTACAGGTCTTTAGAACTCCTGGCTCATCTCTGATTCAAAAAGAGTCATGGTAGTTGACCAAGGGATTGTGCAAGGGTAGGTTCTTATTAGAAGTAAGACTGAACATAATAAGATTGCAGCAAAGGACACAGATGCAGTCAGGTTCTACAAAACAACATATTTGGAAGTTTAAAGCTATTTTGATGCTTACTGAGACTGATAGTGGAACAAATTAGATAATTCACTCATGAATTTTGATAAAATGAATTGTAGATCTGAATTTTATGCTGTATTGTCTGAAAACATGAAAAAAAAAATTGAAAGTTTTAAGCTTTAGTTCTAAAATCTCCCAGCATCACACCTGAAGCCTTATCAGCATTAGACCTAGGTCTAACTTCTAACATAACTCCTACAAACAGCTAAAGCTTCAGGCCTTTCTGCAACATTTATCTTCACTCATTCTATAAAAGACATGATAAACGTTCACAGCAATATCATATAGACTCCTAAATCATAATACTTATACAAGCAGCACTTGAAGCAAAATTTTAACCACCACAATTCAAAGATGAAATTATACATTTATTTTTAAGGAGGACAAGGAAGCAGAGAATTTAACTACCCTGCATTAGGATGCAAGTATCCGACAATCAGACCATTTCCCACGAATAGGAAGCATCCATTTCTATCTTTCCAACATTGTAGTTTTTGAATTCACTTTCCAATATTACTTGTAGTTAGCTTCCCCAAAAACATGCGTTATACTAAAAGATTGTAACAGAAACTCAAAAAAAATTTATCCATAAGTATCAAAAACCAAAATTATTTCTTAACTAACAAATAAACACTACACTTAATCCACGTCTGTAGGCACAGAGTATTTCCAATAACTCAATGAACTGTTTAACAATGACTAATCTAAAAGTTCTACTGTTACCTTTAAACACAATCAAAACAATCATATAAAAATTAAAGGGGGAAAAAAAAGTTAATACCCCATGATATTAATGCGAAGGCGTTTACTCAATTCGACGAAAAGCTCAAACATTTGTCCCAAATCAGCTGCATTTCCATGGGAATATAACAGAGTTGCTGATGCTTTTGGATGCTTTATATGGACGGCCACGATTTCGTTTCCCCGGCGAGTTCGAAGCTTCAGAACATCCACATCCACCTCATCTGTCCTTGGGACCTCCGGAATAGATAGTCCGCCGGGGCTGGAATCGTCGGCTACCACAGTGTATGACGGTGGATTTGGCGGGAAGAAAGCGAATTTTGCGGCAATTGACGAGGTGACTCCGCCCATCTTATAATCATCAGAAGCTGTGGATTCATAAATTACCGAACGCCCCTTCACTCCCTCTTCTACAGTTTCAGATCTTTGAAAAAGACAGAAACTTGAGAGAGATGGTGATCAGAAAGAAGTGGAGCTACTGGTAATAGTGGTGGTGGCGGTGCTGGTGGTGGTAGCAGTGATGGTGATTAGAGAGAGAAAAGAAAGAAAGAGGAAATGAAAGGGAGAAAGTAGAAAGAGAAAGAGAAATAAGAAAAAGTATAGAGAAATAAGATAAAAAGAAGGGAAAAAGGGAGAAAGAAGTAAAAGATAGGGAAAGCAGTGGCGCGTGACGTAGAACAGGGCGGCGCGTGAGCGTAAGTGAAGAAGCGTGTCAAAATTTGGTGAGGAACGCCATAACTTTTGAACGTTGCTTAAACTGGACAATGAGGTTTTAATCGTCGTTTTAGACTACTTTTATTATTAGTTTTTTTTTTTTTTTTTTTTTTTTTTTTTTTTTTTTAAAAGCTTTTCGCAGAGAGAGACCGTTCAGTGGAGATTGTCGCCTATGGGTGACTTTAAATGTTACCTTGTACAGCAAAACGACACTATAGTATGCCGTTATTGTTGGTGAGTATCTACTGCCATACATACTAAAATACATATATGCCATGTTTCACATTTTATTTTTGTATTTATTTTTCATAATAGCTATATATTTAATAAAAATTCTAAAAAATGGAAATGGAAATGAAAAAATAGAGAAAGTTTTAAATGACAGAAATTTTAATAATTTTTTTTTAGGTAAATGATACCAAAAATTTTAAATTTAATATTTTTGGATGTTGTCCTTAGAGAAAAATTTTTTACAGGTGCATACCTAAATTTTTATTTTTTTTTATTAAAAATTACTTGTCATATTCATATCAAAATTTACTAAATGCTGATGTGGCATAACACATCATCCCAGCTATCTGATTTAGCTGCCACTTCAAATTCAAAGTAATCAAATTAGGAAAACTTATATAATTTATATTTTAGTATTTTGTGGATAATTTATATGATTTTTCCTTTTGATTTTTTTAATTATTTTTATATTCAAAATATTCTTTTAATTATATTCATTAACATTCTTTTTTTTTATTTTTATCAAAATATTTTTTCAACTCTTTCAAGTAAAAATTTTTTTCTAATTTAAATTTATATAAATTCAGACAATAATTTTTTCTAGAAGCAACCTATGAATCCAAAACTAATTTTTTTTTTTTTCATTCAAAATATTTTTTTAATTTTTTAAGTAAAAATATTCTTCTAATTTAAATTTTAGAAAAAAATGAAAAATTATTTTACCATGTTAAAATTTAAATAAGTTATTTATTTATTTAAATATAAGACCATTTAATAAATTTTAAATTTTAATTGTTGAATTTTTACATTCTATATAATAATTTATATAAATTTTTTAGTTCATCTAATAGATCTAACAGTTATTAGATTACTAGAAGAATATCTTCTAATTTAATAAGTTTAAATTAAAAAAATATTTTCACATAAAAATTAAAAGAATATTTTGAATAAAAAGGTAACGAACGATTTTGAATTCATATATTGATTTTTAAGGAAAATTTGTTTTTTGAATTAATGAAAACTAAATAAAATTTAAATTAGAAAAATATTATCACTTAAATAATTAAAACAATATTTTAAAAAATAATTAAAAAAATATTTTGAATGGAAAAAATTAAAAAAATCAAAATGTAAAAAATATAAATAACTCCATAAATACTAAACTTTGAGATTTTTTAATGTGATAATTAAAATTCATCTGACATATATCTAAAATAGAGTGCTGAATTAGATGACTAGAATAATGTAACTCTAGTGGAGTTTTAACCTAAAACTCCTAAATGATCTGTAATTGGAAAATAACAATTAGGTATTTGTCTGCAATAAGTTTTTTTTTAGTTATCACGTTGAAAAATATCAAAGTTGGTGGTTTTTGGTATCATTTACCCTATTTTCTTATTTTCTAATTTTCAATTCGGAAAATGAAAATTAAGAAAATTAAGAAATGAAGAAGAAAACTAAAAAAGGAAAATAGTAAATATTTTCCATAACTAAACAAGAACTTTTATTTTGCATATAGATTTATAATATAGTAAATAAAATAATATTTTTCCCTTGATAATATAATAAATACATTTAATTTTGTTTATTTTAAACATTAAATACATCTTAAGGATAAAAATTAATAAAGTATAAATATGGAAAATAGAGTAAAAAAATAACACTATTAATAGAAATGTGCCAATAGTGTTCCAACTTTTTTTTTTAAATGAAGAGAATATATAGTAATAGTATCTTATTATCAATTTTTTCTTTAATAAATTTGAATTTGACTGAAATTTAATTTTAGAATCTTACTAGTGTGAGAAAAATCTTGCATCAGACAGTTATAGGAATATTTTATAACTTATAAATTGATGTGACTTACCATTTTGAAAGTAATTCTAGTATCATAAAAGATTTTCTAAAGTGAGTTCTACCATCGCACTAATTGCTATGACAAATGCAAATTTTTAATTGAAAATTAAAAATTAAAATTAAAATAATTAATCTAAAAATGAGTATTTTGATTCTATAAAATCAATTTAATTTAATTAAAATAGAAAACTTATATTACACCTATTTGAATGAAATTTTTATTCAGACAAAAAAAAAGAATTTTTAATGAATAAAATATTATTTGAATTAATATTTTATTTAGTAATTCTATAAATGAAAAAATATAGATATGTTATATTACTTCAGTTTCAATTTACGGGAGAATAAATTATTGTTTCATCTCTAATCTGTGGCTAAATTTATTAGTGAGTCCCTATTTTTTAGAAATGCATTAATAGATCCCTAATATTCAATTTTATCGACTCACTTCATAAAAAAAAAAAAAAGTAAACATTTGCTTCTAATTTTAAACAAAAAGACAAATTTACTCCTTATTAATCTCTCTTCCTCCTTTTATCAACCTTTCTTATTCATTTATTTTCCTTTTTTTCCCTCAATCACCATTACTGTATTATTCCAACCAAGCCATTAACAAACCCAATTGATAATTAGCTAATTACAACCATTCTCATTCTAATAAAACTCAATTAGAAAAGAAATTATTAATCAATAAAAATATTAATTTGTTTCAAATAGAATTTGATTGAATCCACAAGAAAAATCAGAATTTGACTGAGACTGCCAAACAACTAATCTAAATAGACACAAAAACCACGCTATGTATGCAATCATTCATGACCCACTATAAAAGCCTTCTCATTGTTTGGTGACACGATGTCAATGAGATTGCTAATAATGGAGGATTGTGCAGTTTTGCAAATTAGTTGGGGCATTTGTATCATCATAACCTCTATAGTCTAGCACCACTACTCTATAACTCAAAGTAGCTAGAGCCACAATCTAGTGCTACTACAAAGATAAAATTGCATGTATTTAATAATGCTTCAATTAATGTAAACCATCATTGTCCTCACTATCTTCACTGTCACTGGTGACATTTACTTTGTTGTCCTAGTCAAACCGACCACCAATTTCACTTTGATCACATATGTGCAAGCAAACTCAACATTAACCGCAACCACAACCTTAATCCCATCCTTATCCTCCTCCACTTCCACCTCCTTAACCCTAACTCCAACCTCAATCACAGTCCAAACCTTAATCTTAATCCTAAATCTAATACTAGGTTAAAGCACAAACTTAGCCACAGCCATAACCCCCATATGACTCTACCACTACCTTTACCACCACCACCACTAAATTGACCATTATTCCTCAACAAACTGTATCTCCTCTTGCCAAGATCCCTCCTTTTTGTCTTCATAAAGTTTGTGAAATCTTTTCCAACAATGCTACTCCTACCATCAATGACCCCAATTCCTCATAAATAGAGATCAATTTTAGATATATAGGTGTGAGGCATGTTGATGAGTGTTGCAAGATTGATCTTAGAGAAGAGTGGGTGGTTGATGGGCGTTGAATTAGAATTAGGAAGCCAAGGGGAGTAGATGGAACAAGGTTGGCGGAGGAGGTAGAGTAACGACTCCCTTCATTTGGTGGAGTGTCAACGTCAGCTGAGTTAAAAATTTTAAGGTTTTCATTTGTTTGGCTATTAAAATATTAAAAAATTAAGATTAATTTGGTGCTTTATACAAAGAGAGAAAAGAGAGCTTAAGATAATTGTAGTCATTTAACAATCATTGATTTCACTTTTTCAATTAATCTTATGGTAACGTGTAAAAATTTAAATAGAAAATAGGAATAACAATAAGATCGGGTAAGGTAGAAAAGGACGAATTTTGAGATTTTTATCTCTATTCCATAAGTGGTTGGAGCAAAGGTAGCACTAAATAAATTGAGTTCGAAGCGGATGTAAATGGAAGCGAAGATTCTCATTTATATTTTTATAATTTTATTAATATTAACATTATATATATATATATATATATATATATATATATATATATATATATATATATATATATATATATATATATAAATCAAATTTTGCCACCTCTAACAAAGAGACCATTTAATAGATATAATTGAACATTAGAGAACAATTAATATATTTAAAAAAAAAAAAATAGGGATTCATTAGTGAATTTAGCTAGGGATGAAAGAATAATGTGCGAACTGAGAAATGTAATGCATATCGTATTGTGGTGGGGAACAGAGGGAAAATCAGTGACGTGTAAATCTAGTGCAGTGAAGAGTGACGTGTAACAAAGCAGGTAAACGTCGGTGGTCCTCTCCTGCAATTGAGATGTACAGTTGACACATACGTGAAAGGTGCTGACTTCCGTTACTGGGAGTGATGGGGGCAAATGGTACTATCAGAAGAAGGATTTGAATCGCACGCGCTAATTCTTTGGATTTTGTTCTTGTACATTCTAATGTAATGTATAGATTTTCATATGTGGAAATGGATCGCACCTTTGACAAGGGACGGGTCCCTTCACCAGCACTATAGCAAAGACTATAACTTTCTCGGTATTAAAGTCTAAGAATTTTTTTTTTAACAAAAAAAAGAAAGGATGGCATGAAATGGAAACAATTACCTTTCAATTCTATTTTTAGACTCTCATCCTTTAGATTTAAAAGGAAAAACTTTCAATTCGGAAAAATTAAGGAAGAAAAATGTTTTCTAATCGAAAAAGGAAAATTATAACCTCAAAGCATAGAGAAAGAATCAACCATGGTAAGTCACATCATCTAATTTTGTAATTAAACAATTCAATTAAAAGGCTAAATTATAATTTGAATGATTTATTAATTTTGAATTAAATGTCTAATTAATTTGGTAATTTTAGATTATTAATTATTGGCTTAGTGAATTATAGAGTTTAATAATAATAGTTAAATTTTTGCAAATTTTATTAAGCTAAAACTTCATTTTATATTTTATAATTAATTCATTTATTCATACATACATACATAAAAGCATATACAATATATTTTTTTAAACCACAAATAATAGTTTCATTTAAATTTAAAAAATTTAATTTCAATTAAATATATATTTATTTTTAAGTTTGACTAATTATATATGCAAAAAAAAATATTTATTTAAATTTTTTTGATTTGATTTATTTTAAAATTTTAACTTCGTCTTTTTTTTTTTTTTTTTTTTGCCAAAGAAAATTTTAACTTTGTTCACGTAAATTATTAAATACATATATATAATATGAATAAAAAAGAGAGACTAAAACGTAACTTATACATATAGACAGAGAGAATCTAAGAAAATATAAATAATAGATAAATGATTTATTTGAATAAGAAACATGCATCTTTTCATCCCATTGTTATGAAAACAATGAAAAAAAAAAAAAATAATTTTAAATGATGTAAATGTATTTGACACATTAAAGACAATTATATAATTTTTTAACATAATTTATGATATATTTAAGGGTTTTATAGTTTATTTATTTCTTAATATGTGATATATTTAAATTATATGTTTAAGAGTTTTATAGTTTATTTATTTCTTATTATATGATATGTTTAAATTATATTAATTTATGATTAAATTTTTTTCTAATACGATCTGCATTACTTAATATTATCCAAAAAATAATTCCAATAAAATTAAATAAATAGTAAATAATAAAAATGCATATTACAATCAACAATATCTTATATACGTATAATACGAAATTCATATATTAAGTAATTAAAGCACTTATTTAAAAAAAAAAAGTAATTAAAGCACTTATATCGTTATATGTATGTAATTTTGAAAAATAATTAAAACGAGATTAAATTTTTTTGATAAATAATTAAATAAATTTTAATCAACATATAAAATAATATAATAAAAATTAAACCAAGTGCAGCTAATTTCTAGTACATATTTACTTTCAAGAAAATGATTTTGGAACTTTGAATAAGTTCCAATATGAATTTAGGCTAAAATTATTAATGAACTTAAAAAATAATTTAAAATGTAAAAATGAGCATTAAAAAAATTATACTCATAAATCAATAGAATATGAATTAGTTTATATTTTTTAAACTTTTAATCTCTTTTTTTAATAAAATAATTTATATTTTTATAATTAATTAATTAAATGAGTGCTATTTTGAATTTTAAGTATACTCTATAAATTAATAAATATAAACTAATTTTATAAAAAAATACATACATTATTAAATATTTATAAATTTTTTGAAACGATCATTGTGAATTTGTGAATTTCAACATCTAAGTGAATATTAAAGTTTTAATTTTAATATTAAAGTTTATTATAAAATTATAGCTTTAGCTATCCTTCATGTATCATCAAAAGTGCAACTGTATAAAGAATTTAGTGGAATAAATTATTATATGGTTCCATCATTATCAAAGCAAATTAATTTGTGACAATATAAAAAGAAATTAAAAAAGATAGAAATTTCTTGTCTTTACATCATTTTAGAATTTATAAATCAGTGAAAGCTGAAACTGAAAGCATGTTTTTCTTTCAAATTTCAATAATTTTTCTATAGAAAGTCTTTTTCTTTTTGCTTCCTTTTTTCCTATAGGAAAAAAGCTTTTGACTTCTTTTTCTTTGGGAATCAAAATCATTTCTAGAGCTTAATAAGACAATTCAAAGAAACAAAATA
Source organism: Reutealis trisperma (assembly GCA_947687605.1). Lineage (NCBI taxonomy): Eukaryota > Viridiplantae > Streptophyta > Magnoliopsida > Malpighiales > Euphorbiaceae > Reutealis > Reutealis trisperma. The sequence continues at coordinate 2,202,831 of CANTUT010000095.1, read as the reverse complement.
AATTGGACACATATATATTTATATATATCAATAATCTCACATCAATGGAATAATATTTAAGTTGACACTGATTCTTCTCTTCTTCTTTTTCTTTGGTAAAGAGAGTCTTTCATAGGAATTATAAATTATCTTCTAAAAACTAGGATTAATTTAATTGGCAAAAAGGTTAAAAAGAAAAAAAGATCATTTGGAGATGGACAGGCCCACAAGATTTTCGCTCCAGACACTATAATCCACATGATATTTGCCCAATTGTGATGGCCATGGGCCACAATAGTGTTCTCATTAATTTAAAATTTTGCCACTCACACACACGCGCACACATATATATATATAATTTAGTGATAGTACATCTCTTGATTAAAAAATAAATATAAGTTTGAGTCATTTATTTCTCCCCAATGTTCAAAAAGGTATATATATATATATATATATATATATATATATATATATATATATATATATATAATTTAGTGATAGTACATCTCTTGATTAAAAAATAAATATAAATTTGAGTCATTTATTTCTCCCCAATGTTCAAAAAGGAAAAAAAAAATTAAAAAACTTTTGTTACTTATTTGCAACTTATCTCTCTAGATAAAAGAGAAAAATATTAAGAAATTATTGAGTGCATAATGCATCTTCTGCTTATATGGAACAACTTTTTTTGCTTCCATTTGTATTTTATGTAGATTTAATTTCTCTTTCTTTGATTCAATCCAATAATCTGGTTAAGTTTATATCCTTTTTGTCTATTGTTCATTGGGTTCTTCTCATTTACTCTCTTTTTGCCCATTTGGGCTTCAATCTATTCAGGAGGTTGGTCTTCTGCCTTTTTGGAGTTAGGTCAGGTCTCCTCTCCCCACTGTCATAAGAACTTGTGTTTTTTGCGCTTAGATGTTTAGTGGTGGGAAGAAGTTCAACTCTATGCATCCGGAGATAAGGTCTCAAGCTTTAAATGCCTTATTTCCCCTTTGAACTCCATTGCCATAGACTAATTTTCTCTGTTCTTTAGTGATCATATATGATTGTGAGAGCTATTACCTTGCCAATTTATAGATCCATAGATCTAAAGAGGGGTAGATTGTTGCTCCAGTGGTACTCTGTATGTTAGGTTGGTCTGGTTGACTCACTGTTCTTCATGGAGTTTCTCTCCTCTCCTTGGGCACCGAAAGCACTGGTCCACTGATAAAGTGTTTTGGAATAGAAAGCAAGGAACTAGAGTATTTTGGAAATTATATTAATGTAGGCCGTTAGGCCGATTTATGGGTCTTCAAGTCCATTGTTCAAATCCTTTTATTGCGTAGGTTATTTTTAGATAATAGGCCCAGTTTTAAATTCTCTAGCTAGGCCTCACTTTCATTCATAATACAATATTGTACTGTTTTGGGCTATCTACTCCTTTAATGAATTCATTTCTTTTTGGCTGAAAAAAAAAAGAGGAAATTACGTGACATATGTTTTTTTTTTTTTTATTTTGTTTACTTTTTAACCCCCAATTTTGACTTTTTATTTTTTTGCTTTTTGTTTTTTTGTTTTTTATGCTTTTTTTTAGTTCTGTTTTAATATTATTACATTTTTTCCCATTTGTATTATATTTTTGCTTCTTTATTCACTTGGTTCTTTTTTCTATTTTTTCTTTTTCTATATATATCATTCATGGAATGTTGTTGTTAATTAGTTTAGTAATTCAAAACTTTTTATATTTATGCTCTTAATTAATAATATAATAATCACATATTTGCATGATAAAATAAGAAATTATTTTTTAATTTAAAACAATATTTAATATACTAATATACTAAATAATTATAAATTTTGTGTAGAAAATTTTTGCTCCAAGCTAAAGTTTCTTGTACTAAATAAAGAATAAGGTTGAGGGTGTTAAATCTCCAAAGAAGATGAAAAAATTTATTTCTGATATATACTTATGATATATCTAAAATATGCTTAAAATATACTTGTGATATACTTAAAACAAACCTAAAATATACTCTTTACTGTGAAAACTGAAAATCATTTGTTAATTTTTTTTAGTCTCTTAAAAATTTAATTTAACTCTTAAATTCTTTAAAATTATTCATATATTCTAATTAATATTGTCATCCATACTTGATAATGAATCACACTTAAAAAAAAAAGTGTTGATGATATTTTTTCAAAAAAAAAAGTTGAGTGTGTTAAATGTCTAAGTAATACGTAACTATTTACATACTTAAGATATACCTAAAATATACTTGTTATATGTTTGATATACCTAAAATATACTCGTTATATACTTAAGGTATATTATTTATTGTGAAAATCATTTGTTATTTTTTTAAGAATATATTTTTTTTATCTAATATATAGTTGATGTATTCTTGTTATATACTTATATTTTTATAATACTTAATATCCAAAAATATTTGAAGATATATATCAAATAAATACAAGTTAATCAAATTTAATAAAATATATACTTATGATATATCTATGATATACTCTAGATATACCGTTTCCTGGGTTTGTTGAAAAATATATCTGTTTCATTGGTTTCTATAAATTTCAGAACTAAAACTCAATTTTCATATTTTAAAACTTTCAAGTTTTAAAAAAAAACCATATAATCTCCTCACTTTTGAAGATTTTTAATGCAATAATAATTAAAAGATCACAAAATTTTAATGAAACATATCTATAAAATTCAAATTACCTCTCACACTATTGAGGAAGTGAATATTTTATCAATTAAACTAATTGAATCTTCAAAAAACTGCAGATCTAAATCGATTTTATTTAAAACTTAATTACTTTATAAAAATTAATTTTGATGATAATTCTCACTACAAACAAATTTGAAAATCAAAAAATTTAGGATTTTCCTAATCACTTGTGGTAATTATCAACATCAATATTATAGCCTAACGGCTTGCAAAACAAACAAATAAATGTAAATATTTGATAATGAGGTAAAAAAAAATAATAAAAATAACAACAAAAATAGCAAAAAAAAAAGGATTTCTATAAGACAAATCAAAGCAAAAAACGTAGATAAAATTAAAAAAAGATATATTTTTTATTTAATTTTTTTGGTCCATTGTATTTTTAAAGTAAATTTAGTATATTTTAATTTAAAAAAAATGATAGAATTTATCTAAAGGAACAACGAAAGATGTACAAATGCTTCTTTTGGTTATTGATCTAACATACAAGAGAACATACTCAATGTGGGTATCACATAAAAATAATTAAATAATAATAATAATAACAATGGGTTTATTACGTGTTCTTTTTTTATGAATTTTAGCCTCTTAATTAGTGATTTTTTACTGAAAAGTTGAAAAGTATAGAAAAGTAAAAAAAAATAAAAAGCACTTAAGCGTTTTTGTAATAATCTGAAAGTGGGTGTATAATTATAAGTTGGTTCATTTTTTTAGGCATTTATGTGGAAATCCCCCAAAAAGAAAAAAAAAGAAAGGCTAATTAGTCTTTGGCTTATTTTTAGTGTTGAAGAAGTATAGACATTTATATTCTTTAAATATATGATAGTGAAAATGATTTAATCAATCAAACTGGCTAGCTGATGGTCCAGCGTCTTCAAAACATTCCAAAGAAGCCTTTCATATCATTGAACAATACAATATATACATGAGGATTAATTATACGAGCTGCATGCAGGTCCACTGACTATATTTTTATACTTTAAAACTTCTGGCAAGAAAGTGAAAAGGACAAGAGAATAACAAAGACACTTCCTTTGCTCATCTTCTATGGGTAATGGATCAATCTTTTTAACTTTATTTACGTCCATCTCATTTGAGCTATTCTAGCTATATGAATCTATTACTGTTTGATCAAACGTCTACCGTCCGAAAAAAATATTCTATTGAGAGTACAAATCAAAGATAATTAAAATTTATTTTTAATATAAATTTCACACATTTTTCTTTAACAAATTTTAAAACAATTAATTAAATAGCAATTTCAAATTACTTTTTCACTAATATTAAAAGGCATATATACTTTTTCAAGAAAAAAAAAAAACACAATTTCAATCTAAATACCAAAATGAACAAATAATAATATCTGTCTTCGCTGACGGAGCCAAAATTTTTTCACAATGATACATATAATTAAATCAATTTTTATATATTTTAAAATTTTTTATACCTAAATTGAGAGGTTAAATATATGTAATATACTTTTTTTATCTCAAAAAGATTATCCATTTTTTTCTCATACAGTTTAAGAAAATATCATTAATTATTTGCCAATTCATAAATTTTATTATATTTTTTCACTTATACTCTTACTTATACTAATCTTTTACTATTTTTTTTATTAATTTTGAAAATATATAAATACTATATTTTATAATTAATAAAGATAAAATAGATAAATATTTACATTTATTTTTATAATTTATATATATTTTGAGACATCTAAAAAATAATAGCTAATTTTTTTGGGGGATGGTTAGAGTAATACATATCAAACGCTTATAATTTTGCATCTAAAATTTTTGTATTTTAGAGATTTAGAAAGTTACAACTGCCTTTGGCCCAAGCTCCGTCATTATCTAGCTCGAGTTTTTATGTCGCTTTCTGGTCAATATAATATGTGGCGTTAATGAAAATTGAACTTTCTCGAGAAAGTAGAAAGTAAATGAAAATGAAAATAGAAAATGGTCCCTATCCCTAATCAAAGATAAAAAGGGCTGTGTTGAGGCTTGAGAGTGGAGAATGTGCAAGTGGCAATTGGTACTTGGGCTTTATTTGGGCTATTAAGGGAAAGTTTTGATATAAATTTGATATTGGCTTTAATGTATTAGTGCTCGCAAAGAAATTTTTCTGATTCGTTTCTTCTCTGTCTTTATTTCTTTATTTTTTTTTTAATTTTTATGTTATTTTTTATGGACCAGATGTTGAGGCATGCATTTAAAAAGAAGAAAATAAAATATTAATGAATTTCTATTTAATAATATTATAATTATTTTCAAAATTGTGCAAAATTCAAAACTGCAGTATATATGAGAGCACAATTAACATTAAAAAAAATAAGGAATAATTTTAAATATTCAAGGGAACATCCACTAATTTTATACTTTGAACAAAATCAAATCAATGTTGATGAGTGTAAAAATCACCTGTTCATAGAGAGCCTAACGAAGGATAGAATCTGTAAATAAAATAAATAAATAAATAAATAAAAGTTAAGAGATTTCGCGATTGATCAATAAAGAGTTTTCGACATTTAAATTAATAAAATAAAAAAAAATAATATAGAGAGAGAATTTAAGAGAATTAGTGGAGAGAGAGAGTAAAATGAGATAGAATCAATTCTCCGCTCGGACTTTATCTATTTACATAGAAAAATGAAAATCTCCTATGTGCATATAACTTCTGATATCAAAAATTAATTTTTTGTTTAAATTAAATATTAAGTTATATCTAAATATGCAAAAATTTGATATTTTTAGGTACTGTATTATTGGAGTGATTATATCGCAAAAAATCCTCTTCCTTTATTAATCAAAACGACTTGTATAACTTAAACATTAAAAATTGACATTGACTCATTAAATGATTATATGCCCCTTTGTTCTTGTTTTATGTATAAAGATTGAAGCATTTAGAAGGATAGAAAACAAAAAACATAGTAAATTAAATAATGATATTATTTCCATCAAATTTTATATTGTGGGAATAATTTAGTAATCAACCATTTGTTTTATTTTCCTTATATAATTTTTTTAATTTTTGTATCTATCTTTTTTTTTTTATCAGTTATATATCGTCTATTTTTTATATATATATTTATCTAAATTTTAGGAAAATACGATCCTAAAGAGATGAACACTAGCATTTTATTTATTTCAAATGGACTGTAAATTATTAAACTATTATTTTATCTAATGACTATCTCTCATAAATTTAATGTTTGTATTTTATGACTAAATTACAAAATGTAATGATTTTATGTTTACGGTATACTTTAGATCTTAGTCAATCGCATAAACTTTAATATCATATTTTTATAAAATATTTTTTTAATAAGTCAAAATTTTAATAATATTAAATACAATACATGTATGAAGATTTATACTAGCTTATCACTAGGACTGTGCACGGTTCGGTCTAATCCGGAGATTTGAAAATCTCCGGAATTGGACCGAATTTTGGAGATTTTGTTTTGCAGAGATCCAGAACCGGAATCGAAATAAAAATCTCCGTATTGTATTGTCCCGAAAATTTCGGGACAATCTAATTCGGAGACTGGATATTTTCGGCACCGGTCCAATCCAATTCAGTTCAATACGGAGATTCGGAGAATATAATTCATAAGTTAATTTTCTAGTTAAATTAAAAAGAGTTTGATTTTGATGTAGCATATTACAACCAAATAAATTCATATAATAAATAAAATATACATAATATTTTTACAATACTTGCTAAAAAAAACTAGGGAAACATAGCCAACTCTTTGAGACCTATTGGAGTAGACTTCACATGTGTGATTTCCATACTACAAGCCCTCATATAAAATCATCCTAGCATTGCACTACAGCCTGCATATATTACATAATTTATGATTAATTAGAATGAGCAAAAATATAGAACAAGCAATAAAGTAGTAGAAAATAAAAGTCCAAATACAACATGACTAATAAGCATCAAAATATCCATTGCAAAACCTACCAAAACTGTAACTTCTTTATCTAGAACATGAGCATAATAACTCAAAGCAAAATGGGCCAATAATGTCTAAACATAAGCATGTGCCTAACTATGGAGAATCGACTGATATTTTTTCATGCTTTCACAATATGTAAGGAAGAAATAGATACAGACAAATAGCCAATTTTGCAAGAAATTAGTTGCAGCAAACTTGCACTTACTTTGGACTCTAATGCAAGTTTCATGACAAAAATATAAACCAATAAAAACCAAACCAAGAAAATATAAAGAAAATTACAAAGCAACCTATAACAACAAAACACAAAGCAACCTATAACAACAAAACACAAAGCAACCTATAACAACAAAACACAAAGCAACCTATAACAAAAAAATAAATCAAAATAAAAATTGAAACAGAAAATGTGAGAGTAATTAACATAATTTAAAGAAGGGAGCTTACTTGAGGAACTTGAAGAAGGTATCAACTAGTCCAGGTCCTGCTAATCCCGAACAAGTAAGGACACCAGAAGGAGCTGAGACTCAGACAACAACAAAACCAATGAGGATTGGCAGTCAAAACAAAAATAAAAAATTGAAGCAAAAAATAAATCAATCAAAGATGAAACAAAAATCAAATTAGTAACGCAAATATCAAAACAGAAATCAAAACCAAATGGACGAGATGCTTTACAGTTCCTCTTACTGGACAAAATCTAAGAACTCACCTCAAAACACAATGGATGCGCAACAAAAGAAGATCAAGCAGCAGGGTTAGCAAGGAATCAAGCAGCAGGAACAATTGAACAGCAGGGCCAGCGAGGAATCGAGCAGCAGGAGGAATCGAGCAGAGGAATCGACCAGCATGAGGAATCAAGCAGCAAGAGGAATTGAGTAGCCGCGCCAGCGAACAATCGAGCAGCAGGGTCAACGAGGAAAGAAATCGAGCAGCAGAGAATGAAAAGCAAGCAGCGGGGCCGACGGTTAAGGAAGAACAACAAGAAAAGTGAAGGATTGAATTGAAGTGGCTTAGGGTTATTAAGCAGCGGCACCGATGGCTAGGGAAGAACAAGAAGAGAAAAACGAAATTTTGACCTAAGTTGCTTAATTTGGGGGAAAAAGAAACTGAATTCCTTAAAGCTTATAACCAAAACTGCACCGTTTTGTATAAAACGGTATAGTTTTGATTTCATGTGATATTTTGTGCAAGATAAAAAATTAAATTTGACTAAATTTTTAATGATTTTATAATTTGAAACAATTTTAATGCTTTTATTTAAATGCCAAGCAAATAAAGAAGATAAAGATTTTATAAATTTCAAAATATTTTCTTCTAAAAAAATTAAGAAATGATAAAATTGAACTATTAGAGTTTCAAACTTTTTCAATGCATACCAATTAAATTAGCAGTCTCAATTATTAATTTTAATTTTATATTTATTAATTCTCAATTATTAAATTGAATATCATATATAAATAGAGAAATTTAATAGTTAGCTTTTAAGTTTTTAATTTAATTTTGACTTGTATATTACTTAAAGTTAAAGCCAATACATAATTTCTTATATTATAAATTTATAATCACTTTCTAACTTTTTATACAAACTATTAGTTTTAATTAGGGCTGAACGCAAATATTAAAAGTTCCGAATTAAATTGAATATCTAGATCGAACTGTGCTCAGCCCTAGCTTTAACCTATTATAATTTACAAATACTTTCTTATTAATAATTAACGATGTATTCCAAAAATATTAATTAATAAAAAAAATATTTTTAAAGATTATAGTATTAGATAGATACTAACAAAATTTTAATTTAAAATTTTATTAGTATCACATAAACATAATTATAATTAAAACAACAATATTATTGAACTTACAAATTCAATGAACCTAATATTTAAGTAAGTTGTACAAATATGAATAGTTATATTCAATTGAATTGAGGTATATACATTTATAATTATTAATTTAATTTATAATTTATCTAAATTTTCTTTTGATATAATTTTGATATAATTTGATAATGATATAATATCATGTGTAATCTTATAATTTTTGTATTACCTATATATTATTCTATTAGCACTACTTATGTATTATAAATAGAAAGTCTAATAAATTTCGATTATTTCGGTCCAATATAATTCGGTTCAATTCGGTCCGGTCCTCGGTCAGGATATATGTTAATATCCAGAACCGTACCAAAACATTTTACTCGGTCCAATTCGGTTCAGAGAAAGTCAAAAAGTTAACGGTTCTGTCCAATTCTGGATATTTTCGGTCTGAATATTTGGTTCAATTTGGAACTTTTAATATCCGTGCTCAGCCCTACTTATCACTATCACTGATCCCCAGTGATTTATTTTACTTTTATTTTGAATTGTTAATTGGTTTTTCACCTTGCGTAAGGAGTGACTAATCCAATTAAAATTATATAAATTTATTTTAAAATATAATATATGCTAAAAAAGTTAAATGAAAAATAAATACGAATTTTAATCTATCATTTTATATATGATAGTGAATGTAGTTAAATACGAATCTCTTAAAATTCTTACTTTTTCTCCATGATAATTTATTTTTAGATAATTAATTTTATCTAAAAAAATAAAAAAAAATACTACGTAATTTGATTTATTCACACTTTAGAATTTTTTTTGATAAAATGAGATATGTGATTTTTTCATTAATAAAATAAAGTATAGAGCGCTGATGATGTTAACTAGTACTTAGTATAGTAATTACATGGTATAAGTAGGCTCACTTTTTTTTTTTTTTTAATAATAAAACATACTTGCGCGGATTATCCACATGGTTATTAAGAAAATTAAAAAATAGAAATATAATTTATTTATATTATATTTAATAAAAAATCAAAAAAAAAAGTTATTATTTTTAATCCATTAAACATACAATTCATTTTTAGATAAGCTTATTTAATTTTATTTAGGAGAAAATGAAAAAAAATTATGTGGTTTGATTCGTTTTTACTTTGGAATCTGTAATTTTTTTTTTACAAAATAAGATAAAAGATTTTCCTTTTCATTTACATTAATCACACCTTAATTAATATTTTAGTAATTTTTACTTTTACTTAAATTTTTTTAGTTAATATAAAGTGAATTCCTTGTCATTCATATCTTATCAAAATCTAAAAATTTTTAAATAATGTATATATTGTATCCCACCTCATTATTATCATATATTAAATAACATATAATTAATTAATTGTAAATGCAAATAATATTAATTAAAAGTAGTGGGATATTTTTGTAGGCCTATGGTAGATAGATTTAAATGTGCAATGCAATGACCTTTGAATGCATGACAAGCAAAGGTAGGCAACCTAATCAAGGGAAAGGCAAAAGTTTCTTTAGCTTATGCTTCAAAGCAACAAATGATCTAATTAAGTGTTAAAGTTAAGAGTCCTTAAATACAGGAGGCAATTACCAAAAAGAAGAACATACTTTCAACTCCAACCAATAGTATTCATGGCTTTTTTAGTCAATAGGAGACACATTACCTATAAAATTTGTTATTGGAGATTTGTAAAAAAATAAAATATATTCTCTCAATCCCATAATAATAGGTATTTTTCTTTTTTATCCATCCCAAAATATAGTCTACTTTTATTTTGAATATTATAATTCATTTGTTAATTTTTTTATTATATCCTTATTTAGTTTGCACTCTTATCAAGCAAACATTATTAGATGTGGTAATTAAAAAATTATAATAAAGCGAATCATCTAATATTAGTTAGAAGTATTATAGGAAAAATATATCAATTTAATTATAAAAATTATATTTTTTTAATTTGTGTGAAATTAACTATAAACTTATTATTATTATGAGACGATGAGAGTATGAAATAAAAGTAAAATAATTAATTTGTAGACAATGAAATTTCAGAAATATTGAATGAATTTTTGTCATTTTTAACTTTGACTGGAACATGAATAATCAAATAGTAGGGATTTTATAACAATGTTTCACTTTAGTCATGATTATAAAGTTCGAATTCCAAACAGGCTTTCCCAAATCATTGTAATTGTGGGTATTAGGCATAATTAAACCATGTTTAATAAAATAAATAATTATAAAAAAGATTGCAATTTTACCATTATGACATTCAAGCCAGTAAAAATACATAATGCTAGTGTACTAAATTAGTACTACTACTAGTACTTGATAATTTAATCATATATATATATATATATATATATATATATATATATATATATATATATATTATGCCTTACTTTTTAATTATAATATAATTCATAATATTTTAGTATTATTTTTATGAATTATTTGATAGCGATGATATAATTTAAATATCATATGAAGTAAAAAAAAGAACTATTAGATGGTGAAAAAGAAAATTACAAAATTAAAAATGAAAATTTTGAAATTATTAATTATCTGGGATTCCAACTACCTACTATCAATTATTACTATGGAAAAAAAAATAAAAATGTATTTTGTGATTTAATCCTTTTATGTTTAAGAGATTGTAGAATTTTTTTTTTTTGACAAAGAAAAATTTGTGCTTTAATAAACATTTTGAGATTTACGTGACTAATACCTTCAGATAATACTGATGTGAAACTTTTGTGTGATGTGAGAGTTTTGGACTTTATTTTTTTTATTCACGTGATTATTTAAAAAAAAATAAAAAGAAGACATCTATAAATATCATGTTAGTATTGATTAACAGTGTTATGATCATGAATTTTAAAGCATTTACGAAACAAATCATAAATCCTTTTTTGTCAAAAGAAATTTACAAATTCATAAATGTAAAAGAGTTAAAGTATGTAATTTTTTTTTATTCACTTATCATTTAAATTTAAATAAATTTGATTTAATCGTGGGAATAAAAAATTTATTAATTAATCTCAATAATTAAATCAAAGGCTGTTACAATTGTTAGATTCTATTATCACATAGAAGTTCTAAATTGTAAATGAAATGATTTAAATATGCTTCTGTCACTAAAATTTAGATTAATTATACATATAGTATTGAAATAAATGTGTGATTATTTAGAGCAGTGGTATTGGACATGATGGCAAATTTACTCATATTACTCTCTCCATTTTGAAAAAAGTGACATTTACGAAAAAATCATCATTTTTAAAATAGTAATAATTTTATCATAATTTGGCAAAATTAATTTTTTCAGAATGAAAGGAGTATAAAATAAGAAATAAAATAAAATAAAATAAAAACAAGATCAAATCTATGCTAGCATATCTAGACCACCAAATTCAAAAGAGCATAATTACTATGTAATAACTTTATGTGAAATGATGATAATAATTTAAATTAAATCCCCAAGATGGCAAATGTGATACTAAACTAATAATGACTAAAATGTGATTAAAAAAATAATAATAATGACAAAAATTATATGAATAATTAAAAAATAAAAAAATACTGTATTTTTCAATACTTGATAAGATATACAAGTATACACTCCAACCTTAGTCCAACCCCCTGGCCATACATAATCCTCAATCCTCAAACAGAATATAAAAACATACCTGACCACCAACACATGGAAGCTGCAATTCAGACAGTCTTTATACTATAAATTATTAATTCTCTCATATCTCTGTCTTTTGCTTGTTCTCATCATCTATTAACACTTTCAATGCTTCTGCGACCCCACCCTTTTAAAAAAATTTAATAATTTTATACAACTAGATGTCTATCAATCCATACTTGAAAAATTCTCTATAATTATAAGAGGAAAAGCTTCAGCTGCAATTAAATTTTCTCTAAGATTATCATTTAAATTCATCTAAATTCAAAATATTCAAACTCAAATTTAAAATCACTAGTAAAAAATTCTATCCAACTTATTCATTAACCAAAATAAATCAACTTCAAATACAAATCATCAACAATTTTGATAATCTTTAACTTCAATCCGAAAATGCAAAAACAATTTGAATAAAAATAAATAATATAATAATATTATTATAGTAATATTATAAATTCATTATTTTTTTTACTAAAATATAAAAAATTTCAATATATAAAATAATTATTAATATGTATTATTAGTAGATAAATATTATATTAAAATTAAAATGATTTTAATTTAATAAACTCGAAAATTTAACAAATCAATCTTAATAAATTTTTAAACTCTGATATTAAAATCGAATTTAGCCCGATTTCAAATTCCATATAAATAAACTAAAGTTAGTCATTTTGATATTGAATCTGATTCATTTACATTCTTATAATAATTTTTATAAATATATATATTTAAAAATGAAATATATTTTAAAGTCATAAATCAAAATTTTATTTTGATACATATAAATTATTTAGAATATTATCCTGCACTTTACAAGCAAAAACACTTCTACATATAAATATAAAAAAAAATGTGTAAAGATATATTGTTAAAGAACAAAAAGCACTTTCTTGGTCTTTCTTTCTGCCATCATCTTCTTGGACGCAACTAAAAGCCACCGCACCGCACCACCACCATACCCCCGAATGAATTTCAATGCTTTTTAACAAACCAAACTAAAACGTCTAAATTTCTTTCGACTAGGCCATTATCATAACGTGCGCTTATTGTTCATGGAATTAGCACTCATGCTAACGTGCGCCTAAGTCGATACTGCACCGACTTTCCCTGGCCGTTACGTTAACAGTTACAATACAAGCTTATGTAGCAACAACCTTTGGTGCACGTTAGCATACTGCGAGAGCCTAAAAATTATTTTTCACTTCGAATTTATCGAAAAAAAATAAATTTTTAAATAATTAAATTAAATCACCACAAAAAATATCAACAAGAATTTTTTAAATTTAATATTTTACGCAAATAAAACAAAATGGAAATTATTTTCAATCTTTCCATACAATTTTTTTTTTTTTGAAGATTTTTCTCTACTCCGGGATTGTAACCAGGACCGGCCGCCATGCTCTCTTCAATAACCTATACCTAAACGTACCGGACACCGGTCTTAGTGAAGCTCCGCCGCGCCGAGCGGCTAATCCTAGACCTCCACCACCACCTCCACCGCCACCGCTTTCACTACCATCGCTACTTGCAGTAACTGGTAGCAACTCTATTTCATCATCAGCATCCGGATTATCCTTCTCCTTATCTTCAAATGGAGGCGAGGATACGAACAGGTCCTTCAATTTCCTCCTAACTCTCTTCTTCTCCGGCGGATCTTTCTGAAGCTCGGTCTGGTCATCACAGCGAGGAATCCGGCGGCGGTGATTTTGGTGGTGGTGGCCAGAGGAGCGAGAGAGAAGCATCCGGAGTGTTTTGCGGCGGCGGAGATGGATTACGGGACTTGTCGTCGGACTTTGCGTTGGACTGCCTGCAACAGCGCATTGTGTGGCTAAAAGCTTGAATTTCTGAAGAGAAGCCATTGAAATTTGTAGATTTGAAGCTATGAATGAAGTGAGAGATCTGAGAGAGAGAGTTTGGATTTGGCCATTTGATTCTCTTTACTTAATTTTTTTTTTTAATTTATTTTTATAAACTGTTTGGTGTTTTTTTTATTTATTTAATTTTTTTAACAAAAAAACATAAAAAAAAAAGGAAGAAAACAAGCGGCTTTGGAATATAGGAAGGATGGGTTTTGATTTTGATAGCTCTTATTACTATGGCCTTTACACGTGGCATTTTGCGGGGGATTTGGAATTTATGGTGAATGGGTCCAATAAAAGCAATAACCAAAGTGTTGAAAATGAAATGAAATATGTTTGTCTTAAGGATGATAATTTAATTTTTGGGGGCTTTGAAAATTAAATGTATGGTATAATGTTGTGTACTTTCTTCGTTCTAAAAAAAAATATCATTAAAAAAATTAATTTTATTTATAAATAAATAATTATTTAGTAATTTAATAAAAAATAATAAAATAATTAATTAATTTTTTTATTTTTTAAGTATGAGATATTTTTTCTAATTTATATTGTAATTAATAAATTTTTTTTTATAATTTATAATAAAATTATTATTATTTTAAAAATAATAAATTTTTATTGGCTATTTTTTAAAATGGAAAGAGTAAGTTTAATAGTTTATTATTAATGGTATACTCTTCTTAGGTATGAAAGAATTAAATGTTCTTGGGTGTTTGTATTATACTAGTATTTGACAAATTATGTCTCAATCTTCCAGTCCTTTTTCATGTCCTTTTTCTTTTTCATTGGAAAAGAATATTGTGTAACGTGGCTTGAGGTGTTAAATTATTTTCAGTACTGTAAAATTACGTATTAAAATATTAGATAAAATTAAATTAATTAAAATAAATATATTAAGTAATTCTCATTTCATTAATTATGTTTTTGTTTGTTCTAGTAAAAAAAAAAAAATTGAATCTGAATTTATTATTTAAATTATATATATATTTATTATTAGGTTATGTCTAGATATATAAATTATATTTTTTACTAAATAAATAAATAAATTAGGATATAACCGAAATTGGATCACCATGGAAAAAAAAAAAAAATCACGAATAACCCTCTCCCCTATAAAATGAGATTCTTATTCTCATTGACGTCAAGTTCCTTTCTTTTTAACTGATAATAGCTTTTCATATGGCCTTTTAATTTTTGAATTTAATAAGAATAATTTGAAAATAAATTAAAATTACAATATAATATAATATTATTTTGATATTAAATTTAATTTATTATTTTAAATCAGATATAATATAAATTTAAGATATAGTATATTATATAAAATTAATAAATTTATTATATTAGTAAAAATTTATGACCAATTAGAGTTGGTCTTGCAATATGTAAAATTTTTAAATTAATAAATGCTTTATTAAACCTTATGAACATGTAATAAATAATTATATGAGCCCTTAACTTTTTGTATTACAAAACATACATTTAATCACTGAATTATTAAAATTTCACCTCAAATTTTCAAGTGGATTGCTCTTCTTTAGAAAACAAAGAAGCATACTTTTTCTTAGAACTGAGATATTTTAGTGAAACAAAACTCATTTCATACCATGAATATGTTTATTACAGGATCACATATTCATCCACTAATCTCAGGTAAGTGTAAAATACAGTATCAATTGATAAACAAGTATGAGAATGTAGCAGAATCTTGCTCATAACAAGAAACAAACTAGTGTTGAAATTAAGCTAATTACTATTTACTATTATTTACAGGTACAGAAACTTGAGACCTTCAAAGAAAAAGAATAGATTATACATTTCCCAATTGCTGCATCCCAGGAAGCAGAACACATCCTCATTGTTCAGAATTGCAAGTGCCTTGTAGAACTATATTTATTGGCAAAAAGAAGAAAATTTGTTGAAGACAAGACCCTAAGTTTCATCTCCAACTATGAGCAAATACTGAAAAATCTTGCCATCTTGGCTTGCAAGAACTTGGTCAAATTGATCTCATCATCTTCCCCTGTTAAAAAAAGATAAAGAAAAAGGAAAGTTTTAGAATGTTTCCCATCATGTTCAATCACAAATAGTTTCTTCGTTTTGCATGTTAATTAACATTAAAAAAAAAAAAGTACATCTCATAGAAGAGCAATAGTATGAGTAATGGATGATTCGATATGTACATTGCTTAAGCTTAGTATATTAACATCAAAACAAAACAATACCAAGCAAATGGAAATATAGTGACACTTAAAACACACTTAATGACATCTGATAATAGCAAGTATACGATACTTCAACCACTAATCTCAATCGCTAAAAGGAAGCAGTGGTAGTAGTAGTAGTAGAGCTGCTAACCCATTTATCAGTCACTGGTGAGCCTGGTGAAAATGGAGTGACATGATTCAAAAGCCCAACATCCTCCTCCTTAATAATATCCACAACCTCTACTTTCTCTAATCCGTAATTTTCTTTCTCAATTCTTTTTAGACATTCCAAGACTTCTCCCATAGTAGGCCTCATATCCCTCTCTTGTTGCAGGCATCGAAAAGCCAATTCTGCAACTGATGTTGTCATCTTTCTGACTGCAGAATCTTTTTCGAACCCAAGACATGGATCTACCAACTCATTTAATGAATGATTTTGGATTTTGTTGACTGCCATGTTTGCCAAATTGATGTCAAGCCGTTCTCTGTTGGTATCAACTGCTTGTAAAGATGAAATCAGCTCAACCAAGACTACTCCAAAGCTATAAACATCGCTTTTATCAGTGAGTTGGTAGCACTGATAATACTCTGGATCAACATAACCAGGTGTGCCTTGTGGAGCAGTTGAGACATGAGTGACATCATTAGGAAACAACCTTGATAACCCAAAATCAGCAACTTTCACACGGAAGTTGTTGTCAAGTAGAATGTTGTTGGTTTTGACATCACGGTGTATAACATCTGAAGCATGGAGGTAAGCTAGAGCATCAGCTGTTTCAATGGCAATGCTCAACCGAACACGCCAAGTAATTAAACCAGATTTTGACCGGTTCCCATGAATATGATCAGCGACAGTTCCATTAGGAACATACTCATAAACAAGGATTAGTTCTCTGCTACGTTTTGAGGTGCATCCATATAATGCCACAAGGTTCTTGTGTCGCAAGCGAGTTAGTATCTCAACTTCATTCATGAACTGCTCAGCACGTTTCATATTGTTCTCAAATAGACGCTTCACAGCAACAATACGCCCATCGTTGAGAACACCTGATCAATAAAACATTCAACATGGCAAATTAAGAATGAAAGAGTGATAATAAAGTATTTGAAGCTAAGTAGCTAGAAACACAAATTATCTTCTAACCATAGTAAACAGTGCCAAAGCCTCCATCTCCAAGTTCTTTGGAAGGGTCGAAATTGTCTGTAGCTTCCACAAGTTCTTCATAGCTGAATACTTGAGCTCCAAAGTAGGTACTTCCTTTTTCAAGGTCAGATTTTGAGGAGGGATAAGATGGGGTGGATTGAGAGAAATTAATTATAGGAGCACTTTGGCCTTTGTTTAAAGGAGGAGGCGTAGGCGGGTCTTTACTCTGTGTTTGGGCAGCTATTCTTTTTCTCCGTTGTATTATAAGCAAGAACCAGCAGCCTAAACCAATACCAACAACTGCTGCACCTGCTATGCCTAGTCCTGAAAAATTATCAAAAGATTGCTAAGATTTTTTGGCCATTTGTAAAAATGTAAAATTCTGTTTGTAGCGTAATGGAATTAATTTATACCTACTCCAAGTGAAACTTTATTAGATTTACTCTCCCCTGCAACAGTCATGAGATTCAGAAACATCAGTAAAGATATGAATAACTAAATTAAAACAAAATTTTCAACATACGGAATTATTTAGTCAGAGTGATTAATCTCTTCTAAATAAGCATGAATTCAATCAGATTATGGACTTTCTAATAGAATGATGTGCTTTCGTTAATGGACTGAGAATAAACAGACTTGTCTCCATGTACAACAATTTCCTAATAGATTAAAGCATATAGATTGTGACATTAAAGCCAATCACCAGCATTATAAAGGAACATAATAACTGCTATGTTTGGTTTGTGGAATAAAATACACAAAGAATAGAATAATTATTCTTGACGAATATAATAAGGTAGGAATAAAATAATTATTTTAATTCCATATGGAATTTGATTCATAGTATAAAATAATTATTTTGTTCATATAAATGACCATAATATCCTTATAAATTAATTTCACTATTAATAATAAATTAAATATAATTTTGCCAAATTTTATTTAAGAAATAATGTAAATACATAACAAATAAAATTTTTATTTGACTTAAAATTTAAAAAATAAAAAATAAAAATGAAAATCTGGAGATAAAAAAAAAACAAAGCAATAATAGTGAATTTGAACTTACCAATATTTTTTAAGAGTAGAGCTTACCAATATTTTTTAAGAGTAAAAATGAAAATACTCTATTTCATAACCTAAAAAATACCAATTTTTTAATTTTTTATGGAAAATGTAGTTTATAAAAATTGTGAAATTGATATTCTATAGAATTAGTATTATTATTAGGGATAGCAATGGGGCGGGGCGAGAGCGGGGTACCATCCCCCATCCCCATCCCTATTACAGCGGGGAATCCCCATCCCCATCCCCATCTCACATGTGGGGATTATTTAGTCCCCATCCCCATTCCTATGGGGATCTCTGTCCCCACGGAAATCTCCGTTCCTCATTTGAAAATTTTATTTTATTTTATCTCTTTTTAATTTTATATACTTTTAGATAGTGTAATATAATGTATAGTAATTTAAAATTTAGATTTTAATTATGCTTAAATTGATTCCAATATATTTAAATTAAAACTTATTAGTATATACACTATATATATTAATAAGTAATATATATATATATATATATATATATATATATATATATATATATATATATATATATATATATATATATATATATATATATATACACACACATCTATGTATATGTATATAGATATGTAAACATATATCTATATATATGTATATATATATATACTTATATATGTATACATCTATGTATATGTATATAGATATGTGTACATATATCTATACACACACACACACACACACATATATATATAAATTTATAAAATTCATAAATAATTGCTGAAAAATTAAGAATAAATTAACGTAAAAAATATTAATAAATTCAAACATACAAAGTATAAAGAAATGAATCAATCCAATTTAAAATTCTTCAAAATTATCATAATGTGAAAGAATTATAAATAATGAGTGACAAAATTCGAAACTTTAATATATATGTATAAAGCTAATCAAGTAATATATATTTTAATATTAAGAATAATTATGTAAACATAATATCGGGTCCCTACGGGGCGGGGACAAGGATCCTTGTGGGGTGGGGAATACACTCCCCATCCCCGCCCCATCCCCACTAACAGGGAAAAAATATCCCCCATCCCCATCCCCATGGAGGTAAAGATCGGGGAATTCCCGCCCCATTCGGGGCAAATCCCTATGGAGAACGGGAATTCCCCACCCCATTGCCATCCCTAATTATTATTTAAAATTTGAACCAAAGTCTAGAATAACTATTCTATATAAAATAGCTATTCTATTTCTTAGTTATTCCATGAACCAAACATAGCCAACATGACTAAGGATTTCAATCTCCTAAAACAGAGTACTGAATTAAGGATTTTACATATGCTAAACATGACAAATTTCAAGTTTGTGAGAGATTTCACCATCCGACAACAGGGCAAACATGAAACAAATGAATTTACATTCCCATTTTTCCCTCATATGTAATAAACGAATCCTGCCTTAATGAACTTCTATGACAATTATTTGTGGAGTGAGATGGGATGTGTATATGAAATAGGAATGTGGCACGAACAGAGTAAACGCAAGAAGTGAAGTCTAATCAAGAAAATGATTAGGCCAATCAAGAAGTTAAAGAGACTCTGCGGTTAATACGGTTCAATGAAATGCCTCTCAGTTTCCAGTACTGTTAGGTTTCGGGATTAAACTCCAGTCAGAACCCAATTAGAAAAAAAGCCATTCAGTTCTTACCTGGGCAAAGCTGATCACCGCAAATGCAAAGGAATTTATTCGAGTTTGCATCAAAACCACAATGCCCACCAGAGCGATAACACTCATCACAATCCTCAGCATAAGGATTACTATAACTCACATTGAACCCATCTCTCAAAACCTCCCCAAGTAAGGACCTATTACTATCAAGAATTTGGACCAAATTCACAAGAATTGGCACCGTAATAGTAACACTACACTGAAACACATTCAAAACAGGATCATTAGGAACCGGACCATATAGGTAATAGGCATCTTTCTTCCCATCTACTTCACAAGTGAATAAGTTTTCAGGCTCAACAAGCAGAACAGAGTCATTGCACCCATAAAACAGAGAAAGGACTTCATTGTTGGAGCCAAGACTGAACTGGGTATTATTGAAAGTTGTGTTAGCTGATTGTTTTGTGCAAGTGGTATCATAAAGGTCAGACCGGGAGAGAATCAGGGTCTGGTGAATTTGGTCAAGTTGAACGACTCGGTAACTCAATGAGTTAACTGTTAGATAAGGAATTGAATTATCAACACAAGTCAGATGGAAGCCAGGAAGGCCACAGTAGGCCGGACGTTCACCACCACTAAAAGGGTAGTAGATATCTATGAGATGCCCACAAGAGAAGGTCTGGTTGCAGCTGGAAATAGTATAATCAGAAGGAAACGACGTTGTTGAGACGACGGAAAAGACCAAAATAATGATGGTAATAGAAAGAAAGAAGGTCAAGGTGGCGGAGGTGGAGGAGGAGGTGGAGGTGAAGATGAGTGGGTGCATTGGTGGAGGAAAAGTGAGAATTGGATGTGAAAAGGCATGGAATAATAGGGTGGCAGTGGTGACGAAAATGAAGGTAGTTGGACCATATTAGACTGGCAATGGCTGCCTTTGGTTGACTTGGACCCCATTTAAGTACTTTTTTTTTGAGGTTGTATTAATATAAATGGAGGCTCTTATTTGGTAAATTGACAAATCCATGTAGCAACATGCAAGGTGATGGCTTTCTGTATATATGTGCATTAATTAACTAATCTTTTTTGTCTTATTATTTTTATTTGGATGATTAAAAATAATGCATTATGAAAGGTATCTTGTCATGATCATTTGGTAGAAATTGAAGGAAGAAAAGTTTAGGTATTTTTTTATTTGTAGTAGTTGAAATTTAGAAATGACTAGCACTAAAGGTTGTTGAAAATTTTGGTGTGTTTAGATAAACAGAGACTTTTCCACAAAGACATTATTGACTGATGCATTCTTATTTATTTTTTTTTTCACATTTATATGAATTTATTTAAATTATGCAAATATAAAATATATATATATATTTATTTTTATATGCACAACGTATTTTCAATAATTTATTTCATAATATTTATAATAATTTTTTCTTTGCATACCTAGATATAATTTAATAACATCGATAATATATTCAAATTCAAATTTCTTTTCTCCAATGCTTAAAAAAAAAAGAAACCTCATAAAAATATTTATACAACTCACAATTGAATAGTGACATCCTCTTGATACTCTTGTTAAAAATTTACTAGTAGCTATAAGTTAAATTATATACCCATCAGCACAAAAATTTCATCCATGATTCTATTTTTTATAAAATTGACATTGAAATTGAAATTGCAATTAAAATTAAAACTATATCATGTTGGTTCAGATATTAAAAATAATTTGGAGCTGAATAGTTTTTCCTTCAGGTTTTAATATACAGATCTGGTAAAAAAAAAAAAGAAAAAAAAAACATTTCGATACTATTCTATAAATAATAATGGCAAATAATTATCCAGTGACTGAAGTGGTCTTTAGCTGAACTCATGTTCACACTTTTATTGGTTAGAACTGATGTACAGCCTAACCACCTGATGAGAAATGAATTGGTCGAAGTTTTCAATGAAACTGAAATTTACTAGTGAAACTGATTGGGTCGAAAATAAAATATTGTAAGTAATTTATTGTAATACTGTATTTTCGGCAGTTATTTTTGAGAAAATTTACATTAATTTTAGAAAATACATCATCAACGATGTTTTCTTTAATTTTTGGTTAAAATAAGGATCGTCTATTAGAAGCCAAATTATTTATATATATAATATCACCCAGTTAGAAAAGTTTTAGAAGGTAAATATCTAACCAGAGAGAAACCAAAAAATTTGTATTAATAGTCAAATCAAAATCATTTTGTATTTCCAGTATGATACATGAATCAATGACTAAAAAGGTTTTGGTATTAAAAAAAGAAAGGGGAAATTGAAGATTTTCTTTGTTTTTTTAAGAAAACAGAAGCAAAATGAAACTAAAACAGTTTAATAGTCCAATTGTTACATTGAAAAAGAAAATTGTTGATTTTAACTATTGAAGAGCAAACACTTCAAAATATATAATGAGTTTACACTAATACGGCAGTAATTAATTATATAAGAAAGTCATATATTTGTTATAAAATTGACTTTCTCCGTCTTATTTTATTTAAGACTTTTTTTTTGAAATCTTAAAAAATATGTTCTATTTTCATTTTTAACACTTTTTTTTTATATTTATACATATTTTGTGATTGAATATTAATTCAATTTTTTCCGATAAGATTTAAAAAAAATAAAATTTGATTGTATTTAATAAAAAATATAAAAGAAAAAAATATTATTTAATGTATTTTTAAATTTTGTAAAAAAAAGTCCCAAATAAAATGTAACAAATAAGTATTTTAGAAGAAATCTTTTCAATTATATTGTAAGAAAGTTTCAATTATTAAAATATGAGAAATATGTTCTGCAATTTATCAAATTCTCGACAATAATTTTGTGGTTGCAAGTCATGTTTTTCCTAGTAAAGCCCAACCTTTATTTTTGGTCAAAGGAAATCAAATTCGTCCAAAAAGTAAAAATAAATACATCAGCAGCCAACACAAATATACATACATATCTTAAAATTATGACGATTTTGAAAAAAATACTGAACTTGAAAATTGCAAAATATTACGTATTTATTAATTATTATTATTGTAATAGATGTTGGAAGGCGGAGATGGACTCTACTATATGATATATATTGAAGAAGAAAAAAAAAAAAAAAAACTGCGGCTTGATATTTGACACTCTAAAATGTTTGACATTTACTTTTCTAAGATTTTAGCCTTTAATTTTCTTAAAAAAGAATCATTCTCATTCTCATAGTAAAAATAAAAAATGGAAAATAAATATTTGAAAGCTATGATTTTTTTATTGATAGTCAAAAGTCAAAACTAATTCATTATAAAAAAAATAATAAATAATACGTCTCATAATTTGAAAAATTATGTCTACAAAAAAGTATTTTCAAACACTGAAACACACATTGTATATAAGCTACTTTGTTAATAGTAATATGAATGGAGGAATAAAAAATTGGCCTTATGGCAACATAGGTGGGTGGTAATTGATAGTTCATCAAAGGTAATGATAGCAATGACAATTGTAGTAAGATGCAGTAGCTGTGAAAGATTGTGTGTTGGTTTTGATAACATTGGGAAGGATAGTGTGTTTGTGCTCATGTTTATTGAAATAGGAATTCACAAATATAAGCAGAGGTAGTATATTATATTAATTGTCTATTTTTCTAATTCAAATTTGATCAGAGGCAGATCATCAAATATTGGAATTAGATAAAGACATTTGTAATTTAATTAGCCTTGGATTAACTTATCAATTATGTTAAACCTGTGGGTTAATTAGCTAATAACCAATGACAGGAAGTCAAGAAACATCTCCAAAGCTTGCAAAATTTTTCTTTGCAAGTGAAGTAATACAGAAGTCATCATTAGTAAATCAATAAATATGGATTCACATGACACACAAGGGGCGTTGAGAGACTATTTTAAATTAATTTTTGACAACTAGACAAATACGAAATTTTGAATTAGTGAAAACTCCATCAGTAAAGTTGAAGTTTTCAATCGTTACTGTGCTTAAAAACCAGAAGAAAAGAGGAAAAAAGGAAAATATTTTATTAGAATATGGGAGCAAGTTAGAGGGAGAATTTTAATTTGTCAGTGTCACTACCGATTGCTCGAATGAACTAGTGGCCTATTAACTAGGGCAAGGTTGAATTGATCGCATGACCTCTTCATTTAGAACTAGAGGTTTCTCTAGCTGTTTCTATCTAGATGGTGTCAGTAGTCAAACATTATATAATGTTGGATTGCTCCTAGTGAAAAAAAGGCTGACTTGTGATTTTTGGAAATCAAATTGTAATTCTAACAAATTTATCTCCTTCATTGGATGAATGGGTCAAATAATCTTTGTCTGACTTAATTAATAAAATGGAATAGGTCAAATAACAAATACAGATGGAATCAATTAAAGGCAGGCGTTTGTTTTGAGAATAATGGGGCTTTAAATAATGCCTACTATATATATGTTGCTATCTCTAATAATTAATTAATTAAACAAAACTAATAGTTTTTACCTAATTATGGTGTGATTGGATGGAAGAACACCATACCCTGAGTCAAGAATGCTGTATTCTAGAACAAGTTATAGTGGGTTCAGAGGAGGAATTGTCCTGTAGCATTTAAAAGAAAAACAAGCAAGCAACAAGAAGACGCACCTGATTGAGGTTGATTTGATGCAGATCCACCACAACTGAAGGGATAAGGCTGATCAGAGCAATAACAAGCAAATGAACTAGTAGTAGAGTTATAACCACAAAACCCATCAGACAATTTACATGTCTCACAAGTGGTATCATTTGGAGTGCTCCATTGCAACTCAAAACCTTGCTCCAGAGCTATAACCAAATTCTCTTTAGTTGGATTAGACTCTACAGACTGAACGGCTGATTCAGTTGCCGGAACCATTACGCTATTGGTGCAAGTTCCTAAGGTGCTGAGTATTGCAGTAGTGAAGCTATCTAAGTTCCTTGTGGCATAGTAACCTATGATATCACTACCGTTTAAGTTACAAGTAAATTGATTCGAAATCCCCGTGGGAAAAGGACTTTGAATATTGGGGCAACCATAGTACAGAGTTACATCCTGAATATCTGAAGTGTAATTAAAAAAGGCTGTATCCAAAGTGGTGTTGTAAAGGAGATTAGGACAGATGTCTCCTATGTAGTCTTTTCTAGCAACCTTAAGATTCTGCGACTCGCTATTGATGTTAAGGACTTGGTAAGTTAAATTCATGATTGTGATCTCAGCAGTATTATTGTTGGTGCAATTAAGGTGGAAGGCTGGAAGGCCACAGTAATCAGGTCGATCCGATCCCCAGAAAGGAAAGCTAATACTTGTAATGTTTCCACAATCAAATCTTGCGCTGCAGTTTCGATATCGCATATCATCGGCAGACACAAACGTTGAAGGCCATGGACAGAGAAAGATTATAGTGATGATCAAAACTGGAGACAAGGTTGGGAAGAGATGGGGTTGCATTTTCAGAAACAGAGAGAGATGAAGAGACACGCAGAGTTTATGGAGTACTTAGATCTAACATAGGAAGATGATAGAAATGACTTTTGATATTGAACAAAATGACAATCAAACTAAAAGAATTTCAATTTCACATCAACTATTATAATGGACTTGGCTGCATTTGACGAAGTTATAGGTTGTGTGATAGTTTGTCAAAGAAGGTTCTATTGGAATGGTTGATAAGTGGTGGTCAATGCCAAATTAAATATTTGGTAATTACTAATAAATTGGAAACTAACATGAATAAAGTGACTCGGCACCTTATTTTCCAAGCATTTGTTAAAGGGAATCATAATAAGTTAGATATAAAATTCAAACCCGTGTAAGGTACAATTCATATAAGCACAAATAATCCTTCTTGAATAGTCAAAATAACCACCCAATTTGAAAGTTTAACCAAATTATAAATTGAAAAGAATTCAGAAATTCACATGGCTATGATATTTTTAATCTAGAAACCAACAACAAAGTCAAGAAAATGAGACCCCCGTTTATAATACCTTAATTAATAAGTCAAGAAAACGAGACCCCCGTTTATAATACCTTAATCAATATAATTTTTTAGTATTGTGATAGTCATTGTTTATTATGACTCCTTAGACTACTAGCTAACAAAAGAGCAGCAGATAGATACATGTTTTAATTCACGCCAACTTGTGTGGCTATTTTGTTAGATCGATGGTTCATAGATCTAACTTAATTGAAGAAATTCAAGAACAAAACCAGAAATAAAGAAGAGAAGAGAAGAAGATAGAGACGAGAGAGACTGAGAATTGTAGAAAGAGAAGTTGAATTGTTTTTTGTATTCCTTCCATGAATCTGTAACTGAATTACAATTTATTAATAGACTAATTACAGTTAGTTACAACTGTTTGAGCTAACAACTAACATACTAACTAGCTGAGTGAGCTTTACTTGAATAACCTTGTTACTGTACTTCCATCACAGCACCAGCCATTCTTACCATAACATATTTCAATAATAGATATGGGTTTTTCTCTCTCTCTCTCTCTATCTATCTATGTATACACATATACATGGATCTTTTGCAAGTATTGATAAGTATAAGACAATATTATATACGTTTCTCAGGATTCTTAAGAAAAAAATTATTGATTAGTTTTAACGCAGAAATAGGACCCACAAACGTATTTAAAATTTTTAAAATGACCACAATTTTCGATTATCATGACCCAAATTTGACAAAAACTTATGCAAATCAACATATGCTTTGTCCTTCCCCTAAGTAATGAGAAAAATATGGCTATTCCAGGTTGACTAGGACAAATGGAGGCGCAAGTTTGATCTGGGTAATAACAAATGCATTAGGTTTAGGTTGACCTGGGTTTGACCCGCATTGACCACCAGATTCTTTACATTGATCTCTTTCGAGGCATTATGTGCAGAAGCACTGCAGCACAAAACCACCTTCAAGAGCTGCACTTATAGCCATATAAAGCTGGATTCCTGGCTGTAGCCTGTGGCTTGAGCATGCCTAGAAATTAATTGACACTTCTAATTCTGTTGAGGTGTCCCAGCATCCTATTACTACTAGAAGATTTGAGTTGGAACTACTAGAGGAGGTTGAGTAATTGAAGTAGGTACTATTTATGGTGCAGCTGAAACCACTGGAAAATTTATGGGAATAGGAATGAAAAATGGAGTCAATAATCACAAACAGACACGTTGGAAAACGAAGAAGCTGGCAACGAGGCTATGATCATGGTAGTTATGCAGAGAATTTTTTATTTCATAGGAATTCAAATCTAACACCTCCTAAAGAGTTGCCAAGCCTTTACATTGTAGGACTGAAATTTTGAGCCCTCTTTGGTTTAATTGTTAGTGGGTTGATGTAGCAGTTTTTTATGGGTAATAGCCCATAGAAATCATTTGATAAATTATTGTCAGTGGTTGTTATTGATATGTAACATGTTAAATGATTATTGAAGACATATACTGTTCTAAATATATTGTTCATAAACGAAAGCTTGAGTTGGTCAAGACAATTTTAGACAGCCGAAGAAAGAATCATAAATATCAATGTTATTGTAATTAATTAGACCGTCTTAGTTTCTAAATGTTTCGTACTGGAAATGGACTGTCCCAACTCTGAAAGCCACTAGGAGTACTAAAAAAGAACCACCACCTCAAAATTTAGCACAAACGAATTTTAATTTTTCTAAAATCCTAATTAAGCAAAAAGAATAAGAGACCTGCATGCGGATTTTTTTTATCAATAGTTTTCAATTATCTAAGCTCAAGCTCTAAAGATATTGATGAATTGCCTCCTTGCTAGAAATTAGCAAAGCATGACAGTGACTTCAGATGAGAAATATATTTATATCAGATATAAAGTAAAATTTTTATATCAAATAGGCTCGCAGCATTACCAAAATTTGAATTAAAATGACTTTTCTAGAGTGTGAAAGAGACCAATTTGAGCATAATCTAGTTAAATAATTAATCAAAATTCCTCAAGGGAAGATACACCCTATGGCAGCCATTGGCTATCTCTGAACCCCAGGCTATAAAAAATAAATATGAAGAAAAGAAGGCAGAAAGAACACGCAGTTGCAGTGGGTTGATCATGGCAAAAGCAAGTAAATTCATTTGTAGTTGTATTAAATCTGCAGCTCCCACCAGAATCAATACATGTACTGCATTGATTATTAGTACTTATTTGCCACTCCAGTACAAACCCCTCCTCCAGTGCATTATTGATTCTTATTCTATTGTTCTCTAAGGCCTGAGCATTTGTTTCCAGAACTGAAATAGTAACACTGCTATTGCATGAATTGACCGACTTCTCTGGTCACACAGAAAACTTTGATATTTGTTCCATTTATAAAACAATCTGGTTGACGAATAATTTCTGAGAAAGGACTATTAGGAGTAGGAGAGCAACCATAGAGCAGGGTTAAGTTCCCAAGTCCTAAGGCATATTTGAAGATAGTGAAATCTAGGAAAGTATTATACAAATAGGTAGGACAGATTGGTGTAAAAATCTTCCCTTGCTATTCTAAGGGCCTCGTAGCCAATGTCAAAAATTCTGAATTTACTAGAATTTATTGTGATCACCGGGACACTTTCATGACATTTCAGCTCAAACCCTGGTTGACCACAGTATTTTGCTCTATTTACACCCCAAAAAAGGATAACCGATGTTTTTAATGTTTCCACATTTAAATGGCTGGCTGCAGTTTGCGTGTCGATAATCCTAAGCACCTAAAGATATCTGAAGGTTTCTGGAGGTGATTAAAATGAATAAAAGAGAAAGAAAGGTCGATGTAAAATGATTGGTATGCATATTTCTGAAGCTAGAGGAGAAGGAGAAAACAGGGCACATAAGAGGGTACTAGGGAAGGGATGATGGAAAACTGAAATCAAATCAATTCCATTTCTTGTTCACAATAATAACTAGATATCAAGAGCCAATATAATGAAAATTTTCCGTTATGATTATGTGAAAATAGGAGCTTTTGAAGCATTCAGGAAAAAGAAGCCTGTTTTGGAATTTCTAATTGTCCTTAAAGATTGGAATTGTCAAACTATGAGAGCACGTTTAGTATGACGTAATGGGACGTAATGTAATGTAATCAAATGAATTTCTAATGTAAATTTATATTAGAAATTTATTTAATTACATTACATTACATTTCATTACGGCCTACCAAATGCAACCAGAGCGTCTAAGACAACTCAAAAAAATCATCAAATGAGTTGCTAATAGCGGAATCTTTAGGAGCTAACAAACGTGACAATGAAATAATAGAAACAGTCCTCAGGAACACAAATGTTCAAAATAACCATAAATATTATAAATTAAATATTATAAATCAAATATGCATCTAGGATTATAGTTTGACCAGTATTCTAGTTTTTACTTGAATTTATATATGCTCAATATATAAGCCACAATTACAAATTCACAATCACTAATTATCTCATTATCTTCTTAAAGAAGTACTTTCCATGTCAATTCAGTATTTGCAATGGACTAACGTAATACTCATAATTTCTGACTTAATATGAAAAGTACTAATTGGCATAACTCTAAATTATCTGCATATTTTACTAGTTAGAACAACGCCCTCCATTGATGCAGAATGTTAGGAGCTGTGACAATTAGGCTGTCATAATTGCTTCTTTGTCCTTGTTGCCATGAAGATTTTTTGGTGGATAAATCTAGCAGCTAAGCCAAGTGTATGATGAAGCTTAGTTTAGGCAGAAATTTAGAGTTATTGAGAAAGAAAAACCACTCTCTTCTTATAAAAGAGAGGTTGTTGCTGCTGTGAAAAGAATGAGAAAAACAGAGAATTAGTTTAATGTAATTTGTTGAGATAAGAAAGAAGAAGAAAAAGAAAATCTGCTTTTGTTTCTTTTGTTTTTGCTGCTAAATAAGCAGCCTTTTCTAATGAAGTTTTGAGACATTTGAAGCTCCAATTTCTCTCCCTTTTTTAAGTCTCTGTTTTGTCTATTTGTGTGTTTTGTGAGTGAATATTTTCCTACACAGAAAACTCCACTAACCAAAAGAAGTTCTCTACTAAGCAATAGTCAACTCGACCATTTTTATCAAGTAACTAGAAAGAATGTTCCTCAATATGGTTTAAGTTCTCATTGCTGCCAGATCTAAACAACTCAGATAATTGAGGCACTGCAGAAGCAGAGGTTGGCTAATTAAATCACAGTGAAATTAATCTGGAAAACATAATTTGTGGAACTGGGATTTGAGCAATTGACCTTAACTGAGTCATTTTAGTTGTTCTAATTCAAATGTTTCGTTTGACCTTAGCTTTGCAAATTGTCAGTTCAAGGTTATTGGCAATGGCTAATATTTTCCCTCGTCAGCAACAAAGAAAATGCTTGGCTATACGGCTTTGCCCAAAGTACCAAACAAGAGGCCCACAATTTTCTCTGCTGACCAAGACATCGACAAAAACATGCTACCAAAATTTCTATCGGACTAGTTGGTGCGAAAGTGACACAATTGAAAACAATTGGACAAAAACAATAGTTTAGTAATAGAAGGGTGACCACTGCATATACCAAATCCTACATATCCATAGACAATTCGGTCTGGTTCTGCAATCTAGAGAGTTGTTGTGAAAATATGGTGAATGTGAGGTTTCTATTATGACCGAGTACATTATAATAACTAATAAAAGTAAGCAAAGAAATTGGAAAGCAACAAATAATTAAGTGTGAACTTATATCCACCAGCAACCGAGCAAAAATATATACATACCTGGATTTGCAAGAACACCGTCCGGTGATGATGTAGTACATGTTTTTGATCCTTTAGATTGTCCAGGACAGTAGCAAGTTGTTTGATTAGAGAAGATATCATACCCACAAACTCCATTTGACCTGACGCAATCTCCACATACTTTGTTATCTACTTTCAGTTTCACCTTGAATCCCTCTTTCAAGCTTTCTAACAAACTTGAGAGATTAATAATAACAGTTCCCAAATTCATTTCATAAACGGGCACAGAAACGCTACGATAACACTTGCCAGGGCCAACGGCATCCCATAAGGCGTAACCATTTTCAGGCATACCCGCAGATATGAAGCAAGTGAATAGTGCAGGGAGTCCTAGTAGAGCAGCTATGGGGCAACCATACATAATTGTTAAATTTCTGTAGCCAAAATCATACTCAAAAAGATTAGGATCAATTGTGGTGTTAATAAATTGAGATTGGCAAATTCCATCTGAATAGTCGTCTCTTGCAATTCTAAGAGTCTGATCATTGTTTTCGATTTCCAAAACACGGTATTCTACCCTGTTGATTTCAATTTTTGTGGTACCGTTTTCACACTTGAGCTGCAAGTCAGGAATTCCACAGCCTTCTGGCCGGTTATTTCCCCAGAAAGGATAATCGGCGTTGAAAGAACCACAGACGAATCGAGTTTTACAATCAGTGTACCAATCAGGATTGCTTAAACACCAAGGAATTGAAACAAAGAACAAGAACACAGTAAATACTGAAGAATTCATTTCAGGCAGTGAGAGAGAGAGAGAATTTGAAAAGTAGTGAAAATGGAGAAATTAGTGTTTGGTTGATTCAATGGACATAAAATTAGAAATTAGACACAGTACAGAATAAAAATTGAATAAATCTGACAAAATCTGAGATAGCTACAAAGAAAAGAAATTAATGTTAGACTTTTGGCAAATTAGTTGCTTTGTTGACTTAAAATATGAGTACACCAGATATTGTTTAGTCAAATTGTCTACCAATTGAGGCTTGTGGAGTAATTTTATTTATACATGACAAAATAAACACTCCACTAATTCCTCTCATAAAAATTGTCTCTCTCTCTTCTTTTTGTCACTTATCATAAATTATAATTTTTTTTCTTTTTTTTTTTAAATAATTAATTTAATTTTCAATTTTAATAAAATAATATACGTCATTTAATATTAAAGACATAAAATATTATAAAAGTATAATAAAATTTTATGATTTAATTACATTAATTATTTTTTATTTGTGAAAAATCAAAATAAACCTATTTTCTCTTTAATTTTTTTTAAATTTTATGGTTTAAACCACTGTTAACCAAATGAAGGTCAGTAGTGATTTTTTTTTAATTTTTTTTAGTTTTATATTCAATAAGTATATATATGTCTAGATTTATTAACATGTGTCTTTTTAGGGATGAATCTAATTTTATTTTCATTGTTTAATGTGATCTAGTGAGTTTTCTTCCATAAAAGTATTTAATAATTCTTGTTTTATGGAAGTACGATGTTCTTTTATACTTTTAAAAGTTTTAGAGTTAAAATTTTTGGTTTTGAATATGTTATTAATATCCAAGCAATCAAATTTATTTAAAGACATAAAAATTGATTTTGTGGCAAAAATAGTTAACAAGCAGAGTATTTTTTGTCGAGCTGTCAATTTTAATACTTTATCAACACAATTGGAAGTTAATGAAAAAAAAAATTTTAAGTCAATTTCTTATTTTGGTACTTTTTAATCTATCATCTTATATTTTTATTTTTCAAACATACGAATATGAATGAAAAATTTATGTTTTCTCCTTAAAAAAAAAAATAAATCTATTTTTATTAGACAAGGGGTACTAGCTTATTCAAGTGGATGCTATCACAGAGAATTTTATTGCATTGTTTATTCAATTCCAACCACCTAATAATAATTATAGTAATGTGATGACTACCTAATAATGGTCCAACTACTACTATAATTCATAGTATGATTTAACAAATATTATGAAATTTAGATTTGTTAGGAAAAAAAAAATTGTGGGAGTTAATGCAATTTGTTATATAAAATTATTTACAATACTTTTTTTTTTTCTCAGAATAGATTACATATTCAATGGCTTTAATTTTAAGTTAGGTATGATGTAAGTATTAACATATGGTTAATGAATTGCAAATTTGAAATTTATTAATAATATACTAAACAAAATTATCAATTATATATAACTTTTAATTTTCATAAATGAGAGCAATTCTTGCATCTCATATATAAAAGAAGAAATAGACATATTAATATCTATAATCTTTTGGCTTTGGGACAAGTATTTTTATCTCAAAATATATAGATTTAAACATAGAAATCTTGTCAAGTATCACATTTTCTGTAAACTCAAATTTTTGTAAGAATTCAATTTAATTAAGTTCTATTTTAGTACTTTTCATGAACTGAAGTTTTGCAAGAATTCAATTCAATGAAATTAGTGGTTCAATAAATGAACGGAAAATGAATTATGGTTTAAAAAAAATTATGTGCTTAATTTATACTATGAATTTATTAAGCTATTATTAGCTCACTATTTCATTATATTTGAGTTCATCCAACATAAAAATGTTCCACTAATTCAATTTTAAGATAAAACCTCAAAAATTGATTAATAATGGTAATTTAGATAATAGGTTCCAGTATAATTCACACTTAATTGAATTGGATTTCTAAATTTTATTATTTTTTACTAATAATTTTTAATTTTAGGGAAAAAAACACAATATATGTTTTAAAAATTTAGAATTTATCTTAAAAATGGATTTATCATCATTTAGAATTCTTACCCGTATAGGAAATTTTATATTAATTTGATTCATTTATATAAACTAATATATATATGTGGATGTAAATTACTTTTGATGATTATATTTATATGTATGAACCTCCTTGAAGTTCAAGTAGCTATGGTTTAAATTCCTCAGGTAGTAGCTATTTTAATTTTCATGATTCAAAACGTTGTTACCCTTTTTTTTTTTTCTTTGCGTGTATTGTGTTGAATGGAGTCTTTTTTTTGAAACAATAATAAACATCATTGCATTAAGAAGCCACAATATTGGACTCATTGCAAGTTGGGATATCTCCGTTTCAGACATAACGGAAATCCAATACCAATGTATAATTGGCTAAGATATGGGTAGCCTCATTACATTGCCTTTTAACAAAAGGGATACAATGCAAATTAAGAAAAGGCCTAGATCTATAACAGTCCATTTGATTAATACACGAATTCATAATTTTTAAAATTAATCTTAATCTTAGATTTAGTTAAACTCTAACTTAATCTTAAACTTTGTTTGATACAGAAATTTTAATCCATAAAATTAAATAATCCTGATTTTGTAATATCATATTTGGTATGATAGATTAATCAGTGGGATAAATTATTAAAATAATTAAATTACTTAAATAAGCTTTGCCCCATATATAAAATTTGTGTTTATGTATTTCTTTTTTTTTTTTTTTCCTCATACGACTTTGTAATAACCTAATTTTTTATTATTTTAAAAAATTCTATTTTTGTACAGAAATGTATTATTTTATTATTTTCTTTATTAAGCAAAAATGTTGAAGTTATATTTTTATTAAATTTTATATATTTATATGATTTGAAAAATGTATTATTAATAGTAATTTTATTTTAATGTTAAATATGTGAATATAATTGAAGAAGTACTTATATGTTTAATTATGAAAATATTATTGTGGTTATTTTGAGAAAGAGTATTTATTTATTCATTTATTTATGAAAATATTTAATCAGATTTATTTAAAAATTATGAAAATTTATAAGGATAAATTCTATATAAATTAAGATTTAAGAAAATGATTTTTATGAAAGAATTAATTAAAATATAATTTGATTATTAATATTTTTATTATTATTATTATTAAACATAAGCTTTGTTATATATATATATATATATATATATATATATATATATATATATATATATATATATATATATATATATATATGTACATATGTATGTACGTATGTATGTATGTATGTATATATATATATACATACATACATACATACATATATATATATATATGTGTGTGTGTGTGTATGTATGTATATATATATATGTGTGTGTGTGTGTGTATGTATATATGTATGTTTGTATCTATATATATATATATATATATATATATATATATATATATATATATATATATATATATATATATATATATATTCGATTAAAAAAAAAAAGAAAAGGAGAAGAAAGTAAAGCTTTAGCCCATCTAATTGGCTGGAGAATATACAATCAGATAGCTAGAGTTGGGAAACGGGGGAAGCAAAACAAAAAGAAAGAGAGAGAGAGAGAACCTGTAAGAGTGAGAGGGAGTTGGGCATTGTCCGGCAGGCGATGGGTTACATTGCCTCCACCAGCAGCTAGCCCACCATTCAACGACTTCAAGTGAAGCAGCAACACCGTGATAAGATGACGAACGGTGGCATACAAGAAGAGAGAAGTTTCACTAGTGCTGAAACTTTATGTTGTGATTCTAGCTGATTCTGGCAGCCAAATTGAGCGAGATTGGTATCATTTGACTCCTTGCCTCAAGAGATTTCGATTGGTACCTATCTCATCTCTTGAATCTCGCTGGAAGTAGAGATCAGAAAATTGAAGATCGAAACTTTGAGGGTGGATTCCGGTGACACGGCTGCAAGTAAGAAGAAATGAATACTGCCAACAAATTCTTGGCAACGAAACGAGCCGGATGGCACCTTCCATGACTTCTAGGACCACCGGCAGCGGTGGCGCATGGCCGGCCAACAACGCTCAGGCAGCGGCATGTGGACCTAGATCCAGTGGCTCTGTCTTGTCGTATTGTTACAGTTTTTAATATTCGTTCAATCGAATTTTTGTGAGGGTAAATCTAAAACTTTTGAATTTTGATTAATTTTGGTTGTAATTTGATTTAAATTATGTTATTGGATTTAATTAGACTCCCTCTGTCTCAAAAAGGTTGTTGATTATTCCTTTTTAGGATGTTCCAAAATATTTGCCTATTTTAAAAATAGTTATAGGTATTTGTCCATTTTATCCTTATTAATTGAAAGGTGTGTATTCTCAAAATTAATAATAAAAGTAGTAATAAATGAGAATATACAAGGAAATAAGTGAAAAATATAATAAAATTTATAAGTTGGCAAGCAATTAATGATATTTTATTAAATTGTGTGAGAAAAGGAAGTGAACAACCTTTTTGGGATAGAGGGAGTAATTGATGATGTTATGATTTGGATATGCTTGTTGTGTCATTGGTTGTGATTTGGGAGGACTCAGGAGGGGTTATTGAAGTTGTGTTGGGTTGTTGAAGTTATTTAGAAGTATTTATTTTCTCTGTTGTAATTGGGTAATATCTTAATTATAGGGAAAGTTCTGTCGAAATTTTGCAAAGTCTTAGTAGTCATTTAAGTATGACTTTTTAGTAAGTCGTTCGTATTATGATAATATCATGTGTTATTCAATGCCGTTGTTCAGGTCTTTCTTCTAGTCTAGTTGTCGCACTCCACGAGAAGAACTAATTGGAATTCATCAATTTTGTGTGTTATATAGTCTAATTTAATATTCCATTCTTTTATTTAATTAAAGTTATACTTGCATTCATGCATTGATTGCGTGTATATATATATATATATATATATATATATATATATATATATATATATATATATGGATTATGAATAATGTTTAATATCTTGGCAAGTGTATGTGGCTGTACATAAATGTTGATGTTGCAATTTGGATTATGAATGTTGGATGGAAGTGAAATGATGCAGTGCCACTTAGGGTATGATTATGATGATGATATGTTGATGAGATAGATGAGCTTTGACTAGTGTATGATGACTGCTGGCTTGTTCATCATCTATGCGCTGCTGCCAGTCGGGTTAGCGTTGCTGGGATGGCTGTGACTCGTATGTTGGTTATAAGAGATAGTATTAGATTCAAAGAGCCATAATAGGGGGATTGGCTCCACATATTGACGATTAGTGTGGTACTGTGGATTATTTTCCATCCTTGTATGATTTTTGTGATTTGTCTGTTTGTTTGGCATAGTGCATTAGCTTTAATAATCGTCGGGTGGTATATTGTATTAGAGTCTATATAGCTCATTGAATCGAATCCTCATCCCTGTTCAATTTATTTTTCAGGTGGTAGAATGAGTTTGTGAAGGGATTTAAATTGAGTTAAACTGCTTTTACCTTTCAGCAGTGTTCTGTATTTAAGTATTGAGCTATGTAAATAATATTCACATATTTGTATAATTGTATTAGTACTTTAGAATTTCGCATTGTTACATCTGAAATTTATATTTTTATTTATTGTCAGTTATTATTTATGTATTATGAGTTGAGAATGGTTTGTCAAGCATAATCCAATAGTATGTTAATCGATATTTTTAAGATGATTGAGCTAATAGCCAAGTGTGGCGTTGATTTAGAATGTTGTTAATTTGGATTTGCTTAACATGTGGGCCCATAGCCTTATTGTGTGGTGGTTTTATTGTTTAGTGTAATGTCAGGCTTACTACAGGTATTAGTACCCATGTGCATCACTCGTGTCCTAGTGCCTATCATGAGCCATCGGGTTCAGGGCGTGATAGTCTTCTTCTCATCTTTCTCTCACTCTGTATTAATCATTGCACAAAATAGTAATCTAAATTAACCCAAAGGATTTTATTCATTAGTTACCCACAACAATCTATTTTAAATAATTGAACCAAACAAAATAATAATCAAGTTACCTCTCAAAAGAAAAATTTCTTCTTCTTTACAACTAATTGTTTGCTCTTTTCATGGTTGATTCGTATTTTCATATGAAAGGGAAACATTTTTCTTTATTTCTAGGGTTAAGGATAATGGAGAAATAAATAAAAAAACTAAGGCCATTTTTGAAACATAAAGTAAAAAAGTGAGGTTATTTTAGAGATTGAGATTTTATAAATAATAAGATTAATAATCCCACAGGAAAGGGATTACCAAAGACATGGGAGTGCTACGTTTTAGATGACACTAATTCCATAGGTTAGCTAAGTCTTTAGGATTATTAATTCTAATCTAAATTATATATACCAAACGTAATATTATTTACCAATACTGCGGCTAGTTAATCAATCTCATATACCAAATAAGCTATAAATTTCTTGCAAGATGAAACCAGTTTCTGTTCTAGAAACCTCCTTGCTACAAATCATGTTAATTACATTAAGAGCATCTGATTCAATTTGAACTAATTAATACTTTGAGCCTCCACCAATCTAAAACCTTCTAACACAATTGAAGCTTCTAAAAATTCCATAAAAGTGCTAAAGGGGAGTTGAATTGCTATAGTGAAAAGAGCAATACCATTTGCATCACGAACCACCATACTAACCCTTGCTCTTTACGGGCTAGGTCTAGAGAAGTATCGCAGTTCACTTTAACTATATTGAAAGGAGAGGGGTCCAACATCATCTTGATCTTTCTCATCTTCTTCTTCTTCATCAACAACCAATAATTCTTTTTCTTCCTCCTTTACTTCAATCTCTTCTTCTTCTTGCTTCTTTCCTTCCACTTCTTCTTCTTCTTCTTCTTCATCTCTCCTCAATAATCCATAATTTTTTTTAATTTCTTCTTTTATTGCCTCTATATCTAAAGTTCTGATTTTTTTTTTTTTTTGAAAATACCCTCTTTTTTAGCATGACTTGCTTGATATTATTAAACATTAGTTACCATTTAAATATCCATGGTGTACATGACTAGTAATTTGCACACCTCTTAAATAGTGTGCCTTTTTCTAACTTAGATTCAACCTCACAAGCAAACACCTGTAAAACAACATATGTGCTAATATGACCAAAAGTTTAGCAACTTTTCATTTAATTCAAGATTGAATTTAACTTTATTAATATTGAATTCAATTTTATTAAAGTTAAATTCAACTTTGTTAAGGTTGAATTCAACCTTAGTAAAGTTCAGTTCAACCTTAATATAATTGAATTGAATTTTATTACGGTTGAACTCAACCTTAATACAATTGAATTGAACCTTAATAAAATTGAATTTAACCTTCAGAATGATTGATCCTTACTTGGAATACAATCGGGAACCTCTTATTGTATATGTCTTAATATTAAATTCCTTGTGTTTAGTAGGCTGCTTCATTGTATTCATTATGCATGAACTTGCTGTTTGGACAGTTGTCTTGAATGCCCAGTCTCCCTAAGGAAACTAATTCCAATCACATAGGTTTCTTGCCAATTCTAACAATCTCATATCAAGCTTTATAGATGGCTGCCTAGAAATAATTTGAGTGAACAACAACAATAATGAAAAAGCCATCATATCCTCATTTGCATGTCACTCCCCATCTTTTCAAACATTTCAAATATATCATCATATGTCACCTTATGTGACAACTTGTTAATTTGATTCTTCATATGACCTCTAACATCGCCTAACACAATCTTACTAAGGGCAACTTTACTATCCCCAATTTTAACTTGTTATCAAAGCAAACTCTTCCCTCCTAAATTTCATTTTCTTTCCAATAATATTAAAGTACATTGAATCATCATCATCATCAACTTTCTCTAACTGCCTTAACAGCATGCTGTGGATGAGCTGTTTATTCTACATTCCCACTTGAGGATTAACACTAAAGGCAATTTTCTTTAGTAACTCCCTATGTGCTTCAGTAAGTTTCTTGTTTACTATCTTGACCTTTTCTTCTAAATGATTGTAAATTGCAATTTTACCTAAGAAGTGTTTCCTATCAAAATTAACCATAACCATCCTACCCTCCTATATCATGAAATTAGATGAAATCAAATATATATTTGAAATTAGATGAAATTTGAATTCAACCATAATAAATTTAAATTTAATGTTAATAAAGTCAAACTCAATTGTAAATAAAGTTGAATTAAACTATATTAAGGTTGAATTCAACTTTAATAAAGTTGAATTCAATTATATTCAAGTTGAACTCAACGTTATTACTGTTGAACTCAACATTATTAATATTGAACTCAACATTGAATAAAACCTTAATATGTAAGATTAACAAAAGCTTATGTAGATAATATTTGCCCTGTGTTATGTTAGAGTTAGGATTTCTTTTCAAACAACTAGTGCTTTTGGTTTTAATTGAATAATCTTGCATGAGCATGAATGTGAGCATGACCAATCTCTTTGTGAAAGCAAAATGCAAAACAACAAAAGTAACCATAGGAGAAAGAAAACTGAAAGAAATAAATCAGAGATTAAAAACTAATAGAGAAGAGAATAAAACTGAAGGTGATAACTCTATATTTTTAGAGTTATTTTATTTGTTTAAACTTAAATTTTAGCTCAGTTCTCGAAAATGCAATAATATTATTACTTATTTTGAGAAATAAATAGTTTTACAATTTATAAATAAATTATAACATATTTTAAGTATTTTTATTTTTATTTTATTTTTGCAAATCAAAATGATGTCACAATGATGCAATAAAATAAATGATGCAGGCAATGATATCATAAAAATAAATGATGCAAGCAATGATTCAAGTTTTCAATCAATGAAAAATTAATTCAATGGTTGGTGGCCAAAATTCAATGGTTGGTGGCCAACCTAACCATTTTTGAATATTGATGAAGGAATTCAATGGTTAGTGGCCAACCTAACCATCAATGTTGAATTTTTGATGTAATAATTTTAATGGAACTTGAATTCTTCCACCAAACATACCTATAAATACTATGCTTGGCAAGAGAAAATAACATCAAGAAAATCCATCAAAAAAATATGTAGAGAGATTTCATATGCTTTCTTAGAGTAGATTTGTTTTATTTTTTTTTATTTTGATCAAAAGGAGGAATTTTTGGAAGCTTGAGTCCATCAAAGATTGTATCTCAAAACAAGTTCTTTTTAAACTCTATTCTTGAATTTAATTATAAGTTGTTATTATCTTTATTGTTAATTTAATTGTTTCTTCCTTTT
This sequence comes from Reutealis trisperma, assembly GCA_947687605.1. NCBI lineage: Eukaryota > Viridiplantae > Streptophyta > Magnoliopsida > Malpighiales > Euphorbiaceae > Reutealis > Reutealis trisperma. The sequence goes on along the minus strand of CANTUT010000095.1, from coordinate 2,161,929 downwards.
TAACTATGAGCAGCAAGATTTATTTTTCTAAAATTTAGATGTAATCTCTTAATTATTTTATGGTGTTCTATAATTGATTGATTAAGTATTTTGATTATTGGAATTAATCTTTTATTTTAGGACTTAATGCTTGTGAATATTTGATCACTATTTACATGTTTAAAAATATTATGTGAAGTCGCGAAAGTGGAAGTATAATATTAGTTCATTAAAATATTAGACCTAGGGTATATGTTGCTTAGAGATAAGAATACTCCTTTGTGATTGATAAAAGAATTTCTATAAAATTTAATGGGTTTATATTAATTGCTTGTGATTACGAGAGTAGACATAAGGTTAACATGAATACTTGTGATTTATCTTGAGAGAGAACTTCACATACTTAAGAGAAAATCTAATTATTAATTCTAATAAAATTAAATCAACCAAGCGAGCATAAGAACACTATAAGTAATTAATTGATGAAATATAAATCCTAGGATTTACATATATTGAATTAGTTTTTTAAATTTTGTAATTAATTATTCTATTGTTGGTTATAGTTTTAGTAAATTATTATACTACTAAATTACTTATCTCAATAATATTCTGTCTAGGAAAGTGATTTTTAAGTGGGACCACTGTGACCCCTCCACTTACCTAAGAATTTATCTTGAGGTGATTTTTTAGTTTAATTATTTACATTTTACTTACCTATATAATAGCATTAAATATCTAGTTTAATTTAAATCACAAGACTTTTCGTATGATAGTCTAAATAATAGAATATTCAATAGTTTTGGTACTTGTCAACCCTTCCTCGTAGGATACATACTTATTTCACTACTATATTACTTGTTCACGATCTGTGCATTTGTAGAAATCGCGCAACAGAAGGAAAGAAGAAGATTGAATGAGATAAATGATAGAAAAACCAAATGAGAGAAAAAGTTTAACAGCTGTAGCAGACATAGGAGGAGAAAAGAAAACTAAAAGGTTTACAATTAATATAATTGTCGCCCCTACAAGGCCATGCATCATACGATGGTAGATAGAAATAAAAAAACGATCTCGTTTTGATAATAAATTATAACATGTAATTAATAAATTATAACATATATAATAAATATATTATTTTCAATTCGAGGTACGGTTCTTTCGAGTCGGCTCAATTTGGATTTTTTGTGTTAGTAAATTATAACACATCAATCCCTGTACCGTACCATAACAATATAATCGGTTAAATTCAGGTTAGGAATTTATTCAAGGTTCAGGGATTTTTGTTAATGGTGATTTTTTTGTTTTCAGGTTTCGGGTTGGGTTGGGATACTTGTGTCCCGTGCACACCCCTACTATTCACTATATATATATATATTTTATGTTCAAAGCAATATTATTTCTATAGCTTATCATATATAATTCTATTCAACTTATTTTTCTTTCAAATATTCAATTTACAATGATCACTACAAGAAAAATAGGTTTTACAAATGAAATTTTTCGTCAGTAAGCATTAAAATTCTTACAATAAAACCCTTCACCGATGGATAAAAAATATTTGCAAATACTAGTCTTTCAGTAAGTTATAGACGGATATACAATCAATAACAATTTTGAAATCCATCGTTTAATAATTCCGTCGATAAACGAATGACAATTTCATTAGTAAAACATCGGTAAATGAGTAAAAAAAAAATCATAATAATTTGATCAGTCGGAAATCCATTGTTAAATTAAAAAATTAAATAAAAAATGAATAATCTGTCTATATATTTTTAAAGTATTTTTTAATTATAATTTAATTGTAATTGTATTTAATTTCAAAAATATATATTTATAGATACATAGAATAATAAATTAATTTAAAATAATTTCATTAATTTAAATTAAAGTAAATATATACATAACATATAAAAATAAATATCAGAGAAAGTAATATAAATAATAAAAAGAATACAAATCTAAATAAGATATGTCGCGTCATCATTATCACCTCTAGCAGACAATCATTAATATGAGCAGCATCAGAAATAATAATAAGATCAATCGTTGCAATATTAAAAGCGGTAGTAATAGCACCAAACTAAAAGAAATCCAAAGAGACTGAAATTACAACCTAACTAAAATTTGCAAACTAAAAATTATAACCTAAATATCCCATAAATTCATAAAATACATATAAAATTACAACAATAAAATTCATACATAAAAAAAATACATGCATATTGTTTATTCCAAAAATTACAGCATTATCCAAATTACAAAATTTTTCTTCCTCATACATACAAATATCAAATTGATTAACAAAATTACAAAAAATTACACAAATTAAATAAATTCCCAACAAAATTTATAGAAATTCAATAAATTTCTCAAAAAAATACAACAAATCTCCCCAAAATTACAAAATTATAAAAAAATAAAAAAAATTTACAAATTTACAAAAAAAAAAAAAAAAACGCAAATTCAACAATTTTCCAAAAAAAAATTCAACAATATTCAACAAAATTCCCAAGAATTATAGAATTATGCAAAAAAAATATCAAATTAATTAACAAAATACAAATTAAACAAATTGCAAAAAAATTCAACAAAATCCCAAAAATTTACAGAGTTACAAAAATTAACAAATATGAACTAAAATAACAAAATTACATAAAAATAAACAAATTCAATATTCCCTCACATTAACTAAAAATCAAAATTCTCACAAAACTAATATAAAAACCTACTCTTGAAGCCTTCATGTCTAGTGAAAAAATCAATCAAATTCAAACTAAAAAAGAAAAAAAGAAAAAAAAATTTGAACTGAAAAATGAAAATGAAAAAAGAAACAAAATAAAATAAATGCATACACAATAAAATAAATGCATACATACTTGTCCCCCAATAGTGATGAGAAAAAGAAGAGGCTGGAAGGCAGCTACCAATGGATTAGCGACGGAATAACTTATGCCACATGCCATTCTGTCAGTAAATTCATTGGTGAAATTAATTTAGGCACGGCAATTTTGCGCCTTAATTTTGAAGTATGGTCCATCAGTAAATGGTTATTAAACCATCGGTAATATTTGGTGCCACTTTTTCCCGCCATAGTTTATCGATTGATGCTTTTCGTTGGTAAATGGTGACAAGTATCCATAGTTGTTCCATAAGGAAATACATTAATTTTTTTAGAACATTCCATTGATAAATCATCGAAATTACAAATAGATTTTAGTTAAATCAGTAAATTATATTGATATTCCAGCAGTTTTTTATAGTGGACTTATATTGAGCAGCAGTTGAACTACACGATTTTTAATCAAATCACGTAATTCAACTATGATATTATAGAATTTAATTTAGTTTTTATATTTTTACACATATTTAAAATTTATTAAATGATTTTAATTATAAATCATAACTTTATATATATATATATATATATATATATATATATATATGTGTGTGTGTGTGTGTGTGTGTGTACAGATACATACATATATATATATATATATAGGGTAAAGCTTTAGCATGTTATAGATGTCCCCAATCAAAAGTTGTCCACTGCGTATTCCACTAAAGACTACAAGATAGTAAGCAAAATACCAAATAACATTGAAGAATACTAGGAGGAGAAGCACTTAAAAGAAGGGGTATGCATGGGAGTGCCATATTTTATCATGGCGTGTCAGAGCGAGACTCCGAAAAAATGATACCACTCCGAAATTTGTTGGGTTGCAAAAGTTGCAAAGAGATGAAAAGAGAAGATAATAACGTAAAACTTAGCATTAAAATGATAGGTGTATTGACCGCATGGAACCAATGTATTCCTAAATTGATGAACAAGTCAACCATTTTTTTTTTTTTTTAATCCATGTAAGTTCTATTTAGTATTGCGTTTGAAAAAAGTGCTTTTCAACAAATTTTTTTTTTTAAAAACTGCTTTTAAATAGACTTTTTCTAAAAATGGATTTGAAAAATCAATTTATAAAAAATAATAAAAATGAACCAATAAAATAAAAAATTTCTTAAAATACTTTTTTAATTTTTAATAGTAATCTCAAACACACCTGTAGTGAACAAAACAAGTTCAATTTTCTCCCAGAAAAAAATAGACCACAAACACAAAGACAAAGAAGAAAGCCAGAACAACAATAGGAGATACTACACTACTCAGGTAGTGGAAAATAGGTACCATAAAAATGGCAAGGCTCGAAGTTACTGTGACAAAAAATCACGGCGTAATTAGAAAATAAGTGGTTTGGATGGCACTTTTGTTTTGAAGGAATATAACATAAATTGAAATGGATATTAATGCCTTCTCAATTAGAACAATGATAAAAATATAATATAAAAACCAACAATTTATTTTTAATTACAATTCACTATTAACTGGATGTATGAAAGGCGGATGTACACCGATTATAACCAAAAAATTTGATGTATAACTTGTCATTAAGTAGACCTATTTATTCTACGAGTTAGACATTTTCCATTGAGTTAGATATTTTATGTTAGATCAAAGTCTGATCAAACCAATTAATTTATGTTCTCAACCCCAAGATTTCTTTGATTCAGGTCAAACTGAGTTTAAAGAAAAAAAAATCTTTTATTTAAACTTGTCTTTTTATTTCAAGGGATCGAACGGGATCCTGATCTCATGATCATAGCTACCTCTAATATCTACTTCGTAATATTAAAGATAATAATTCATCCTTTAAAAAAAAGTGTTGCAAAAAGTACAACGTCTCAAGTTCATCAAGTGGGTCATCAACCTTATTATATAAGAAAATGAAAGACGTTGCTATCGACACCGATGCTATTATATATGTTTTCAACTGCCAACAGATTATGGAAAAGGAGAGTAGATAAACATAACAATAAATGACGGTACTTCGAAAATTAGAATTTGTAATAAGAGTTTAATAATTATAATTTAAAAAATTAAAATAAAAAATTAATGTGCCTAACATATAGGAAGGTATAATTAAAAATGAGTTTCTCCTTTTCATAGCATAAATATAGCTCTCCTTTTCTCGTAAATTCAATTCATTTATTTATTTTTTATAAATGCATAACTCCATATTATTTTATGAAAAATTCTAAGTCTTAATCAGATTGACATTTAAATTTGATATCTTTTAATTTTAAAAAAGACTAATCGAAAAAATTTAAAAAAAAAATTCTTGTTTGGATACAAAATTTCTTTTAGGCTTAGTCCGAGTTTGAATAAAAAATATTTAATTTTTTAGGTTAAGTTTGGGAATTCATATACTGAAATTGGCTTGATTCGACAATATGGCATTAGTGTGTTTTAAGTAATCTCTTACTGAACACTCTCACAACATTCTCAAATTATCAAGAAGAGCTTCATTCTATCTTTTAGGGGTCCTTCATTTTTATAAGCCTACTGATTTAGACATCAGATCCTTTCTTTAGGATCAAATCCGGGAATATTTGATCCGTTCTCTCTTTATCTACAAACTCTGAACCACAATCCTTACACAACAAGCTCTCAGAACCAAGTTTAGGTAATTTTGGCTGCAGGCTATCATTTCTGAGGTGCTTCAACCTCATCGAAATAGGCTTCAGCTTTATGCACTATGGGTTCTCGACTTCTAGAACGGGCCCAGCATCACAAGGATGTGCCAGATTTTGGCCTCATCATATATATTATTTTAATATTTAATAAATAATACAACATTGACTGGCCTATTTTAATTTATTCGAGTATGGTATATATTAATAAAATTAATACAAGATTGAAAGTGAGAGTAACTAATACATTCGAAATTCCATATTTATTTTAATTATCAGACCACAATTGATTTTGCATTGAAATATTTTATTTAATATTAAATTAGTTAGATTTTATATTTAACTTGAAATAATTACATATATATTATTTTTACAATGATTTAAAAAAAATTGTAAAATAAATTTATATATATATATATATATATATATATATATATATATATATATATATATATTAAACTAGAACTTTGCGTAAAAATAAGAAATGAAAGAATGTAGGATAGAATAAGGAAAAATAAACACAAAAACTAATTAACAAGCTCTAAACTTATTATTTTAAAATTGAAGGTACTAATTTTTAATAACTTTTTTGAATTAATTTTATTTGGCTTTTTCTCAATTTGAAACTGAGTTGAGTTAATATTTTTAAAGGTTATTTTGCATTTTGTACAATACATGAGTTTTACTATTCTCTTTAACTTAGACAGTTTCTATGTGTTTTTTTAATTATAATTTTTATTAGATTAAGTTAATCTAATCTATATGATCACTTGAAAGAAATTGAATTATAATCTAAAAAGTTAGCAAATATAATTACACAAATTATAAACACTAATATTAATTACAAATAATAATCATTAAAACAATTAATTCTATATTTATGAAAATGAATATATTCTCAAGATAGAATTAAAACATTTTCTTTAAATTCTTTCATGTTTTATTATGGTCATTATCTATTTATAACCTGAACTTTTATTATAATTGAAACATATGAATAAATATTAATTTGTTTGTTTGAAATTATAAAAATTTATATTTGATAAATAAAAAGATATTTTATTATTTATTTAAATAAAATTATTTAAATTATTTTTTAAAGATATATTTTCACCTCCATAACGTTGAAAATTTAAATCCTTCGCTCATCCCCAATGTTATGAAAGGAATATTGAATTGATTTAATGAAAATTGGTTTATTTTGTTTACAAAGGAAGGAAGCTTATATATACAAATGCAAAGCTATCTAGCTCAGCAAAAAAAATGAAACTTACTAACTAATTCAATAACAGAAACAAAACTAACTTAACTTAATTTTAACTAACTATTGATTAGTAAGCTAATGCTGCATTATTGACTTTAACACTCCCCCTTAAGATGAGCATGCAAATCATGTATGTCTTGCTAATAAGCTCTCTGAAATGTGCTGAAAACAAAGCCTTTGTAAATACATCTGCTACTTGGTCACTTGTCTTCAAATGTTGAGGCTTGATAAAACCAAACAATACCTTATCCTTGATAAAGTGACAGTCCAGCTCTATATGTTTTGTTCTCTCATGAAAGACCATATTCTTGGCAATATGTAGAGCAGACATGTTATCACAGTAAAGAGTCACTGCATGTTCATGTTTAATTCCAAAATCTTGTAACAAATATAGCAACCAAATGATTTCACATGTTGTTGCAGCCATGGCTCTATATTCTGCCTCTGCAGAACTTCTAGAAACAGTTGGTTGTTTCTTTGATTTCCAGCTAATTAAGGAATCACCTAAAAATACACAAAAGCCTATTGTTGATCTCCTTGTTTCATTGCATCCTCCTTAGTCACTGTCTGAATAAGCTTTTAGCTGCAAATTAGAAGATGCTGAGAACAAAATTCCTTGCCTTGGAGATCCCTTTATGTACCTTAACACCTTGTACGCAGCCTACAAGTGAATATTAGCTGGTTTGTCCATGAACTGAGTAAGTACATGCACAGCATAGCTAATATCTGGCCTTATAAGTGTTAAATACATCAGCTTGCCAATTAATTATCTGTATTGTGTAGTATCTTCCAAGAGTTCTGGTCAGTATGCACAAGTCTGTGATTCACCTCCATTGGAACTTTACTAGGCTTAGCTCCTAACTGACCAAACTCTTGTAACAACTCTAATGCAGACTTCCTTTGGCATAAAGATATCCCTTGCTTGGATCTTGCTACTTCAAGGCCAAGAAAGTACTTTAAATCACCAAGGTCCTTGAGTTTAAAATGTGAATTTAATGAACATTTGAGCTCTTTAATTAAGGACCTGTTATTGCTGGTTATAATGATGTCATCTACATACACTAACAATACTATAAAGTCTGAACCTGTAGTTTTAGTAAATAAGGAATAATCAGACTTAGATTGTTGAAAACCAAGCTGAATCAGAAATTATGTAAATTTAGCATTCCATTGTCTTGATGCTTGCTTTAATCTATATAAGGATTTTTGTAATTTGCACACAAGTCTTGATTTTTCTTGTTTCTTAGTGTTGCTAGATTCACTACTTGTCATCTCCCCCTGAAGCTGGTAACCAGGAGGTAATTCCATATAGACATCTTCAATCAAATCCCCATTAAGGAATGCATTATTCATGTTGTGCGATTTCTGCAAGTGCACATATCGTTTACAAGTAATAAAGTGATGAGTGAGTATCGTTCCCACGAGGAAGGGTTTGTCAAGTACCAATTTTTAATATTACTCTATTATTTAGAAAATCAATTATGAGATTTATATTTTAAGCTAAAATGAAATTGAAGTAAATAAATAATGATAAATATGAAAATAAGATTAAAGGTCTAGGATTTAGAATTTATTAATTGATTACATATGATTTCTTTATAATTTTTTTTGATGGATTATTTTTGCTAGAATTAATGATTAGATTTCCCTAAATTATATGATGTTCTCTCTCAAGATACAACATGTGTGTTCATATTAACCTTATGTCTACTCTCGTGATCATAAGCAATTAATACAAACCCATTAAGTTTTATGAAAATCCTTTCAAAAATCACAAAGGAGTATTCTTATCTCTAAGCAATACATTCCCTAGGTCAATTATCCTAATGAACTAATATTGTGCTTCCACTCTCGCTACTTCACACAATATTTTAAATCATGCAATTAATGGCCAGTTAATTACAAGCATTAAGTTTTAAGATAAAAGATTAATTCCAACAATCAAATCCAATCAATTAAATATAAATAATCATATGCAAATCAAAAGATTACATCTAAATCCTAAAAATAAAATTAGCTATTCATAATTAAAAGAGAAGAAACAATTAAATTAACAATAAAAATAATAAACATAATAATAACTTGTAATTAAATTCAAGATAGAGTTTAGAGAGAACTTGTTTTGGGATATAATATTTGATGAACTCAAGCTTCCAAAAACTCCTCCTCTTGATCAAAATAAAAAATAAAACTAATCTACTTTAAGAAAACATATGAAAATCTCTCTACATATTTTTTTTATGGATTTTCTTTTGATTCTATTTCCCTTTACCAAGCATGGTATTTATAGACATGTTTGGTGGAAGAATTCAAGTTTCATTTAAAATTCTTACATCAAAAATTCAACATTGATGGTTAGGTTGGCCACCAACCATTGAATTTTGGCCACTAACCATTGAATTCCTTTATCAATATTCAAAAATGGTTAGGTTGGCTACCAACCATTGAATTTTGGCCACCAACCATTGAATTTATTTTTCATGGATTGAAAACTTGAATCATTGCTTGCATCATTATTTTTACTGCATCATTTTGATCTGCAAAGATAAAATAAAAATACTTAAAATATGTTATAATTTATTTATAAATTGTAAAACTATTTATTTCTAAAAATAAATAATAATATTATTGCATTTTTGAGAACTGAGCTAAAATTTAAGTTTAAACAAATAAAATAACTCTAAAAATATAGAGTTATCAATTCACATCTAATTGGGACAAAAACCAGCCTTTTATTGTTGCCAAAGCCAAAAACAATCTGACTGTAGTATGTTTGGCAACTGGACTGAAAGTTTCATGATAGTCAAATCCTTCTTGTTGATTGTAACCCTTGGCTACAAGCCTTGCTTTATACCTCTCAATAGTGCCATCAAAATGAAATTTAACCTTATACACCCATTTACATCCAATAGCATGTTTATCCAAAGGTAAAGGCACTACAGTCCATGTGTGATTCTCTTCCAAAGCTTTCAGTTCAAGTTGCATTGCTTCTCTCCAATGCTCAAATTGATTAGCTTGAAAATAAGTTTGTGGTTCAAAGGTAGAAGAAATGGATAAAATGAAAGTTTTACGATTTGGTGAAATGTGGCTATAAGTGAGATGATTCTGAATAGGATGATTAGTGATAGTTGAACAATGAGAAACAGAAGGTGAATTATAAATTTTCAGTTGTGTATGATAGTCTTGAAGATATGAAGGGAGTTTGTGAGTTCTAGTACTTTTTCTAAGAATAGGTTGTGGGTCAATAGGAATTGATAAAGTTGGATTAGATACTGCAGGAGTGGTGATTGTAGGTGTTATAGGATCAAGAACGTTAATGTCAGAATTTCATGTAGAGTATTCAAACTGAGAACTAACACGGTTAGGTGATGTAGAAATTGGTAATGCAGGTTCAGAAATAGAAGAAGGAACATGATGGGAGGAGGAAATGGGATCAATAGATGAACTGACATACCTAAAAGTAATGTCAGAAGATATATCAGATGGAAAATTAGGAAGAACAAAATCTGAAACATCAATACAATTGAAATTAAGAGGTATAGATGTAACAGAAGGAGAATTAGATTGAAAAGGAAACGAATTTTCAAAAAAAAAAATGACATCTCTAGAGATAATAACATTGTGAGATTCCAAATCATAAAGCTTGTATCCTTTGACATGTGGAGGGTATCCTAGAAATATGCACTGTTTAGCTCTAGAATCAAATTTTTTCTTGTGAGATGACAAACTGACAGCAAAAGCTAAACAACCAAAGGATTTCAAGATTGATAGTTAGGCGATTGTTTGAAAAGGATCTCATAGGGACTTTTCTTACCTAGGATAGGAGTTGGGATTCTATTAGTGCGATGAGCTGCTGTAAGCACAACATCACCCCAGAATTTAACAGGTAAAGAAGCATGAAAAAGTAAAGATCTGGCAATGTTAAGTATATATTGATGTCTTCTCTCTACGACTCCATTTTGTTGAGGAGTGTAGGGATAAGATGTCTGATGAATAATGCCAGTTGAATTGAAAAAAGATGGCAAAGAAAACTCAAGTCCATTATCAGTTCTAATTATTTTGATGGAAGTCTGAAATTGAGTACTAACAAATTGATGAAATTTGGGAATAAGAAAAGAGACTTCTGATTTATGTTTCATCAAAAAAATCCACATATATTTAGAGAAATCATCTACAATAGTCAAGAAATAATGGTTACCATACAGATCTGCTTGTGAATATGGACCCCAGATGTCCATATGCACAAGTTCAAACAATGCTACAGAGGTACTATCACTAGTAGGAAATGAATTTCTTCTTTGTTTAACTTTGGAACATGTAGTACATAGAGAGTGATTTTGAGTATTTACATCAGGAATGAAGGAAGAAATCTTTTTAATAGAAACATGACCTAATATATGGTGCGAAGTATCAGCAGATACTGCACAGATAGAACTAGAATGACAAACTGCAGAATTACAAACTTTATTCTCAAATTGTGGATTCTAAAATTTGGAACTGAAAAAGAACAATCCATTCTCCATTTTAGCCAGTCCAATCATCATCCATGATGAGTGGACCTGGATAAAATAGTGATTGGCAATACGAACAAGGCAGATTTCAGGGTTAAGAAGTAGCTTACTAACAGATATGAGATTAAAACTAAAAGAAGGAACAAGTAGAACATTATACAAAGTGATGTGAGAATTTAAAATGACAGTGCCAATGTGACTGACCTTGGGTCTCATGCCATTAGAAAGTTGTACTGAGAAGTTATGAACAGAAATGCAAGAATCAAAAAAATCTGGTGAACAAATAATGTGATCTGTGGCTCCTGTGTCCATAATCCAAAGTGATGAACTAAATTTTTCTTGCATAAGATGATTGAATTTAACTGAATTAATAACAGAGAATATGGAAAATTGATTACCTGCAAAATTAGTGATGGAGTTAGCAATACCAGAAGTGGAAGTGGAAGGTAATTGGTTCATGGTAGGTGTAACAGATGAAGTAGTGGTATTTTGATCATTTAGTATTTCCAGAAGCTTATTAATATGATCCTTAGAGAGATTGAGTTGAGATGATAATGCATTACTTGATTCTGATTGTGGCTAAGAAAGTGAGACTTGATGAGCTGTGTTATTGCCTTGATGTGTTGTTTGATTCCTCTGATAAGCTATATTATTGATCCTTGTTTGATTCCCTTGATAACCTATATTGTTGCTCCTTGGTTTTGTAAATTTGAAGTCTACTGGAAAACCAATGATTCTGAAACAATTCTCACACAAATGGCCAGGCTTTCCACAATGAGAACAAACTGAATTTGACCTTCCTTTCTTAACAGCCATAGCTGCTGCATCAATAAGACTCAGTGGTTGTAGGAGAAGAGTTCACTGTGTCTCTTCACGAAGCACCATATTGTATACTTGATCCAGATTGGGAAAAGGTTTCATGATGATGATCTGAGACCTAATGCCTTTATATGTTTCATTCAATCCATTAAGGAATTTGAAAACATAATCTTTCTGTGCTTCATCAATGAATCTCTGAAAACACTGACCATTACAATTGCCACAAGAACAATGAGGCAAAGGCCTAAAGCTTCTCAATTCTTCCCAAATCCCATTGAGTTTAGTAAAATAGGCATCCACAGATTTTGTACCTTGAGTTATGGAACATAAAAGATGCTGCAAGTAACATATTCTGGAATCATCTGGTTGAGAAAACCTCCGATTCAATTTTTTCCAAATTTTGCTTGCCTCATCAATGTAGAACACTGTTGAAGCTATTGATGGAGAAATTGACCTAAGTAGCCAAGCAACAATCAAGTTATTGCATCTCATCCATGGAGCATACAGATTATTGTTGATGTCTGGTTTGTGAATAGATCCATCAAGAAACCCTTATTTGTTTCTTATGGACACGGCTAAGAGAAATGATCTTTTCCAAGATGAAAAATTAGTTGAAGTGAGTTCAGGGGTGACAATCACAGAACTGTGATTCTCAGAAAGATGTAGATAATAGGGAGAAGAAGGATCTTCTAAGGGATTGGTTGTGACTGCCATTGAAGAATCTATGAAGTTATTGAAAAATAACAGAGAAATGAAGAAGATACGATTTAGTTGTAACTGAAAAGAGAGAGAAAGTTAGAGAGAAAAAGAAAGCCGAAGCTCTGATACCATGTTATGAAAGGAATATTGAATTGATTTAATGAAAATTGGTTTATTTTGTTTACAAAGGAAGGAAGCTAATATATACAAATGCAAAGCTATCCGGCTCAACAAAAAAATGAAACTTACTAACTAATTCAATAACAGAAACAAAACTAACTTAACTTAATTTTAACTAACTATTGATTAGCAAGCTAATGCTGCATTATTACTTTAACACCCAATGTTCCCTACTATCAAAATTCACCGGGACCTATTACCTATATAATAGCATCCTTAATGCACTTTTTATGTATATATATCAAACTCTTTATTATAAAAAATTATTTCAAAAAATAAAACTCTAATAGACTTTTTATTTTTAAAAAATAAAAAAAGAGAGTTGGTTTGACTCTTCACATTTAGAGAGCAAGCCTTTATTTAAGAATATTTTAATACTATTTTTTCTATCAGACAAATTTAAAGAATGGAAAATTAAAATAATTAATACTTATAAGATAAAATAAAATAAAGGGAAAAATATAAAGAGTTTATTGGAATTAAATAAAATTTTCTACTCTTTATCAACTAAATGCTTTCTATTAATTAAAATATATTTTTTAAAATAAAAAGCACCATTAAGAATGCTCTAATGCTTTTATAATTTAGATTAAGTAATATTTGTGAATTTAAAATTATATTCTTATATTAAATTAAAATTATGCTCTTATATTAAACTAAATCAATCAATTAATGTTATATATATATATATATATATATATATATATATATATATATATATATATATATATATATATATATATATATATATATATATATATATATATATATATATATATTAATTTCTAAAAAATAATAAAGAGCGCAATTGCCCCTTTCTCTAAGAGATGGCTCCACCATTGTATTTAAATCGCTCATTTTTAATATTAAAAAATATAATTAAAGAAAGACTTTATTTTTCACTTCAATATTAATTTAAATTTACGTTAGTGACCTTCTACAAAATTCATAAATGTGTGAAAAAATAAATTTTATGTTAAATAAATATAAGAGTAAATTACTATTTAATCTTTGAATTTTGATGTAATTAATAAATTTCATTTTTTTTAGCAACAATTTAAATGATCCCTTATATTTATTTCAGTTAATAAAACAGAAAATATTCTCATAGGATTTTATAAAGACTGAATATTTAACAGTAAAATTCCAACCCCAGTGATTTGTCCCATAGGAGGAGAATTTAGCTTATAAAAACAAAGACTGAATTTGATAATAAAATGCAGATGAGTATAATAAATAATCAAGAAAATCCAAAAATAATAAAGTAATGAATACGATTTATATTTGATAATTTATGGATGATCAGGATGCCACTCCTTTAATTTGCTCATCCTGCACATAGCTAGCAAAAAGGAATGTAGAGAGATTGCTCTTTTGCATCATATACATCATGTGAAAAAGAAATGGGAAAAGAAAATACACGAAACCAAACTTCAGGGGATTCCTGTGAAGAATAGAAAGCATAGAGAAAGAGGAAACTTATATCAGGAAGCTTCAATGTCAATGACAATGCCATTTAACTTTCTTTCCAACACTTCAGAGCAAATCTGTCCCATCATATGGTAGAAAGATAATAAATCAGACAACTGCTCTACAGACATTTTCCCCATCACATTTCTTGCTAATCTCTCTCTTTCCTCATTCAATTTCAATCTTTCAAGGTATGATCCTGCATTTCTTACTGTTGCTCCCATTTGCTTTAGCCTGTTCTCTTGTTGCAAGCTCAAAGCCGTGTTCGACTGAAATAGATTAAATAAACAACTAGTTTAGTAATCAAGTGACTAATTGACACCCTTTTCGATTAAAAAATTTAGCAGAAAATAATTGGCGTACGGAACAAAAGTCCTGAAAATAATTTAGGAATTTCTTGTTATTCTTTTGATTATGGAAGAAATGTACCTCTAGAAATTCTGCTCCAGCTTTCAATTCTGATTCTTCTGATGGGTGAATGTCTTGGCCAGTAGCATACATATTTCTTGCAAGTGAAAAGCTTCTGACTATAACTTTTCTTTTCTTCTCCATTTCTTGATTTAGCTTTGGAGGCTTTGTCAAGGAAGTAGTGGCTGTAGTGCTATTAAGCTTCTTTTGATAGGCAATCACAGCTTTGACAAATTCCTGCACATAACAACATATTATTTCAAGAAAATATTTAACAATTAATCACTAATTAATTTATTAAAAATTAAAAACTTTGCCATTAGACTAATAACTCAGTAGTCAAGTGTCCGTCTTATAATGCGAAAAGTCAGGAGTTTAAATCCTGATAGTTCTATCCCTTTAAAAAACTACCAACGTACCCCAAAAAAAAAATCTCCAGTTTCATATGTACAGTTACCTGATAAGCCTTGGGACATCCTGGATAATCAAATTGATCAGTATCAGGATGCCTCATTCGCTCTGGATGGAATTGAAGCCCCATTATAAATTTACCCTCTTCAGGATTATAAGCATCAGGATCATAAAACCCTTCAATTAATCCATCAGGTGCAAAAGCCATAGGAACAAATCTTTGAGCCAATCTCGTAACACCTTGGTGATGATAACTATTAACAGAAATTTCCATTTTATCTTCTTCCAAAGAATCTTTAAACCAGTCGTATAGAGGACTATTATCAACCACCTTAACAACATGTCTATGCCCATCATAATTATCATAATCAATGTGTTTTACTACTGCTTTTTGGGACTGATCCACACATTTCTTTGATATCTCCTTTTCTATATCTTGATAAAGGGAACCTCCACAAGCAACATTTAGGACCTGTGACCCTCTGCAAATTCCCAAATAAGGTATGTTCCTTTCTAGGCAAAGTTTAGCAAGCCTTAATTCAATTGAATCTTTCTCTTTATCAATCGCTGTATCGCTTGCATGTAGTTTCCTGATTTCTTCTAATTCTTCTGGTGATAGATTTGTTGCTTCTTCTTCATATAATGATGGATCAAGATCTTCTCCTTCACAGAGCAGAACACCATGGATTGGCTCAAAACTGTCTAGTAACAAATGCACGCCACTAACTCGGGGTACAATGACTGGTACGGCACCATAGCTTACAATAAGATCAAGATGATATTCACCTGCAAAATTTTACAAATAATCAAGAAACATGAAAAAATTACAGACCAATTATGAGTTCATCGCATTAAGGGCTTATTTAGTTCGACGGTAGCGGTTATATGTCAGCGGTTAGCAGTGAGCCATCAGCAATAAGCAGTTGACAACCAGCTCTTAGAGGGGTTAATGGCCGACAACTAAAAATTTTAACTTTCTGTATTTCAGTTATATTTTTCGATAATTTCCAACCGCTAATCCAAACCGTCACTAATCTTTTTCCAAATCAAATAAAAAGAAAAAAGGGAGGATCGAGAATGGACGTACCCACGAAATCCACGAATTTGTTTTTGCGAACGCTGCGCCTAGAGACTATGAGGACACGAGGGAGGATGACTGAGAGATCGGGAGCCATGCAATGATTGGAAAAGGAAACTAAACTATGGAGTATGACAAGAGAGGGAGAGGTTGAAGAAGAGTTGGGGGGATTTTGTTAAGGTTTGTTGGCTATTTATACGGTATAGATGACCTGATGGTGGAAGATAAAGCTTACAAGGTGTCAATACACTATAAAAATGGAGTAGGAGACACGTGCACGTAGTCATAGCGCCGCGTAGTATCGACATTTCCAAGAATTGAGCTTTTGATAGACACCACTATAATTAAGTAAATAATTACATAAATTTTTTGTCAGTAAACATACTTATAGTTGTTACTCATTCTAATTGTGGCTAAGTTGCTAATTTTGTTTAGTATAATAGATTTATAATTAATTTTATATGGATTAGGAAAATATAGTTTTTATAATTAAATGTTACATTTTTATTATAATACCTCTAATTAATATAAGATGGCTCACTCTGTGTAGTTTTTAAATTATCATATTTAATAATATTTATTTAATAATAATACAAAATAAATAAGAATATAATAGAAAATTAACAAATAAATTATGATCTTACAAAGAAAAGCAGATTATATTTTGAGACTGACGAAAAAGAAAATTAAATTTAATATTATAAAATGGAGAAAGTGTTGTAAATACTATATTGAAATCATGATATTTACTTTTTTCACATTTGATATTAACAATAAATTATTTATTTTTGAGTATAAAAAACAACTCCATTCTCGATCAATTGTCAAGATATTGATAATGTGAAAATAAGTGCATTCAATTTGTATTTAAAATTCATAAATTCAGATTTACCACTATCAAAATTTGAATTAATTTCTTTTTTTTTAATTTTAAAATAAATAATCAATTGTTAGCTAGATAAAGCAATTGTGAATATGATGTCTACATTTATAGATCACTACGTTGCAGTTTAACGAAACAAATTAACTATTAATTATACTTACAAATTGATGTTGATTGAATTGATAATATATTATTTATATATTATATTATATTACATATTTAAGGAAATTAAATATGATATCCACAAAAAAAATGAAAAAAAAAAAGCTCACCACGAGTTAATATATATATATATGCATGACATGTAAAATGATAAAAGAAAAAAATTAAGGAAATTACAACAATCAAAGCTAAATAATCATCCTGGTGTGCATCACATGTAAAGTGATTAAAAAAAGGGCAAAAGAAAAAATTGAAAGAAATTACAAAATTAAAGGTAATTATATTTTGAAGAAATACTTAATGATGAGAATGGAATTAAGGGTATGATTAATTGGGTAGGTGATATTGAAATCATTTTCTAAGATTTGGAAATTTTCAATTTTCTATGTAAAGAAGAAAAATTGAATATTTTGAGTTTGGTATTAATTTTAGAGCAAAAAAAAAAAAAAAAAAAAAACACCTTGAGGAGTCTCATCAAGACAGCTCAATCCTGAGGTGGAAACGATGAGATTTGGATTTAGATCAGAAAATGACGTGGAACAGTACCATACTAACTTCTCTGGTGTATTATTTGGCGCTGCACTTATCTTTCTTTTTGTGCTAGAGTATTCTAATGAAGCTAAACAGCAGAGAAATTTTTATTTCTAACGAGTAGTTTACGATCGATCGATGTGGTACTGTATTATTAATTAACGTACTTTATTTATATTAATTTAATTTATAAATAAAATAGTAAATTTAATTTATTTAAGATTTTCTCTAATTAGAGAACACAAATGGAATCTTGGCACTTTATTTTAGTAGTACTATATAGTATATTTTTTAAGCCGCCGCACCTATTTATTATTTTGATTAGTATTTTGGTTGGACGCCAAGGAAGAAAAAGGAAATTCCTAAAATAAACAAGTTGGAAATATATATTCAATTAATAACTCTCAAATGATGGAAAAAATAATAATAACTATATATAAAGACAAAATATATATATATATATATATATATATATTGAATACGAGATATATAAAAGCAGGCATCCAACTTTGAATTTTTTCCTATATGATATTATTTAATTAAATTGTAATATTAGTAAATAATATTATATTTAATATGTATGATTCAGATTGGATTTAATAATTTTAAAGGCCTAGTTAATTTATGAAATATATATTATCTAAAACATGTCCCTATATTTTTAGTAATTTCTATTTAATTTCATTATTTATAATATTTTATTTTCTAAATAGTTTCATTTTTTATTCTATTTATTAATTTATTTTACAAAATATAGAATTAAAAAAATAGGATTACTTAATATTATAAATTAAAATTTTTATACTAAATAAGGTTTAAGATATGCAATTTTATAGTTTAACTAAGTTTAAAATTCAAATTAATTTCAAAAATTATAAATTTGTGAACCAACCAGATCATAAGTTTTTTAGATGAATTTAATCTTGACTAAAAGAATAAGGGATTTTTTAAAATTTGGAGAGGACTTTAGTGCTACTCTACTGTTAATAACTTGACATTAATATATAAAAAGATATTATTTCCATGAAAGTGTGCAAAATAAGACGCCATGTATATTCACATTCTCAAGTAAAAAAGTTAAACTCATAATCTTATAATTTTTTAAACAATTCTAGCTAGTAACATTAAACCGAAATTGATTGATAATAACAAAAATTATTGTGTCATCATGTATATTTGAATTTCTAACATTATGCAAAGAGATTATGTTTGTGGAATTAGTGTTCTTGATCTTATAAATTCTGTTTCATGTTTAATGGATGACAGAACTTATAATGTACTCAATATTCTTCTATCTGTAGCAGGCAATTCCATAAGAATTGTGCTTGTGATGCTGTTTAGATCATAGTCAAATAGAAACAAGCACGAGTTAATTATGCAACTAAGGAAACTCTCCCTTCCCTTCAGATTCCAGCAAGATTCAAACGAGTTCTTTTTATAAACTAGATTCTCGGATTATTTTACATTTTATTGAGATTAATTTTTTCATAAATAATTTCAAGAATACATCCGTCACGTTCTTGGATTATTTTACATTTTGTTGAGATTAATTTTTTCATAAACAATTTCAATAATACCTCCGTCACGTCCGATTTATATATTTAAAAATTATTTTCTAAGCGCTAATCTAAAAAATAGAAGAATTATTAATAAAATGAAAAATAAAATCAATTTGAATTTTGCCAACGAAGTAAATTCTAGAATTTTTCGTTTGTTATTTTAAATATCAAGTTTCAGGTCTGCAGTTGCTTCTAGTAATTAAAGAAATATTCTAGTTATATCTAGAGATTAATAAAGGAGAGTGAAAAGTTATAGTAGGTTCGAAATTATTCATTGATATTTCAAATAAATTAAAATTTGAAATATCTTATAATAAATTCGATATTAAGATCTTTCTATAATTGTGCAAGAGTATCGATTAAATTCTAAAAATTTTGCCTATATTTGGTAGAAATGATAGAAAATAAAAAAAAAATAATTTAGTGAAAGATATAGACAAATTCATTATAAGACCGAAATGTATGCTTCACTAATATATAAGTTAACATGCATTCCCTTTCATCCTCTTCTCATAAAAATAGGTCTATTTTAACTTTAATAAAAATTAAAAAAAATATAATTAATATAATTAAATCAGTAAATTTTAGTTTTATTCTTTTTAATAAATCCTTTATTAATATTAAATGATATATATTATTTTATTAAAATTTGACTCGTATAAATAAAAATATATATTAAATAGAGATTTATTAAAAAATGAATAAATTAAATATTTTATTTATAAAGAAATTGACTATAATTTAGAACCGGTAAGAACAAAATGACATTATCATTATGGAGAGGGGGACCGTGAATTAGCAACATGTATCAATCAAATTGTTAGTGAGGCAACCTAAAAAGTTGGAATATATCAAACTTCAAAAAGAAAGGTTTAATTATTAATGGAGAAAAAGGTTTAGTTAATTAGTTGGAAATTAGGAGATTGGGTTTTGGAGATAACAATTTTATTCGTTTCACTTAAATTTTAATAGGGAAAGTGATATATGTCCTGTTTAATAAATAAAATGGGACAAATTTTCTAATTCATACCTAATTGAATTTAAGTATGAAATTGTCCGACTCGTAGCCGATGTGATTATATATGTTATATTTTTTTTAAATATTATATGTATTTAATTTATTTTTTTAACATTTATAATTTATTTTTATGTGAAATATATATATATATATAAAAGTTAACTTTTATATATTTAGAACTGTCTAAATTTTTTTTTACATATTTAGAAGAAATTTTTCACTTAAAATAAAAAATCAAAATTTAATACATAATTATATTTTAATAAAATTACATAAAAAAATTATATATTTTAGAGATCGGGGTCGTAAATGGCCCCTTTAATTCCTTCTTCATTGGTATGATCAGTACTGTATACACTGATGCTTATTGTTTGATTTAAAATTGGCAATTCGTATCGTATCGTATATAATCGTGTCGTATTAAGATATATGTATAATATAAAAATGATCAACTCGAATACGACAAATTTAATTAATCATGTTAAAACATTAACTCTACACATGAACATGTTTATTAACTAAGTTATATAAGTGGACTTGTGTAACTCGTTTAATAAATTAAATTTTTAAAATATATTTATTGAATAAAAAAATTAATTTTTTAAATTCTAAAAAATATATTTTTTAAATATAAAATGACTCAAATAACATATTTAAACCTTTGTAAGTGACAAAATACTTTCATATATATATATATATATACACAATCTGATTTTCATTTGATTAGATATAATTCTATATTCTTTTAATTCAAAATTTCTGATTAATTTGATTCATGTTCACATTGGATTTGGTTATATATTTGCAATATTTGATATAAATATTTTGATAATTAAAAATTTTATTCATGTTAGCATTATGTCTAATTTTATATAACAATGACATGTATCTGTGGTGTATATATTAATTTTGGGAAAAACAAATTCTCTCCGTTTATTTCCGTGAAAAATATTTTCCAAAAAATTAATTTTTCTATTATTTAGTTACAACAATTAAATTAGTTAAAAAATATTACAAATTCAAATTTATAAGACTATAAACATATTTAAATTAATAAGAATTTTACACTTTTAAAATACTATTATTAACTATGAAAAAAATACATAAAAGTAGTAAATTTGATTATTGTTAATGATTGGTAGTGATTGTTAGTAATCGACGACGTCGACATTTGGTAATGATTATTGGTGATTAGTATTGATGAACAGCAAACTAATAAATTGTGTTTATATATTTTATTTTTATTATAATGAGTTTATCAAAATTCGACAAATGATTTTCCATTTTGAAAAGAAAAAAATATTTTTTTTAAAAAAATGTCTTAGTTTTCTATTACTTAGGGAAATATTTTTCATTGGCTAATTTTTCTAAGCATTCCAAATATAAAAAATGCAAAAAATATTTTTTTATAAAATATTTTCTGTGAAACAGAAGGAGTTGTAGATGTTTATTAGAAATTTTTTTTTTTTAAAAATTAATAAAAGTAAAAGCATGGGCCAGAAACATCACAATCAACTAGTGGTTTAAATTTCTTCAGTTTCATGAGTCATTACTACACAATACACGCTAAATGAAAAATTAAAATAATGAACTTAATGGATGGATCTGTAGCACGTTTTATTATTATCAACACATTCATTTGTTTTATGTGTATATATGTCTAAATTTAAACATGCACATGAATAATTATATTTAAATGTCCATGTGTTTCGTGCAGCCTAAATGAATTATTCAGTCGAGTTTATTTTAATTAGCAGCCAAAACTTCTTGAACTATGACCAATGAGCATGTTGAACCCAAATTATGATAATGTAATGATGTTTAATTATGATTTTAAGTAATGATAAACTATGATCAATAATTGCAGGAGGATTATGGATATACTTAAACTTCCTTTTTACACTCAGAAATGAATGAATCATGATATACTTGCAAATAATTGCATGTGAGTTATAAGTTGGACGTAAACTTTTAACCTAATTAAATAAATAAATAAATAATGGGAGAATTGAAAATCAACATACCCACAAAATCCACGAATTTGTTTTTGCGAATGCAGCCTCCAGACACGATGGGGACACGACCGGCAGCCATTAATATATTAGGTTTATGCCAGTCATTTACTTATAAAATTATTGTAGTCTAGTCAATTACTTACACAATTGAAATATTTAAAAGACACGTCAGAAAAATAAAAAGTTGGATTCTCGAAAAAGAAATCTTTCTGAACTTGGATAAATCGCGAATTTATGAACAACAGGAGTAGTCAATGGAATCATTTGGATAATTCCAATTAATGCCTATATCAAAATTTTTTTTGAATCAACTAATACTTCCCGAATATGCAATTTCTTTACTCGAATCACCATGCATATCATGTTGTCCCAACCAAAGAAATTCAATCTCATAAGTCTTAATTGATCCAAATAAAATTTGGAACTAATTAATTGATCCATGGACCATACTTGCTATTCAAGACTCGTTTTGATTGAATTCACAAAAATTTCTTTTACTAGAACCCAACCCTCCACTTTTACATATAGTCTCTATAATTATTTCAATGATATGAAGAACATGACTTAAAAACAATAGTTTATATACATTTGAAGCACACAAACCCAACATATTTAGAAAAAATTTTCCTTTTAACCTATCTATGACATCCCACTTCACCAAAATTTCATCCATTTTATCATCGGTAAACTTCTCCAAAAATTAAATACATTTATTTAAAACTAATAAATTATATTAACCTAATTATACTATAATATTAAAATGGCGTACACACATACACACACAGTGTATATATATATATATATATATATATATATATATATATATTAATCCTAACAATATCCTCTAACAAGATATTATAACACTTTCCAAACCATTTTGAAGATGGACATGGGGCAACCCCATATAAATTAGTCTATAAGCATAGTGTAATGATTCATGCTGAGCTGACAGTGAAATATCTATGACAAAGGTACCATGATGAAATGGCGGAAGATTAGTATACCCAAGCTATGCTGAAGGAACTTAATGATTTGAATTATGATCAGCTAGTAGTACCTGTCAACAAAAGATGCACTAAATTTAGTTAATTATCAATAAAAGAGGTACCAAATTTTAAAATAGAATAGCATACCAAAAAAGAAAATAGAAGCCAACAAATTAACAACTAATTGGTTTGAATTTTTTATTTCTTGGATGGCTATAAATAGCCATGAAAACAAGGCCTAATTCCATCCCATTTTGAGAATAAAATTAGAGAGTTAGAGAGAAAATATTTAGAGAGTTAGAGTGATTAATTTCCTATTATAAAGAGAAAATTAAAATTGTTTCTCCTTTATAAATAGAGAGATTGTAATTTCTATTATTCTCATAGTGAAATTCTTCTATCCTTACCCGTGGTTTTTACCCTAATTTGTTTGGGAATTTTCCACGTAAAATCTGTGTGTCCATAAATATTTATTATTATTTTTCTCAAATTATTAGCTGCGATTTTGCTCTAATCCGGTGTCAATTTTCGCAACAAGTGGTATCAGAGCAATTGGTTTTAATTTTTCTTGAAAAATAAGAGTATGCTCTGTGGTTGCAGTTTTAACTGATCTTCCACATCAAAAAAATTTTTCTTGAAAAATTATTATTGCGAATAGTACTCTGAGGTACTATACAATTTGACACTATTCACAGGTACGTTGGAAATAAGTGTGGTAGTGTGAAAATACATGTCTAGGAAAAGTTCTGGCTAAGGAAAGACTTGGTATTTAAGTGTGTCCATTGTGACCCACCTCTCTTTCCTGGGAACTTACCTGGTGTATTGTTCACGGACTACAGTCACTATTCCAGTATACAGTTACTATTTACGTGAAATAGTGGGAGCTAGATTTGCTCAAAAGTTCGTGATAGAAGCAATGGCGGCAAAATTTGAGATTGAAAAATTTAACGGGAGAAATTTCTCACTGTGAAAATTGAAGATGAAGGCTATCTTGAGAAAAGATAATTGCCTGGCGGCTATTAGCAATAGGCCAGCGGAGATCACAGATGACAACAAATGGAATGAGATGGATGGGAATGCTGTTGCAAATATTCATCTGACAGTTGCAGATGAGATATTGTCTAGCATAGAGGAGAAGAAAACAGCAAAAGAGATTTGGGATCATCTCAAAAAATTATATGAGGCCAAGTCACTTCACAACAAGATTTTCCTTAAGAAGAAATTATACACTCTACGAATGTCAGAATCTACTTCAGTGACAGAGCACATTAACACCTTGAATACTCTGTTTTCTCAAATCACATCACTGAGTTATAAAATAGAGTCACAAGAGCGTGCTGAACTTCTACTTCAAAGTCTACCAGATTCATATGATCAACTCATCATCAATCTGACAAACAATACAGACAATCTAGTCTTCGATAATATTGCAGCTGCTATTCTGGAAGAAGAAAATCGGCGCAAAAATAAGTAAGACAGATTGGCCAATTCGCAGCAAGCGGAGGCGCTAACGGTGATGAGAGGGAGATCAATGGAACGTGGCTCAAGTGGGAGCCAAAATCATGGTAGGTCCAAATCAAGAAGTAAGAAGAACATGAAGTGCTACCATTGTGGCAAGAAGGGTCACCTGAAGAAGGATTGCTAGAGTTTAAATAAAAATTCCAGTCCTCATGGAAATATAGCATCTACCTCAAATGAAGGTGAAGCTTTGTGTTGTGAGGTAGCGATGACTTTAGAAGGCAGAAAAAGATTTACTAATGTATGGCTCATTGACTCTGGAGCCTCATTTCATATGACCTCTCAGAGAGAGTGGTTCCATTATTATGAATCTATCTCAGGAGGATCTGTGTACACAGTAAATAATCATGCCTTGAAGATTGTCGATATTGGAACCATCAAGTTGAAGATGTATGATGGTACAATTCGCACTATTCAAAACGTGCGACATGTAGAGGGCTCACAAAAGAATTTGTTGTCTGAAGGACAACTAGATGATCTTGGGTATAGGATCGAAACTCAGAATGGGATTAAGAAAATAATCCGTGGTGCGCTTGTACTTATGAAAGGACAGAAAATGGCTGCAAATTTGTATATACTGATGGGAGAGACTCTACAAGAAAGAGAAGCATCTGTTGCTTCAAGCAGTTTAACTGAAAGATCTACAACAATATGGCATCAGAAACTTGGGCATATGTCTGAGCAGCGAATGAAAATTCTTGTAGAACAGAATCTACTTCCGGGACTCACTAAGGTGTCCTTACCTTTTTGTGAGTATTGTGTGACAAGTAAGCAGCACAGGTTAAAATTCAACACATCAAATTCTAGAAGCAAGAAAGTTCTAGAATTAGTTCACTCTGATGTATGGCAAGCACCAGTTACATCCGTGGGAGGAGCGAAGTACTTTGTGTCCTTCATAGATGATTATTCCAGGAGATGTTGGGTATTTCCTATCAAGGGGAAGGGAGATGTGTTTTCAGTTTTCAAAGCGTTCAAAGCGCGGGTAGAATTTGAATCTGGGAAAAAGATCAAGTGTTTGAGGACAGATAATGGAGGAGAATATACCAGCAATGAGTTTGCTGAGTTTTGTAATCAAGAAGGCATTAAGAGGCAGTTTACTACGGCATACACTCCTCAACAAAATGGAGTGGCAGAGAGGATGAACAGAACCCTGTTAAAAAGAACAAGGGCCATGTTGGAAGCTGCTGGTCTAGAAAAAATATTTTAGGCAGAAGCAGTCAACACCGCCTGTTATGTGATCAATCGATCACCATCAACTGCAATTGAGTTGAAAACACCGATGGAGATGTGGACGGGAAAGCCTGTTGATTATTCAAATCTCCATGTATTTGGAAGTCCTGTGTACGTGATGTACAACACTCAAGAAACTACAAAGTTAGATCCAAAATCTAGAAAATGCATATTTCTAGGTTATGCTGATGGAGTAAAGGGGTATCGCCTATGGGATCCCACTACCCATAAGGTCGTCATCAGCAGGGATGTGATATTTGCAGAAGGGAAGCTGCAAGAGAAAGGTGATAGTAGCAGTTCAAATGAAGGTCCATAAACTACAATGGTACAGGTGGAAAAAGAGTCTGATTCAAAGGATTCTTCTGAAGTAATACCAGAAATTGAGGAACAAGAACCAGTTGAGTTTGAAACTACAGAAGTTCGACGGTCAACTCGTGAAAGAAAAACACCAGCTTGGCAGTCTGATTATTTTATGGAGAGTAATGTTGCATACTGTCTTCTAACAGAGGAAGGGGAGCCATCAACTCTCCAAGAAGCAATGAATAGTTCAGATGCATCTCAGTGGATGGCAGCAATGCAGGAGGAAATGGAAGCTCTTCATAAGAACAAGACTTGGGAGCTTGTGCAGTTACCACAAGGAAGAAGGCCTATTGGCAATAAATGGGTCTTCAAGATCAAACGAAATAGTGATGATCAAGTGGAGCGGTATCGTGCAAGATTGGTTGTAAAAGGGTATGCTCAGAAAGAAGGGATTGATTTTAATGAGATATTTTCCCCTGTGGTTTGACTTAATACAGTCCGAGTAGTTCTGGCAATGTGTGCTACTCTTGACCTACACCTAGAGCAGTTAGATGTGAAAATTGCTTTTCTTCATGGAGATCTTGAAGAAGAAATTTATCTGCTCTAACTAGAAGGATTTGAAGAACATGGAAATGAGAACTTGGTTTGTAGGTTGAACAAATCTCTATACGGTCTCAAATAGGCGCCGAGGTATTGGTATAAGAGATTTGATTCCTTCATCATGAGCCTTGGATACAGCAGATTAAATGCAGACCCTTGTGCCTATTTCAAGAGGTTTGGAGATAATGATTTCATCATTCTACTATTGTATGTTGATGACATGTTGGTAGCAGGCCCCAACAAAGATCATATCAGAGAACTAAAGGCTCAGTTGGCTAGGGAGTTTGAAATGAAGGACTTGGGACCAGCAAACAAGATTCTAGGGATGCAAATTCACCGAGACAGAAATAATAGAAAGATTTGGCTTTCTGAAAAGAATTATTTGAAGAAAATCTTGCGACGCTTTAACATGCAAGATTGTAAGCCAATTTCTATCCCGCTTCCTGTTAATTTCAAGTTATCCTCCAAGATGAGTCCTAGCAGTGAAGTAGAGAGGATGGAGATGTCTCGAGTACCGTATGCATCAGCAGTGGGAAGTTTAATGTTTGCTATGATTTGTACAAGACCAGACATTGCACATGCAGTGGGAGTGGTTAGTAGATACATGGCGAATCCTGGTAGAGAGCATTGGAATGCTGTGAAAAGGGTCTTGAGATACATTAAGGGGACCTCAGATGCTGCATTATGTTATGGAGGATTAGATTTTACTGTCAGAGGGTATGTTGACTCAGATTATGCAGGTGATTTGGATAAAAGTAAATCCACTACAGGCTATGTGTTTATTCTTGCTGGAGGAGCAGTAAGCTGGGTTTCAAAACTGCAGTCAGTTGTGGCTACATCAACAATAGAAGCAGAGTATATAGCAGCTACACAAGCCAGTAAAGAAGCAATCTGGTTGAAAATGATAATGGAAGAACTCGGGCACAAACAGGAAAAGATTTCTTTGTTTTGTGACAGTCAGAG
Organism: Reutealis trisperma; assembly: GCA_947687605.1. Classification (NCBI taxonomy): domain Eukaryota; kingdom Viridiplantae; phylum Streptophyta; class Magnoliopsida; order Malpighiales; family Euphorbiaceae; genus Reutealis; species Reutealis trisperma. The sequence continues at coordinate 2,133,822 of CANTUT010000095.1, read as the reverse complement.
TGCCTTGCATCTTCCAAGGAATCCAGCTTTTCATTCAAAGACAAAGCACATTCGAGTTCAATACCATTTCGTTCGTGAGAAAGTAGAAGAAGGAACAGTGGATATGCAGAAAATTCATACGAAAGAGAACCTGGCAGATTTTATGACAAAGGCAGTCAATACTGACAAGTTTATTTGGTGTCGATCCTCCAGTGGCCTAGAAGAGACGTAAGCAACATGGAAATGGCAAGATAGAGAGAACGGTGTGAAGATTGATTGATCCTTAATCAAATCTTCAAGTGGGAGATTGTCAACAAAAGATGCACCAAATTTAGTTAATTGTCAACAAAAGAGGCATCAAATTTTGAAATAGAATAGCATACCAAAAAAGGAAATGGAAGCCAACCAATTAACAACTAATTGGTTTGAATTTTTTATTTCTTGGATGGCTATAAATAGCCATAAAGATAAGGCCTAATTCCATCCCATTTTGAGAATAAAATTAGAGAGTTAGAGAGAAAATATTTAGAGAGTTAGAGTGATTAATTTCCTATTATAAAGAGAGAATTAAAATTTTTTCTCCTTTATAAATAGAGAGATTGTAATTCCTATTATTCTCATAGTGAAATTCTTCTATCCTTGCCCGTGGTTTTTACCCTAATTTATTTGGGGATTTTCCACGTAAAATCTGTGTGTCCATAAATATTTATTATTATTTTTCTCAAATTATTAGCTGCGATTTTGCTCTAATCCGGTGTCAATTTTCGCAACAGTACCAAACCGAATTTAAGCACAAAAAGTGGAAAGAACATACAATAAAAAGGTTTGGTTGAAAGAGTCCAAGATTGGAGATTTTGCATTGAAGATCATTCTATCAGTTGGATCAAAGACTCCAGAGCTCGATAAATGATCACCAATTTGGGAAGGGCAATTCATGGTGAAAGAAATCAAAAGAAATGGGCCTTAACGACTCTCTGATCAGAATGAAGAACTGTATGATCGGTTAATCAATCAAAAGTTTTTGAAACCTTATATACTCTCCTTATGGAAATGAATAGACTGATCTCACTTTGAAAAATAGTATACACCAAAGAGCTCGAATGTTTAAATGAAATTCGGCTTAATTTTATAAAATCGGCTTTTAGCCAATCATGATCTTTAATAAAATCATATTTCTGCTTATTAGATATGTTTTCATTGATAAATTAAGAAAAAGTTTAGATCTAAGTTGAATTATGAATAATTTAAATTAACTATGACATAAGAATTCAAAGCATAAAACATAGTTGGTAAAGCAAAAGGTTAGCCCTTTGGCAGCCAAATATGATTAAGCAAAAGGAAATTGTTCAAAAAGAAAAGAGATCAACCTTATAGCTATATATATATATTATTCTCGAATTGACCTTATGGTTATCATCACAATATCTATTCATAGCTCTATGGTTGAATTAAGAGAAGAGAAAAAGTTGATGATGATGTGGTCAATTTCATCCTGCTGAACTTCAACCGCTTGGGTATTTGGAGTTAAGTGCGACATCTCATCCATAGCACCCTTCATTTGTAGTGCAGCTTCCTTTATATCTGATTTGACTTGTTGGACGAAGGTTGAGTATGTTCATTGTTATTTCTCAAGCTTAGCGGATTGACCTTTGACCTCTGGAGTTGATCCTCCAGGTTTTGAATCTTTTTAGAGTGATTCTTGCTTTGCTCGAACAATGATTTATTCTCCCTAGTAGCTTAGGCACCTGATGCTTTGAGCTCTGCAATTTGGCTATTTGCCTCGGCAAAATGATTAACTGATCAACTACTTGGGCGACCTCAAAATAACCCTTTGATAGTTGGTCCAAATTCACAAAAGTGATCATATTTGGCCTTGGCACTAATAGGAAGATGACTTTTAGAGCTGAATTGGTTGATGTAATTAAGAGATTCCCTGAGCATTTTTAATACTTCATCATCCAGAAGAATGTGGGAGCCGAGGTCCTTGATTGATGCTATTCCCTAGATGTGCTTCGTTATCTCTTCAACTCGAGTTGGCTATGGATTAGTCTCTTCGAGCATAATCTCCTCTTGATCAAAGGGTTTAATCACTTTGGTAATTGCATCAAGGGAGAAATTTTCAAATTAGTCCTCATCATCTCCCTGTAAATCAAAGGTTGAATAAGAAGAAAAGTCTAAATAAAATCAAATATAATATAAGTACTATACTTACCCCAAAAGTGATCATGTCGATATATCCCTCTTTTAGAGACTAAGCGTGGACAATGCTAGTCCAACATCTTAGGTATCCTATTTGCTCAGTTTGGGGAGGCAAGATAAAAGGTAATTCCTATTCTAAGATTATTAGATCTTGTTCTATGAGAGGATTTTCATCAGGATGCATCTCATGCTTGGTTTTCTTTTTCTTGGATTGTCAAGATAGCTCTTTGTTGCTAGCCAAGGCTAAAAAGGGTGAGAGAGAAGGAATCAATCCCTTGGGGTAGAGGTGTCAAAATGGGTTCGTGGGTCGTGTTCGTGTCGGGTTGACCTATTCAGGTGACACAATGAAAGTCAACACGAACACAACCCATTTATTAATCATGTAACAATATTCCTACCCTAACATGACATGAAAATTAAATGGGTTACACAAATATGACACGTATAACCTTTTTATTTAAATGGGTCATGCAGCCTATTTATTTAAATGGGTCATTTGCGGGTCATAAACCCAATACAACCTATTTAACCTGTATAGTTAAATTGGTTAGCAAAGTAAATGACTATTTTAACTCTTAATATTTTTAAAAAATACATAGGTTATAAATAGGTTGAGTTGGGTTGACATGACCCAATACAACACATGAAATTAAATGGGTTGTGACTAGATTAGTGAGTCAACCCGTTATACGACTCATTTTAAGTAGTGTCATAAACGAGTCAACCCATTTATAACACAAACCCGCTAAGCCTTAACCCTAACATGAAAATTTTTCGTGTTTAGCGAATCGGGTTAGCGTGTCGTGACCTATTTTGACACCCCTACCTTGGGGGACGGTAAGCCTCAATAAAGGTTTTAGCTTTGAGGGAGCAAGTTTTCGAGTAACTTACAAGTATAGCATTAGGATAAATCAAGATGAAGGAAATTGCAAAAGCCGGACAAGGGAAGACTTATTTTGTATTTGTATCTCTTAGGGATAGGTTTCGAGGTTACAAATTTCTTTACTTCAAACGAAGGATCAGGTATAGTCCTGGGAATTACATTTGAAAAAATAAAGTTACCAATAAATGTTTAATGACCTATCGCGAAAGCAAGAAAATTGATGAACTAAGTGTTGCTCATTTAATAGTTTAGGCCAAAACCAATTAGTGTTACTTGGCCATTCATTATGGTAGGAGTAGACCTATGTAACTCAGTTTCTTTGCCTTTTCTCATCTTGGCTTAAGGGAGTCCTAGCTATGCCAAATGGAGCATTAGGGATATTAGTTCATCTGATGTAAGGAGCTCTAATATCAATCCAACTAGGGCAAACTGTAGCCTCTTACTTGAGTCTCACCTATCTTAGAGGAGTCTTTCTTTGGTTAAAATTTCTTGCCTTAGTTTGACAATTTTTTTCTCTTCTAATTAAGCCCTTTTATTAACCTTGGCCTGGATGTCAGCCTGAATGCCATTTATTTACTTATACATTTCATTCGATTGAAAATAATTATACTTAATGCCATAAATTTTTTCAAAAGGAAGAATTTCATGAAGATGCATACCTTTTAGATTCTACTCCACATTTGTTATAAAGAATTATGCTAAAGTGCAAAATCTAAGCATGTAACATTGATCCAAGACTCGGTTTATTCTTCTAAGATAGGTTAATTTCTAAGAGAAAAGTTCTCATATCTGAATCTCGTCCACTTTGGATCGAATTCAGTATGATGAAAAGGGCATAATAGGGTTAGTGTCCGATGCTCAATAGAATAAAATAAAATAAAGACTTGTTTGAATTCTAAATTCTTGAAAGACAATTCCTAAAGCCCATTGGCTATAAATTTGGAATGTTTCCCAGTGGTAGTTTTGGAGCACTATAAACTAGCTTAAGAAAATAAGCAAGCAGCCAAAGGATTAGGATTCCCCACCATATAGGACAGTATGGATGCTTTGGTAGATATGAGCTAGTGTATAAGGGCCGAGCGCAAGTCTTCGGCTCAAAGCAAGAGTTGCAACAATGTTTAGGTGTTCTTTAGTAACTTTTCACTGAAATGGTGTAGAAGATAAATTTACACAACCAAAATAGAATGAAAGAGGTATGTTCTTTAGTAAAAGGCTTAAGATTATTAGCTTGATTATTGGTAAGGAAGTTACTATAGTTGTAGGCTATCTTACCAAAGTCAATGCTAAGGTTATCTACCTTGGCTTTAATAGAAGCATCTATTATTTCTCCAGTTAAGGGAGCACCAAAGAGGACGATCAGGTCAAATAATGTGATAGACATAAAGATGAATTGAAAAGCGAAAACATTACTCTTAACTAACCATCATAGTAAGGCAGGGAATGACAAATGTTTATGTAAACCGATCCTAACTGAAGAGAATTCTAGTAATTCCTGGATACCTAGAGATTCCCATTATTTTAAGAACATAGGTATGAGTCAGTTATACTATGAAATGTAGTCCTCAGGGATGGTCAGACATGAACTAGGAATCTTCTGATGGACTTAGCAATGCAACAATTTTTTGAAGCAAACTTAGGAGGGTTACTTCTACTAAAACAAAATCTCTTAAAGGAAGGTTTGTGTTCGGTCAAGATTGGTCTAATGGTTAACCAAAGAGGGAATTGTTTAGTACCTTGAGAGAAACAGGCTCTGTAGATTCAGCTACTGTGTCAAAGGTTTGTCAAGGTTTCTTGGTAGAGATCTCCTTTCCTTTTGTTTTTGTCATTCTATCCGAACCATATAATAAAGAGGCCGAATTACCCAAACAAGAAAAAGTAAGAATCCTAATTTAACAAAAGATCAAACAAATAAAGAAATGAGAACTTGTTTGAATCTTCAAACGATGGTCGAAGAACACTTAAAGATTTGAATATGTTCAGAACGAACTAGAAAGAATTTTGCTAAAGAGGTTTTTATGCAAAAATGTAAATAGTAAAAATGATTTTCCTCTTATAATAAAAAGTTATAAGGTATGAAATGCGAAGAGATATGATGATTTGGCTATTAGAGTAACTAGAAAGTTTCTCAGAGATTTAAAATTCTAGACAGTTATGAAATTTATGTCCAACGATTAGAATCTAGAAGGATGTAGAAATTGAAAAGTCACGATGGTTCAAACTTCTAGGGGAGTTTTCCAAGCTTATGTTTGTTCGAGCAATATTGAAGGCAGAGTAATCATCATGGTTCGATCAACTTTATAAGAGATACAACCCTTCGCCTTTTCAAGACAAAGGGTTGCACAGGATATTATTGATGCTGGCCCAAAAAAGTAAGCCCAATTAGGAAAGCCCGGTTTGTAATTGTATAATTGTAAATACAAACTAAATGTCTTCTTTATTTGGACCCGTTGCACATATTGAGCCCATTAAAATCGTCTATATCAATCTAGGATTAGGAATTAACTTAGGATAGTCATTACATAAAGCACAAACAATCTTATTTTACAAATTTATCACTCAATTCAAGAAACACTCAAATTTCTCTCATTGTTTTGTGGCGATCACAGCTGACTTCGACAACCTATATACTAAAATTACTTTAATTGACGGTTCCTTAATCTACATATCAAACCCCCATGTTCAGGCTCGTTGATGGCTTTGGTAGCCTATATACCCTATTTTTCAAGTTACTTTTTCGTTTCGTATAGATCCCTAAATTAAAGTTGATGGCATATTGCCTAAATATAATAGATTTAGTTCATTTGCATTGCACTAATTGATATAAAAAAAATCAAAAATAAAAACAATCGTAAATAAGACTGAAAATACTATAATAGGGACCTAAAATTAAACAATTGAAAGGTCTTAATTCTAAATAAATTATTAGGGCTAATAGTTAGGCTATAATTATGTTTCTAATTCATAATATTAATAAACAAATTGAATTGAATCCCATAAGATATCGATGTGTCCGCCTATGTTATATACATCATGATTTTCATTTAATTAAATATATTTATACTAATTTTTTAAATTTTTTTAATCTTTTTAAGTTAACTTTTGTTGCATAATATAAAACTTTTATCTATGTAAAATAGAATTTATCTTATTTTTGTCTTTTATACACGAATTTGATATATAATTTCATATTATAAACTATTTATTTTAAATTTATATAATATCAAATTTTATTTCATTTAAAATATTTTTATCTTATAGTTGGAGCTGACCAAATTAATTATCTAAACTAAAATTAAGATTATTGATTTATCTAAACCGAACAAATCGAAATATAAACACCTTTAAAACCACTAATTTGTTTTTTTTTTTCCGAAGAGAGAAATATAGTCTCTCATGCGCGGAGAGAGAATCCATCAATTGGAGAGGGCTGATATGGCATTAAAATATTTAGAAGCTTGCCACATCAGCTTTTTGATAGGGTGCTGATGAAAATTTGCTCCAAGTGCTTTAATGTCTAATGATTTTTAAGTAATGATTTTGAATTAGAGAATATAACGTGTAATGTGAGAAATTTTTAGATAAATCGAGTTTATCACTTTACTCATAAATTAAATCAATAAAATTATAACACGTCAATTAATAATATCAAATCATATAAAAATTATAACATTGTTAATTGATATAGTTTACTTCTATTGGATTAATTTATCGGTGATTTGATATTATTAATTGATGTGTTATATTTTTATTAGTTTAATTTATATAAATGATGTAGTAGATTCAATCTTTCTCAAATTTTTGTGTGCAAGAGTCAATAATTTGAGAACCATAGAGTGAAATTTACCCATGACTTCATACCAACTCAGGTTAATGGATTGCATTTGGCCACTTATCTCCTAATATTGGAGGCATATTTGAAGTGTAGGAATTTACCTCCACGAGGGCTGAGAGAGTGGTGGATTAGGCCCACCATTTTTTTGGACTTGGTGACGTAATGTTCCTTTTTAGTCGTTGGACCCAAATATTTTTCGACCCATAAAAAAAGAAAAAACCATTAATAAAGAATTTGTTTTTCCTTTCAAAGAAAATTTTATTAAATTATACCACTGCATTTTTATTTTTTTTTTGGCCAAAGATAACAATACCAATGCAGGTTTTGCAACTAATTATAGTAATATCTTAATTTATAGCAAATAATTCCAAAGATAACTGAAAAATGTCAATAAATATGCTGAAATTAATGGAAGAAAGCATCTACCTTCACATGCACCATCCTATGCATAAAACTCAACTTATATAGTGTCATAGTACAAAAAGAGTAATAATAGAAAAAGAAGTACCACTTGAAACTATGTTGTAAATGTAATAACATATTCATTCACTTATTTGATTCAAAATGAGCCAAAATCAACCTCCATCAGTTAATAATATTTTATGGATTTCTATGTCAACAAAAAATGATTAATTTAATACATTTTGGTAATTAAAAACTAATTAAGGGTAAATTTAATAAATATATTTAGTGAAAATTGTATAAATTATTATAGTGAATATTCACATATTTATATTAATAGATAAGAAAACTTGAACCTGACTTTTAGATTTAAGACAAATACATGATAGCAATAGGCCAACTGTCTGATTTGGCCTCTTTTCACATGTTTTATTTTCTATATAACATGAAATTAAACTCCCTTTCTTCATTTTTCTTTCCTACAATATACCATAAATATGTATATTTTTATTTACTCTGCTTCTAACAGAGAATTAGTCTAGTGATAAAAGGGAGCTTAATTAACTATTAGTCATTAATTATCTTATTAATTAACAATTTGGTATGCTAACACCACAGGTACTAGCAACCTTTCTTGCAGCAGGAGAGGACACATATTGCTTAAGATTTGGATCTTTGAGATACCCACAAAGGCAAGGCTTCTGCTCCTTCAATTTGCTGCAGCACTGGCTTGACGGCGGCGATGAGGATCTGATAGCCGGCAGGCAAGAGCTGAGCTGCAATGGGTTACAAGTCACAGCAGCATTTGACAAACGCACCTCAGTCATCACCACGACTGTGGCCAGCAACACCACCGCCAAAAGGCTTGAGCAAGAAACTTTCTTCATCTTCAAAATTGAGTTTGAAATGAGAGAAATAGTGAGAAAAATGGAATTAAAGTGATCAGTGCCAGAAATGGTGTATTAGGCTAAGAGGAGAAGTAAGCAATTTAAAGGCGGAGCCGGAGAGCGTGCGATGCTGTTCGCGTGTTGTTGCGTGTCCTATTGCCAACTGCCCCAGTCATTTGGGACCCACAAAATTTAAAGAGTGTAGGTCCCATTAAACGTGTTAATTTTAACATTTCAGGTCCTTTGCCTTATAAAAACTGATGCAAAGCTGCTCTGCTGATTTTCTATTTGCTATTAATATACCCTCACTATGCTTCGACTAATAGACAATATACATTAGGCTATTAGCCTCGTTTACGGACCGTAAAATCCGGCGTGGATTATCTATTTTTGACAGATTAGGAAAATGGTTTTTAATACTGTGTGCAAAAAGAGACTTGTGATACTACTTGATAAACAAAAATGTATACATTAGTGGTCTAGTTATTTCTTTTAGCTAAGATGGTATTGTTGTTCCAAATTTTTATGTGTGGTATTTAATTTTTTATGAATAAATTATTATTTCATCATTGAAATTTGATTAAATTAATATAATTATTTTTTAGAAATTAATTAAATAATTTTTAAAATTTAATTCTATCAATTAAATAGTCTTTCTGTTATTTTTTATTAAATTCCATTAAAAAGTAAATAAAAAATAAGCTTATAATATCTAAAATAACATGAGTAAATTGTTTTAAAAATCACTAAACTTTAGTATTTTTTAGACATGGCCACAAAAAAAAAAAAAAATTATTAGAAGTTACTCAAAAGTTTCAAAAATAGTTCACATGAAGATCACTAGCTGGAATCTAAATATTAAAGGCTAATGTGGCATGCTACGTAAGCTTAGCAATATCGCTCAGCATGACCAATGGATGCCACATCACTAATTTTGCCACATCACAATGGAATTAATTTTTTTAAAATTTTTTCTTTTTTTTCCCTGTCCTTTGACTCTCACACTCACCAGCTCTCTCACTCGCATAGAACCCTCTCACTCATCGGATACCCACAGACCCATCTGCTCAGCACGCCATCGATTATCTCTCTCTCTTACCTTATACCTACGGACCCATCTATTTAGCACGACATCGATTGTCTCTCTCCCTCACCTTCATCGATTCTCACCAGCAAATCAAACACCCATCTCTCTTAATCAATTACCGACTCCAACAAGTCAACAAATCGATCTTCACATTGTCAAAAATCAATTTTTAATTGATGAAAGTAGAAGATCAAAGAAGAGGAGGCTACAATTGAAGAAATTAATGTATACACAAACCCAATATCTTGAACTGTGTAGGATTAAGCGAGGAGATTTTTGAAAAAAAAAATCTTTTGTGACCATATCAAAAAGATCATTAAAGTTTGGAGATTTTTGAAGCTATTTACACAAAATAACAATCTCACACTCACTAGCTCTCTCACTCACATAGAACCCTCTCACTCACCCAATACCCACAGATCCATCTACTCAGCATGTCATCGATTGTCTCTCTTCCTTACCTTATACCCATAGACCCATCTACTCAGCACTACATCGATTGTCTCTCTCCCTCAGCTTCATCGATTCTCACCCGCAAATCAAACACCCATCTCTCTTAATCACTTATTGACTCCAACAAGTCAACAAATCAATCTTTATATTGTTAAAAATCAATTTTTCATTGATGAAAGTAGAAGATCAAAGAAGAGGAGGCTACAATTGAAGAAATTAATGTATACACAGACCTAATATCTTGAATTGTGCAGGATTGAGCGAGGAGATTTTTGAAAAAAAAAAATCTTTTGTGACCATATCAAAAAGATCATTAAAGTTTAGAGATTTTTGAAGCTATTTACCCAAAATAACAACCTCTCATCTTTGTTATCCATTTTCTCTCACATTTGCAAAATCAATAACCTAACTTCTTTTTTTTTTTTTCTTTTTGTGTTTGCTTGTGACTATATTTTTTTTCCTTCAATTTTGATCATCATTGCCTCACTCTCACCTTTATGATACTAATTTCTTAAATCTTCAACCCTCCAAGGCATGATAGTGTCAAGAGTACTCATGGATCGAGCACTTGACCTTAGTGTCAATGTTAATCTAATCACAAGCGACTTACTAACTTGCTTGCTATTGGCTGAAGGAGACCAGTCAAGGGCTTAAAATTAGGAGTGTAATCGAGTTAAGTCGAGTCGAAATAATGTTGAGTTCAAATTCAACTTCATTAAAAAACTTGATGCTCAAATCATGACGAGAACTTGTTCAAGTTCTCATTTTGAAAACTCAAGTTAGGCTTGAACAGATACTCAAAATACTCTAACTCGACTTAATTAGACTCATTTGACATTAAAAAATAAATTTATTTATTTATTAATATCAACATGAACCTAAAAAACTCGAGTTCTAAATTGAATTAAATGTAAAATATATTTAAGATTATATAAAATCTCAATACTCTATTAAACTCGCAAATCACTTGAATTAAGTATTATAATATTCAAACTTGACTCGACTTGATTTGTTACTCGAATTCGAGTTCAACTCGATTAAAATCAACTTGAATTTGAGTATTTTATAAGTCAAACTCCAGTAGCTTATGAATAAATTAACTTGTTTACACCTTTACTTCAAATGGGAACTAACCTCTTGGGCATAACAAAGATCCATCAATTGCTACTTCTTCAATTGATGAGCTCATTTAGAAGGTTGATGGATTTGTTGAAGTCTTTCCTAGTGATAGGATTTTTATAGGTAAATTGTATGTAAAGTCACTATTAACCTTCAAATTTTTACAATTTGATGAAAAATTTGAAGGTTAGTAACTAAATTAGAAAAAAAAAATGCAAAGTTAGCCCTTAAAATTTAGTGATCAAATTATAAAAAAATTAAAAATTAGAAAATAATGCAAAATTTAGTGATCAAATTAAAGTATATAAAAATAAAATTAAAATTTAATGATCAAATTGCAAAAAATTGAAGATTTGTAACCAAATTAGAAATCAATGCAAAATTTAATTACTTTACATGCAAGTTACCCGAAGTTTTATGGACAAATGTTTACTAAATATCCATATGTTATAATAAAAATCACTTCATTTTACTTTTGGTTGTCTATAACTTATTATTTTTTTTTTAAAAAAAGAGAGATAGAGATCGGAAATTTAAATTAAAATAGGGTCATTTAAATCTATGTACATGTTTTTAACGTTGAAACGAGATGAAATGACTTCTCAGAAAAGAAGAATCACATCATTAATTAAGTCAAACATTAAAAATTAAATAATAATTTGCTTTTATATTAAATATTAATTTATGATTAGGTTTACTTTGCGAAAATTTTTTACTATTAGATTAAAAATTAGTTTTTTTTATAATAAAATATATTAAAAATTTCAGCTTATAAGATTATAAATGTATTTAAATTTATGAAAGTTTTATATTTCGAAATCTTATTGTTGAATGTGAAAAAATACTTAAAATTATGAAGTAGCCAGCGGCCAACTGTGGTTGCTAACATAAGGTGGCACTAGAGGTCGTCATTGACGATAATCATCAATTAAATTATAAGTGGATTAATAAGTTTGTTAATATATATATATATATATATATATATATATATTAAGAATTTGTTAAAATTCGAAAATAATTTTTTATTTTAAAAAGAAAAAAAAATCATCTTTTTTGAATGACTTAATTTTTCATTGACTAACTAATTTTTTATCGCATTTCAAATATCAAAAAATGTGAATAACATTTTTGAGAAAAATATTTTAATTAAAATTTAAAATTTAAATTATTGATTTAAAATACTTGATAAATATAATAGTTAGAGCAATGTTTCTGATTTGAGAACTGTTAATTGACACAAGAATGAGAGAATTGTTGACTTTATGGCTTATAACAAATCCCACATTATTTTTGTGGGGGATTTAATGAGGTTTCCTAAGTCTATAAAAGGAGCCTCCTTCTTCCTTCTTATTTAGACAATTTGTATTCTTTCTCTCTCTTTTGTAATATTTATTCAATTAGTGAAATATTATTTTGGTAGTATCCGAGAACGTAGGCAAAATTAGCCGAACCTCGTTAAATTTCTGGTATTCTCTTTATATTATTTTATGTCTATTTAATAGCTATTATCGAGTATAGTTATTGTAAATTATTGTGCTATTAAAATTACTTGTCTTGGTAAAATTCTATCTAAAGAGTGTGGTTTTTAAGTGAGACCATTGTGACCCCATCATTCTTTCCTGGGAATTTACCTTGGGGTGATTTTTAGTACAATCGTTTTCATTATAGTTACCTAAATAATAGTTCTCAAGGTGAATTTGTTATTATTAGGGGAAATTAACCCGAATTCCACAACAATTGGTATCAGAGCTCTTGGTTTATTTTAGTATACTTTGTGATTGCGGCTTAGACTGATCTTCCATATCAGAAAAAATTTTCTTGAGCTAATTGGCATTCCTCATTGACAGCTATTAAATATAATTTGCAGCAGAAATGGCAGACAGTACAAAAGCATCCACATCTTCATTATCGTCAATTTTGGCAAGAACTACTATAACAAATGTCATATTTGCAGTGGAGATTTTTGATGGCACCGGTCATTTCGGCATGTGGCAAAGTGAGGTTCTAGATGCTCTTTTTTAGCAAGGTATAGACATTGCCATTAAAGGAGAAAAACTAGAGGAATCTGAGGAGAAAGAATGGAAGACTATTAATAGATTGGCATGTGGTATAATTCGATCGTGTCTTTCTAGAGAGAAGAAGTATGCATTTTCAAAAGAAACTTCTGTAAATAAATTGTGGAAGGCACTGGAGGAGAAGTTCTTGAAAAAAAGTAGTCAGAACAAACTCTATATGAAGAAGAGATTGTTCCCCTTCAATTATGTACCCGGTACCACTATGAATGATCACATTTCCATATTTAATCAGTTGGTGACTGATTTGATGAATATGGACGTGACTTTTAATAACGAAGATTTGGCTCTAATGTTGGTGGGATCGCTTCCTAATGAGTTTGAGTATCTTGAAACTACTCTACTTCATGGGAAGGTTGTTGTGTCTCTCAGTGAAGTAGTTGCTGCCTTGTATAGTTATGAATTGAGAAAGAAAGAAAAGCAAGAAAATACAAGTGTAGAAGCAGAAGCTCTTGTTGTTAGAGGACGTTCGAAGAGTCAGAATAAAGGAAGGAGAGGGAGATCAAAGTCAAAATCCAGACTAAGCAGAGATGAATGTGCCTTTTGTCAAGAAAAAAGGGCATTAGAAGAAAGATTGTCCCAAGCTACAAAATAAAGGCCAACCTGAAAAGGGAAGGGCTATCTTAGAGTCAAATGTAGCTAAATATGATGATACAGATTCAGACTGCTCATTTGCTGCTATACCATCAACCAGCAGTTCTAGCTTATGGTTACTAGATTCAGCTTGTAGCCACCATATGACCCCAAATAGAGAATGGTTCTTTGATTTTAAAGAACTAAAAGGTAGAGTTGTCTACACAACAAATAATTCTCCTCTTGACACATATGGGATTGGTTCAATTTGCTTGAGAAATCAGGATGGATCAATCAGAATCTTAACAGGTGTTCATTATGTGTTGGATTTAATGAGAAATCTCATCTCTATGGGAACCTTAGAGTCAAAAGGTTTAGAAATAAGAGCGAAGGATGGGATAATGAGGATTATCTCTGGGGCACTTGTGATAATGAAGGGAATCCTAAAAAGAAACAATGTGTATTACTTTCTAGGTAGTACAATTGTTGGGACAACAGCAGTGATAGCTTCTACTAATGATCAGGAGTCAGAAGTAACCAGGTTATGGCATATGCATTTAGGGCATGCTGGAAAAAAATCCTTAAAATTACTAACAGATCAAGGATTATTAAAAGGAGCACGAGCTTGCAAATTGAATTGTTGTGAGCATTGCATCAAAGGAAGAAGACAAGGGTGAAATTTTGAACAACAATTCATGATACTGGGGGTATTCTGGATTATGTTCATTCAGATATATGGGGACCTTCCAAGACAACTTCTTTGGGAGGAAAACACTATTATATTACCTTTGTTGATGATTTTTCCCGGAGAGTTTGGGTGTATAAGATGAAGACGAAGGATGAGGTGTTGGGAATTTTTCTTAAATGGAAAAAGATGATAGAGACTCAAACAGGTAGAAAAGTCAAACGTCTTCGTACAAACAATAGTGGAGAGTTCAAAAATGATCCATTTTTGAAAGTCTGTGAAGATGAAGGTATTGTCAGGTATTTCACTGTTAGAAATACACCACAATAGAATGGGGTGGCAGAGCGTATGAATCGGACATTGCTGAAAAAGGTTTGGTGTATGTTGTCCAATGCTGGGTTGGGCAAAGAATTTTAGGCTGAGGCTTTGGTATATGCTTGTCACCTTGTCAATCGTTTACCATCGACTGCTATTGGTGGTAAGACACCATTGGAGAAATGGTTTGGAAAACCTGCTACAGATTATGATTCCTTACATGTGTTTGGTTCCACTGCATATTATCATGCTAAGGAGTCAAAGCTGGATCCAAGAATAAAGAAGGCAATCTTTATAGGGATCACCTCTGGTGTAAAAGGCTATCGTCTTTAGTGTCCAGAGATAAAGAAAGTAATATTTAGTAGGGATGTTACCTTTGATGAATCTACCATGCTGAGAACGGTGACTTCTGAAAAGATGGAACAAATAGTTGGTACTCCCAAACAGGTGGAGTTTGATGGTAACAGAATTATCCCAGCCAATAAAAAAACTGATGATGACTCTCTTATGGTAGAAGAAGAGGCAAATGAAGAAGAGGTTCAGACCTAAGAACCTCTACAGCAACATGAATCAATTGCACTAAGAAAGGGAAAGAAGACCATTAGACAACCTGCTTGCTATGCTGATATGGTCTCTTTTGCATCATCAATTGCAATTGATGATGTTCCTACCACTTTTAATGAAACAGTTCAAAGTTCAAAATAGAAAAAGTGGAGGATCACCATGAATGAAGAAATGCACTCCCTTCAAAAGAATCAGACATGGAAACTAGCTAGTCTTCCAAAGGGAAAGAAGGCAATTGGGTGTAAATGGGTATATGCAAAGAAAGATGGATTTCCTGACAAGGATAATGTTTGCTACAAAGCAAGATTGGTGGCTAAAGGCTACGCTCAGACAGAGGGAGTTGATTATAATGAAGTATCTTCTCCAGTTGTAAAGCATTCCTCCATCAGAATTTTATTGGCTTTGGTAGCACAGTTGGATTTGGAACTAGTTTAGATGGATGTAAAAACTGCATTTTTATATGGAGACTTGGATGAGGAAATCTACATGACTCAGCCAGATGGATTCAAAGTTGTTGGAAAAGAAAAGATGGTGTGTAAATTGGAAAAATCATTGTATGGATTGAAGCAATCTCCAAGGCAGTGGTACAAGTGATTTGTTAAGTTTATGATAGGGCAAAAGTATACGAGAAGCTAATATGATCATTGTGTGTACTTACACAAGCTACAAGACGGATCCTATATATATCTTCTTCTATATGTTGATGATATGTTGATAGCTTCCAGGAGTCAGACAGAAATTGAGAAATTAAAGACTCAATTGAACAGGGAGTTTGAGATGAAGGATCTTGATGAAGCAAAAAAGATTCTCGGTATGGGGATTTCATGAGATAGGAAATTGGGGAGGCTTTGTTTGTCTCAGAAAGAATATCTGAGGAAGGTACCAAAACGTTTTGGCATGAATGAGAAGTCAAAACCAGTTAGTACACCACTTGCTCCTCATTTCGAGCTTAGTGCATCCATGTCACCAAAAAATGATGCAAAACAGGAATACATGTCAAAAGTATCATATGCAAGTGCTATTGGCAGCTTGATATATGCAATGGTGTGTACGAGGCCCGAATTTCACAAGCAGTTGGGGTTGTAAGCAAGTATATGCATGATCCTGGAAAGAAGCATTGGCAAGTTGTGAAATAGATTCTACGGTATATTCTGAACACCGTAGATGTTGGTTTGGTATTTCAGCAGGACAAGCAAGAAGGTCAATAGGTAGTTGGATATTGTGATTTCGACTATGCAGGTGATTTGGACAAGCGTCAATCAACTACTAGTTATGTGTTTACTTTTGCAAAGGCACCAGTCAGTTGGAAGTCTACCTTACAGTCAATAGTGGCTTTGTCTACTACAGAGGCAAAGTATATGGCAGTTATAGAGGCTATGAAGGAGGCAATTTGGCTTCAAGGGTTGCTTGGTGAACTGGAAATAAAACAAAAGCACATTAAAGTGTATTGTGACAGTCAGAGTGCTATTTCATTTAGCAAAAAATCAGGTTTATCATGCAAGGACAAAGCACATTGATGTTCGATATCACTTTGTACGGGAGATTCTAGAAGAAGGTGGAGTCATAATCCAGAAGATTCGGACCACTGAGAATCCTGCTGATATGTTGACAAAAGTAGTAACAGCTATCAAGTTTCAACACTGTTTGGACTTGATTAATGTTATTAGAATTTGATGTTTAGCGCTTCAAAGTGCATTAGAAGACACTATTAAAGATTGAGAAAATTTGGTTGAGATTTGTTATTCGCCAAGATGGAGATTTGTTGACTTTATGGCTTATAACAAATCCCACATCGTTTTTGTGTGGGATTTGAGGAGGTTTCCTAAGTATATAAAAGGAGCCTCCTTCTTCATTTGTTAAACATCCCACAATTATCTTCCTTCCTATTTAGACAATTTGTATTCTTTCTCTCTCTTTTGTAATATTTTTTCAATTAGTGAAATATTATTTTGGTAGTGTCCGAGGACGTAGGCAAAATTGGCCGAATCTCGTTAAATTTTTGGTATTCTCTTTATGTTATTTTATGTCTATTTAATAGCTATTATAGGGTATAGTTGTTATAAATTATTATGCTATTAAAATTACTTGTCTTGGTAAAATTCTATCTAAGGAGTGTGATTTTTAAGTGGGACCATTGTGACCCCATCATTCTTTCCTGAGAATTTACCTTGAGGTGATTTTTAGTACAATCGTTTTCACTCTAGTCATCTAGATAATAGTTCTCAAGGTGAATTTGTTATTATTGGTGGAAATTAACCTGAATTCCACAACAAGAATAATATTATATTTCTATATATCTCAATCTTAGTTTATGTACAAGAATCCACCTATATTTATAGTGCTAGGAATTAAATATACAATGGGAAATAAGCAAGCATAACTGAAGGCTCTATTTACTACGTGAATAATGGAGCTAGCTGGAGTATCAGAAGGTGCATATGGATGAATGTGGAGGGCTACCATTGTTGACTTGCACAAGGAGCTATTGTTGACTTGCAAAAGGTACATATTCATATATTCACACTAACATCTAACCACCCCCCCCCCCCTTCCCCTCCCAACCCTCTGCTCCCCTTAAACTCAAGGTGGTATAGTAGACACCAACTTGAGTTTTCTTAAAAGATCTTAAAAAAAAGTTGAAAAATTAGTTTCTCCATTTTAAAGAGTATGGAGTTGAAAACAAAAGACAAAGTCAAAAACTAAAAAATAGGCTAAAATAGAAAACAAAGTCTAAAATTGATAAAACAGACTGAAAACATATTTAGAAGGCCCAAAAGTATATGACAAAGTCAAAAAATTGAAAAAAACAAGAACCAAATCTAGATTTAAAAGGCCAAAACAGAAGATAAAGTCAAAAACTGGTGAAATAGATACTAAAACTGGATTCATAAGGCCCAAAATAGAAAATAAAATTAGAAACTAGTGAAATAGATACCAAAACTAGATTTAGAAGGCCCAAAAGAGATGACAGAGTCAAAAACTAGTAAAACAAATACCAAAAATGGATTAAAGAGGCCAAAAACTTCAATAACCGATTTGGGTTTGATCATAAAATGGTTAAACCGGTTGGTCAAAGGAAACATAACAAGTTCGATCAGAAATTAATTGATTTTCTTCATAATTCTAAGTAAGAGTCAGAATTTCACAAATCTGATAGCAAAAATGAACTCAAGAGGGTAAAAAATCTTATGAATCGATTTTCGATATCTAAAAATCGGTACAAAAGTGGTTGAACCGGTCAATTAAATCTAAAGTCAACTGGTTTAACTAAACCGAACTAGAAGTACACGTGGCAATTTCTTAATGGATGGAAACAAGGAATACTAGAACACAAAAATACTGAAATAGATGATGACATGGATGATGACTCAAACAAAATGGGCCCAATGTGCTGATGTGGACATGAGACCCGCTGATGACATGGCTATCAACGTGTGTAAGGACATGGACTAATCATTTGGCGTAATGGCTGACGTGTTAATGACATGGACTGATGATGTGGTCAGGTGATATGGTAGATGCTTGATGCCAAAACGACATGTTGTTTTGTTTGGCACAGTCAAACAACATGTCGTTTTTTTGGGGAATAGAAGCAAAACGACATGTCGTTTTGATCGTCTTCAACCTTCATATCTACAGATTTTGTAAGGTCCGTATAGGCAAGTCCAATGCCTGATGAGGCTTCGGCAAGTTGCATTGGATTCGTTGGACGAAGGAGAACAAGAATATATCTTTAAATGACAATTTACTCATCAAAAAATAGATCAAAAGGGAGACCAAAATTTCAAAAGGGAGACAAAAATTTTCTATGTAAACTTTAAACAATGATGGAACATATTAGATTTCAAACCAGATATTACTAAGGCTCTTATACCATGTAAAATATCAAACAGATTTGATACTAAATATTAGAGAGAATAAGTTGTATTTCTATGTATGTCAATCTTAGTTTATGTACAAGAATCCACCTATATTTATAGTGCTAGGAATTACATATACAATGAGAAATAAGCAAGCATAATTGAAAGCTCCATTTGCTGCGTGAATAATTGAGCTAGCTGGAGTATTAGAAGGTGCATGTGGGTGAATGTGGAGTGCTACTATTGTTGATTTGTACAAGGTGCATATTCATATATTCACACTAACAAGAACAATTGAATATATATATAAAAAAAAAAAAAAAAAAAAAAAACTGCATAGTGTGATGTGTAATTAGCCTAAAATTTGGCCATATTTAAGGAAACTTACAGTTACAACTTACAAAGAGATGAGACTATTGGCTTGTTGATGATGATATCAAGCAGTAGGAGTTGGACCTTAATAAATGGTCTATACTAGAAAGAAATTTAAGGCAAACTATTTGGTGCACAGGATTTAATGCACTTTTATTTATATAAATGTATTCCAAACTATTTTTTCATAAATTCAGATAAATTTCATATTTTTTTTGGTATAAAAAATACTCTTTTTTTTTTTATATGTACACATACGTTTAATTATTTTTTAAATTAAGGTGCTTATTAAGAGTAAAAATTACCATATTCTTATCAAGTGATATTTGATATCAAATTATTTATACTAGAATTAAAAAATTTATAGATAAGATAAAATCTAAATTCAAGAACTAAATAATATTTACTGAAATTATGTGATACAATGAAGAAAATGGTGTGGCTTAACTTTAATAAAAGTTTATTTGTTATTGTTAGTAGGATGGAAAGTTGACAGATGGAGGGGTGCAAATTAGATGAAAGGGAGGTGGTAGCATTGACAAATTTGATGTCTTTTATTTTTTGTCAGCAGCATGGTAGTCAAAAAGCGCAAGACATACTCAAGGCGATAAGTCCTCTTATTGCATGAGGTGAAGGCATAATAAAGGCACTCAACCGAGCAAAGCAAGATCCCAATTTTTGAAAAAATCTAATAATACCTAATAAATTGTTAAAACAGTAATATAACATCAATATAAGCATATTCTATATCTTTAGGATAGTGAAGAGAATTTTAAAATATAAACTAGCACATCTAAATTCAAAGTAAAAAAAATGAAGTGAACAAATGGACAAGTGTGAATAAAAAAAAAAGTCTTAAAACTTAGCACAAATCAGCCATAAAGATTAGCCATAAAAGTCCTAAAATTCAGCATAAAATAATCTAGAAATAGCAAAAAATATAGACCTAAAACCTTGCATATCCTAAACTTAGGACAATAATAGTCTTAAAACTTTGCATATCCTAAATTCAACATAATATAATCCTAAAACTTAGCAGAAAACAGTGCTCTAAACTTAGCATATGAAAATTCTAGAACTCAACAGAAATTATCCTTAGTATCCATTACTAGAATCTTCATTCAAATCCTTATCACTTTCAACAACAACATTAGTTTCACATCCTTCAACTTCCTCCACTTCTGTATCATAAAATTTAGCTTCAATCCCTTTAAAATCAGGCTATGAATGTGAGGCACTTGAACTTGCACTTAACTTGGCTAACTTTGTTTGATTTCTTATGTGTCTAATAGCTTCACCAATACCACATGCATTTGCTATAACACCCCATGTTAAACCATTATCATCATCACCACCAAATATCAAAAACCCCTTTAGCTTCATCCATATTTGGTTCAACACCTATTTTACCAATAAACCACTCATTGCCATCATCAATATCTTCCAAGGAAATAGGATCAATGCATCTTTCTAATCATAACATGCTTTGAGAGTTTGATTGTACTTTACAAAAATCAAATCATTTTCTTTGTTGCACAAGTTTGTTTCTGCTCTTTGTGTTGATCTAGAAATAACATTCAAATAATGACAAAAAAGTTATTTACAATTTAAACTAAAAGATTTTTTTACTTAAAAATTTAATGAAAAATTAAAGTCTATACTTGGTCAAAAACACTCTAATTTCTTTCATAACCTGATGCATTACAAGTTAGGCTAAGAATTTTAATTTCTAGTTGCTGTAAATTTGGAGTAGATGTCTTATAAAGTCCTCATCATTCAGCAGCGAAACAATGTTTTCAATGAAAAGTAAGTTTACACTCCTTATACAACACTTACGAGCTAGTTTTCTTGATATTTAGAAACCTGATTTTAAAAGTAAATACAATTACCTAATGCTCATGTCTTTCAAGATCTAAGGGCTAATGGAATGCCAAAAAGACCTTCAACTTTCTTATACATGGATAATTCACTCATAATTTTATCTTAGACATCTTAACTTCGAACAAATTTTCCTATGCAAAAATAAAGTCCACTTGTAATCTCTTCATCAAATTCTATGGATGGATAATCATAAAAAAAGAATTTGGATTTAGGAAATGGCCAGCAACATGTAAAGATTGGTGAAGTTGGCATTCCCATCTCTCATCAATAATGTTGAAAACATCCTTGTACTTTTCCTTATTACCATTGAAAGTTTTTAAAATAGCTTCCTTTACTTGATCCATTGCTTCATATATGTATCCCATGACGGGTTTCCTTTCATTATCAACAAGACGAAGGACTTGAACAAGTGGTCCTATAACCTTAAGTATGAAAACAATGTTATTCCAAAAGGAAGGCATTAAAACTATTTCTAGAACACGTTTAGCTTTTACTTCTTTTGACCATTTACAAGAAACCCATTCTGTTAAGGTGAACATAGCTCTCAATGAGTTCTTTTATTAGTGAATGCATTTCAAAGTGAGATAGGAAGTGCAGAATTTGATTTTTCCTAGCCTAATTAGCTCCCTTTGCTTTGTAAATTCACTCATCATATTCAACACACTAGTATGGCTATACATATAACCTGTCAAGTTCATGGCCCTCTCTAATGTCCCCTATGAACTTTAGTTATTTTCCCAATATCTTTTAACATGAGATCATTGTAGTGTGCTGCACATGGTATCCAATATATGTGAATCCTTTTTGCTTTCAATAATTTGCCATCCAACTTAAAGTTAAAGTCATTATCTATTATAACTTGCACAACATTATTTTCCCCACAAATTCATCAAGCAATTGAAACGTCTTCTCACTAGTTTTTATCATTAGTGATGCATTAATGGACTTTACAAATTTAGTTCTAGTAGGACAATTAACTAAGAAATTTATCAAAGTCCTATTACTTTTATACTCCACCCATCAGACATAATAGAATAACCATACCTCACCCATGCATCTTCATGATTCCTCAACAAATTATTTGTATAGGATACTTCTTTCTTAAAAGAGGTAACTCTTAATTCATGATAACTAGGAGGCTTCAAATTTGGACCATATTGTCCAATAGCTTTAATTGCCCATTTAAAAGAATCTAAACGAGCAACATTGAAGGAGATTCCAGCTTGGTAAAAGAATTTGCCTATATATGCATGCCAAGGCTATTTTCTCCTTTTCATATGAATCATTTATGTTGGTTTGCCTTGATTTTCCTTGTTTCCTAAGTTCTATAATTGTTTTAGGTCTTCTTGTCATAAAAGAATCTAAGCGACCTCTTTGTCTTAGTTTCTTAGACATGATATTCTTTCTTTTACTATTCCCAACATCATTCTTTCTTGTGCCTGTCAATTTCTTTCTATTTAGGTTGATTTCCTCCTCCTCAACATCACCTTCAATTGCAATCATAGTATCCATATCATCAAAATTTGGCAGCCTATCATAATTAACATTTTTCTTACCTTTTGCTCTTCATATACTGCTGTAATTCTTTCCTAACATGACCATGACACTTCAAACACCTTTTTGCATTTCTATGACCCCCTAATCTGATGTTGTTTTGCCCTATATATCCTAACCTTTGTTGTTTTTCCACAAAACATACAACTCACAGAATTTGTTTCTTTAGGATCTTTTAAATTATTATATTTCTATTCAAAGTTCTTTTTTGTTACTACTAGGTGCTAAATGATCAATAACATCTGGACTTGGTATCCTAAATGATGAAAATTAAGAGAATTATATTATATTGTTTATGTTGGAGACATAATATAAAAGGGAAAAAAATAGGCAGAGAGTAAGACTAAAAGTTTTATAAAGTAAAGAAAATTAGGAAAGAAAAAAAAATGAAGAGAGGGAGGCAACAACATAGAGACTGCAAATTTATGAGTAAAGAAAATTAGGAAATAAAAAATAAAAAAAAAATGTGAAGAGAGGGAGAAAGCAAGAGGCTGTCATATGTTGTTGATAAGAAGAAGAGAGAGAAAGAGAGAGAGAGAGAGAGAGAGATTAAAAAAATTGATGTAAAAAATAATTTTAAAATAATTTAATTACTTACTCGTCTCTGTTGTTGTTGTTCATGGCTGGGATCACTAGTACAGAAATTTGTATTTGATTAAACTTCTCATTGTAGTTTCTTTGACTAAGAGATAAAATCCTAACAAATGAGTACTAAAAAAACCTTAAAAGAAATAATAAATAACTCTTAAAGAAATAAAGAAATGACTTTTAGACTCCTTCTTGGGGAAAGTAACTAAAAAGTACCAAACTACCCATATTTTCTAAGTAAAATAAAAGAAAAAAAATTACACTTTTAAGTTAAAAAAAAAAATCAAAACCCTAAACTTTAATCAAGTACGCGTCTTGTGCTCCTCTTGCCTACTTCCAAAACCTTGCCTAGGCACAAAAGGCGATCATGTAATTAAATGCACCTCACCTATATGTTTTAGAAGCACTAACCATAAATCTTGTTGCACCTTAGCGCCTAAGTGTGCGCCTTGTGCACTTTTGACTGTACTGGTTAGTAGATATTATATATAAAGCACATTACAAATATTAGCCTAATATCGGGCAAGGATATAAACATTATAATTTATTACGGACAGAAAATAAATATTAACAAATTAAATTTTCCACATTGTAATTTTAGAGGTCAAAATTGATATTTTGATTACAGAAACTCAGTCATACAAGCTGCATTATTTGGTAAATTTGAAGTTGTGTTAAGGATATTATTGGAATCATGAGCATATTTAATTTAAGGAAAAATGTGATAGAAAGCTTATTTTGCATGTTACAACAAAACCAATAAGTGTTAAATTAGTTTCTAAAAATATAGATCCTGACTAATATAATTCTTTATATTACAAACAGTAAATAGTAAATTCACCCTAAATTTTATAATGCCTCATTTTATTGAACCTTATTTTTGCCTAATGAGCATAATTCAAAGAAGCTCAAGCTTATTTTATATATTTTTTTCCATATACATAGAGGTGAGCAGATAATTGATTCAGTTCAAAATCTAACTGAATCGAAAAAATTGAAAAACTAAAGTTCTTATTTTTTCCACAGAACCAAATCAATCTTAGCATGAATATCAAATCAAACTAAAAAAAAAAAAAAAAAGTTTAGTTCAATTGGTAGGTTTAGGCTATTGACCTTTTTTTTTATTTTGCTACTTCTCTCTCTCTCTCTCTATATATATATATACACAAACATACTTCGGTCAGTTTGATTTTAACCAATATTTTTGACAAAAATCATATCAAACTGAACCAATCACTTTCAATTCAACTTTTCAGTTTTGATTTGATTTTGCTCACTCATTTTGCTCACTCCTACAAATACATCAATCTTTTTCAAATCAAATAAAGTTTTTGTTTTTTACCTACACTAGGTGCATAAATTTATTTTATACATCAAATCAATGAGTAATGATATATTTTAGACAATATGACACTTTTTGTCTTTTTTTACCTAGTAAAAAGACGCTGATGTCATTTTTTTTACTTTATATATTCTTTTCTTATTAAATTGATATATAAATTCAGTGTAGATAAAACTTAGCTATCAATAATACAGCTTTTATTTCTATTAAAAAAAATCTCAAATTCTTAATCGTTGAAATATTCCTTTCAATAATAGAGCCTTTATTATAATTAACTATCATCTAACTTCCTCCCAATTTCATCATCTAATTAATGATGACATTATTGTCTAAATAATTTGAGTAAGTCTTACTTACATTTACAACAATATATATATATATATATATATATATATATATATATATATATATATATATATATATATATATATATATATATATATATATAAGAATTTTTTTTAATGAGAAAAAAAATAACATAATAATCATTATAATTTACTTAATATCTTTTTACCTATTAATTTAGTGTACTAGACAAAACTTATACCAAGTATATATAAAAATTTTTCAAATAAACTAATTAAGCCACTATTCCTTTTTTTATTTTAATCAATTTAAATTCAATTGAAATTTGAATTTAAGATTTCTACTATTATAAAAATCATTTCAATATCACTTAACAAATGCCCATTGACATTAAGACGACAAATATGACGATTCTTAGTACTGTTTAATTCTATCGTTGGTCCCACTCTTAATTAACTTCCATGACGATATATAGCCAGAAAAATAATTTATACAAATAATGAGTCTATTTGTCGGCAGCGGGCAGTTTCAAGTCATACTCTAATTAATTCTCTGTCCATTTCATAAAAATATTCTATTTATAACAAACATTTTGTTTTAAATTAATTATCATCGAAAAAATTTTATACAGCATTTATTTTTATTTTTTTAATTTTATCTTTATTTTTAATTATATTTTCTCTTTTACTTTTTATACAATATTTATTATATTTAAAAATAAAATAAGAGTATATTTAATAAAAATTAAAATTGTTTAATAATTTTATAAATATGTGTGCAATCTTTTAAAGCGACAATTATTATAAAATGGATAGAGTAAATAATAAATTAATACTTAGGACGCATTTAGTAGATCGTAATAAAATGTAATATAATATAATCAAATGAATTTCTAATATAAATTTATATTAAAAATTTATTTGATTACATTAAATTACATCTCATTATGGTTTACTAAACGCACTTTTAGTATATGATATTCTCGTCTCTTATTTTGAGAAAAATTAAATCATTATTCATATTTATTTTCATTAAGGAAATAATTATTTTATCTGTGTAAATTGATATTTAAAATTTTTTTAAGTAAATAAAAAAATTAAAATGTTTTTGCATATATTATGTAGTTGTAAAACCTACTAATATAACATAGTCTCTCTCTCTTTTTTTTTTTTTTTTATTTGAATAAAAGCTCAAATTAAACATTAATTCTTTTAAATTTGTCCACTTAAATTTTTATAAAAAAATACAAGTATTTATAAAAAATAAAAGTACACTATATATTTTAAATAATAAAAAATATAAATCTTATTATAAATAATAAAAAATATTTTTTCACTGTAAAAAATTATATATAACCTTTTATTTTAATTAATTTACATTGTATGTATATAATATTTGTACTTAAAAATAATTGGTTTATATTATTAAATTATATAAATATTTTTTAAAAATTTTAAAACTAAGATTGAGTTCCAATGACCTAACAATAAATAAAATATTTTGTCTTAATTATGTTACAAAATTAATTTTGGATCTAATTAGCAAAATTGAAAAAAAAAATACTAATAATCAATTTGAGCTTTAACTTTTTCCTTTTTCATAATTAAGAGTATTTTAGTTTTTCCTCAAAAAGGAGAGACAAATTTATTGGATTAAACAATAATAATTTGGCCATTAGTGAATGCTCTTATGTGTTTCAGAACAGAACTACTTCCTCCATTCTGAAAAAAAATGACCATTAAAAAAATTAATTTTATTTATAAATAAGTTGCTATTTAGTAACTCAATAAAAAAATATATGATAAAATAACTAATTTATCTTTTTATTTTTTAAATATGAAAAATATTTTTTTAATTTATACTATAATTAATAAGAGTTTTTTTGACAATTTATGATAAAATTATTACTATTTTAAAAATTATAATTTTTTTTAATGACAATTTTTTTTTATAGCAGAGAGAATATTCAACTATGTTACAAGAATCAATATATAAGAAATTCTACACATTGTTAGATTTGGTTTAAAAAAAAAATTTGATTCTGTATACGATTAGTACAGTAATAACTGATGTTATATTAAAGTGTTTTTCAAGTGTCATACCCATAAATAAAAGCTGATTAAAGATAAGTAGGGTACCAAGTTTGAGACCAGCAATCAATCACAATAGGATGTCAACTTTTTGTTAATCAGAGATTTATTATGTTTTATCTACCAATATTATATTATCATTAATGCCTCAATTTTGCTAATTTTTATGTTTTATCCATTTCAAAATATTCACTATTTAAAATTTTAACATATTGATTGAAAAAATTATTAAATTATTATAATTTTAAAATAAAAATATTAAAATACTCTTTATTAATTTTTATTTAGGAAAAAAGTAATTAAATATAAATATTTAGTTGGAGAATAAATAGAGAATAAAGTTAGAAAAAATAAATAAATATAAATCTTAAAATGATATATAAATTAAAATAATTTTTTTTTAAAACGATAAATATTTTGATATAGAAAACATATTTCATTATTCAGATATTCATTTTAGAAAAAAGTAAACTAAAATATCATATAATTTCACATTTATTTTAAATAAAGACTACAACTTTTTATGACATTTTAATTTAGAAAAGTGTCATATTATTTAAAAATATTATTTTTTCTATATAACGTACACATTAAAATTAAAAAAGTAATAAAATAAAAACACGGTGTTTTAGCAAAAGTTCACCAAAAGAGAACAAATTTTAAGATGCAATAGTTTTCCTTAATTTCTCCAACCCAAAACGTTAAAATCCCAATTTTATTAAATACGGAGAATGCAAAATGTTTGGATTTAAAGGATATAAAATGAAGGAAATGTTCAAAATATCTAATTTGATATGAAATAAAATTTATAAATTTATAGTTTTAGAAATAAATATATATATATATATACAAAATTTATAAGAATATTAAAATCGCATCTATCATAATGAGATTTTAAATACCACATTTTTAGGAATTGAGCAATTCATGAATTTAAACAATTTATAGATTTTCATGGAGAATATTAATGCCAAATGAAAAAATTTAGCACAATTCTTAAATTATGATAAATCTTAAATTCTTAAATTATGAAAATTATAAATGAATTTTTTTTATTGAGTATATTGAGCTGGAATTTTTATCTAATATATATCAAACCAAATCAATTTACTCAATAAATAATACTATATTTGCCTGCTGCAATCTATCACATCCTTTTTTTTAATATACATATTTTATTTTCTACCTTTTTTTTTTTTTTCCCCTCTCTCTATAATCTATAATCTGGTTTAGTATATTTCTATTAAAAAAATCATTTCTATCAAATGCACTAAATTTTAAAGAAAAATGATCTTTCTTTGACACTTAATGGCAAAATAAAATGCTTTATCTGTCCACAAATTATAATTTACATTTTCTTTTTGAGATGTTCAAAATAAGTAGTTTATTTTATTTTTCAAATTAAATTTATTATTATATTTTCAAATATATTATTTAGTATAGTTATAATCAATCACATTATTTTAAAATAATTAATATAATTTATGGTCATAATAAGGATAAAATAGTAAAATAAATACAAATATTTCATTTTTGTATCAAAATAAAAGTGAACTATAATTTGTAGAATAAAATAGAGTTTAAGGCATTAAAATAGAATAATTGGAAAAGTTCAAACAAAAACTATGTGATTATAAGTTACTAGAAGTTTTTTTTTTTTTTTTAATTCATAAATTAAGTTAGCCAGTGCTTTTTTGCGAGGTTAATTTTATTATATTATTTTATATATCAATGAAACGTTATTTAATTTTTATTGATATATTCTTCATTTCTTATATTTTTTAATTTTATTTTTTACAGTGGTTATTATTTTTTTTATTATTTTCAATGTGTTATTTTTTAATTTTAATTAAATTCAGTTAATTTATTATATATATTATATGAAAAATTAACATAGAATATTTCATATAAATAATATGCAATTATAAATTTGATAACAAAAATTTAAAAAAAAATAGTTTTTAACATAAAATAAAAATAAGTAAATTTACGCTTGTCAAATTAATAAATTTAAATTCAATTTCGCTTGAGATCATATTAATCATAGAATTGAAATTTTTTAAAATTATCACATAGAATTTTTCAAAATTAAAATTGTGATAAAATGATTTTTGTTTTCTTTTTTGCAATTAAACCAAGCTTTAATTACTCAAATTTATTGTAAAAACTTAGAATTTAGTAACATATACTCTCTCCATTTTGAAAAAAGTGGTCAATAACTAAAAATCATAATTTTTAAAGTAATAATAAATTTATCATAAATTATCAAAAAAACTCTTATTAATTGCAGTATTAATTTGAGAAACATCTCTCATACTTTGAAAATAAAAGAATAAATTAACCATTTTATCTTTTTTTATTAAATTACTAAATAACCACTTATTTATAAATAAAATTTATTTTTTTAATAATCACTTTTTTCATAATATTATCATATATGTCTTACGTAGGGCCAAACTAAAAGAATATATGTCTTATTTGGTGTGAGGTGCGAAAGTGTATGTCTTAAAATTGTGCACATCAAAGTAAATGTTGGTGCATTCTTTATAAATCAATCAACAGAGACATGTCAAACATCCATTAGCCCTAAATATGTTTAATTTCTGAAAAGAAAAAAAAAATATTTTTATGTTAGTGGAAAGCCTACCATATCTATGTTTAATCTACCGTGTTGTTAGATTCGTGTCAATTTTATTTATTTTTTGGAGACCCTACCATACCTTCCTTTTAAAAAAATATCATTATCATTAATTAACTACAGCCAGCCAGCTCCTTCAATTTCTTCGTTTTTTTTTAAGGGAAAAAAAAAAGTATACAAAGAGGTTAATTAAGTTGAAGAAATTAAAAA
Source organism: Reutealis trisperma (assembly GCA_947687605.1). Taxonomy (NCBI): domain Eukaryota; kingdom Viridiplantae; phylum Streptophyta; class Magnoliopsida; order Malpighiales; family Euphorbiaceae; genus Reutealis; species Reutealis trisperma. Next base: position 2,103,931 of record CANTUT010000095.1, on the reverse strand, counting down.
AAAAAAAAAAGTAAATTAATACTTTCTCTATTCCGAAAAAAAATGACCATTAAGAAAAAATCATTATTTTTAAGATAATAATAACTATATCATAAGTTGTTAAAAAAATCTCTATTAATTGCAGTATAAATTAGGAAAATATCTCTCATACTTAAAAAATATAAGAGTAAATTAATCATTTTACTATTTTTTTTATTTGATTACTAAATAACCACTTATTTATGAATAAAATTAACTTTTTTAATAGTCACTTTTTTCACAATGAAGAGAGTACTATTTAATTTTTAGGTTTTAGTGAAAGTAACACTTAGTTTATAGGTTTTAGTGAAAGTAACACTATGATTTATGTATATTGAGAAACTAAAAATTATATTATTGTATTTTTATTTCGTCAAATATTTTGATCGTTCAATCTTTTTTAACTATTAAATGCAATAAAAAAACTAATATACTTTTTGTTCTCTCTTAAATTTTCTTTTCTACCATAGAAATAAATAACTCTCAAGCTTTGATAATCATCTAATTTTTTTGGTGAATTAAGTTCAAATATCAATTAGATTTTTATTTAATTAGTTAATTTATTCTATTTGCAAAATACAAATAAAATTAATATTTCATAAAAGTAAGGAATTAAAAAAAAAAGAATTTAATCATATAATACTTCATAAAAATTAATTAATAATTGTGAAAGAATGAATTAATGAAGTTCTACTTAACCTGCACTAAGTCAAGGCAAAAACTAGAGAACCAACAACTTGAATGAAAGCACATAACCAACAAAAGTTAGCCAATTGAACAACTAACATCTTAACAATCAATCCAACTGAAATACCCCGAATTTTCAATTATTTTATAAAATTCTATTTTCATACAGAAACATATTATTTTATTATTTTTCTTAATAAAGTAAGAATTGAAATTATATTTTATTAAATTATAAATATTCATATTATTTGAATATGTATTATTAATGGCAATTTTGATATAATATTACAATATTATATTATTATGATTATGTTAATGTGGATTTTTGGAGAATGGTATTTTGGATTATATTTTGATATTTGAGTATTAATAATGATATTAATTATATTATAGATTTGATTATAGTATTTTATCGGATATTTGGATTTCCGTTATAGTTACTATAATTATCGTTAATAATGTTATTGATATATATTTATGAGTATATGTTGTAAATTATTATTAATATGTAAATTATGAATTATTGTTAATTATTATTATTATTACTATCATTTGCATTATTATGATTATTGGTGGTATTATTATTATTATTATTATTATTATTATTATTATTATTATTATTATTATTACTATCATGATTATTATTGGTACTATTATTATTGTTAAATTGTATATAAATATATATATATTGTGTTAGTGTTACATTTGTATATATATATATATAAGTATGTTTTAAGTGTTTTAAGTAAGAAAAATTAAAGGAAGAAAAAGGAAAGGAAAGGAGTGGATTGGCTGGTGAGGAAACGGGGACGTTTTGGGGAAGGAAGCAGAAACGGGAAACGGGACAGGAGGGAGGAGAGAGAAAAGGTGAGGCCGAGAGAGAGAGAGGGGAGTTTGGTGGCTTTCTGGCGGGCGGTGGTGAGCACCGCCACCATCGCTGGGTAGAGGGAGGACCGGCGACCTCGAGGGAGGTGGCAACTCGGTGATCGGCGGCGGCACGGCGGCGTACGCGAGGAGAGAAGGACCGCCGGCCACCGCAACTTCAAATCAATTTTCCTACCGATTCCGGCAGCGGAATCCGGCGATCTTGGTGCCGTTTTACTCCTGGAGATGAGAGCTTCATTTTGGTACCTACCTTGCCTCCTGAGGACCACCGGAGGAGGAGATCGAAAAATACCAAACCGTGAATTTGGAGGCGTTTTCCGGTGGCTGGAGGGCGAGTGCCAGCGAGTGGTGACCGTTTTTGTGCTCCTGGGGTTGAGGTGAACCTGCTGGTGTGGAGTTTTCCCTGATCCGCTACCACCGGCGGCGACGCGTGGCCGGTCGGCGGCGGCGCGTGGAGAGGTGCAGTGATTATGTTTCGATGTTCTGGCACGATCCTCGACATCTGTATGTTTGAAATTTGTGAAGGTAAACCCGAAACTCTTGTATTTCAGTCGTTATATAAGTTGTTCTATGTTTAGTGGTTCTTAGAGTATTTGTTAGGTTGTCGAGTCTGTTCTGGGGTTAAGTGTAATTCTTATCATGTTGATGTTCTCTGTTGCGAGGTGTCGGTGTCTGGCGTCTTCCTGGTTCCAAAGCTACTCTTTTGAGGGAAGCCGGTCGGAAGCATCGATAGTTAGGTGAGTGATACTCACTAATATATTATCCTGTTTTCACTTCATATGCATTGCTATGTGTATATATATACGTATATTATGCACTACTACTGCATCTATAAGCATGTAACATTTGACTGTGAATGATGAATTGATAGTCTGTATTCTGTGCCATACTATGGTTGTGATTGATGGATGGAGGTTGGGAGGATACAGTACCACCTAGGATTATGGGATTGTTATGGATATGATTTGGATTATGATGAGATTCAGAAGATGAGCTATGACTGATGGATGCCGGCCGGGCCTGCTCATCGCCAGGGCTGTTGTCAGTCTGGTCAAGGCTGCGTGGTACAGACCAGTAATGGCTGGGCTCCTTGGATATAACAGACAGAGTATTTGAATTCAGAGAGCCAGGGTAGGGGGATCGGCTCCCCATATTGAGTACTGAGTATTAGTGTGGTACTGTGGACCATACTCCATCCTTGCTTGATTGGATGATTTGTTTGTCTCTATGACATACTGCATATCATGTGAATTGCAGTCTTTTGGGGGATACCAGTTTAATATATTAGCTGGTATCATTCACTGAGTTGAACGCTCATTCCTGTTCATCTTATTGCTTTCAGGTCAGGGAATGAGCTGGTGAAAGAATTGTAATTGAGTAGACTGCCAGTCTCTATTCAGCAGTAGTTTGTATTGTTGAGTATTCAGAAATGTATATAATAGAAGTACATTTGTAATTGTAACTCTAGAACTCCGCAATGTTACACTTTGTAATTGAGCTTTGTGTATTATTTCAGTTATGTATTCTAAACAGCTGTAATCTTTGGGTTAAGCAGAACCTTCCTGTAATTTATTATTTTTCGGGAATATATGGAATAAATGATGTTGGGCCAATTTGATAATTGTATTGTGTTGTGATTTCTTTTGGTTCTGCTTACCTTATTTGGGCCCATAGCCCTTTTCAGTTGGGCTTTTCAATTGTGCGTTTTGGGCTTTTTATCTTGTGATTTGGGTTAGGCTTACTACAGGCACTGGTAGCCACGTGCAATTCCCGTGTCCTAATGCCGGTCACGTGCCCTCGAGTTTGGGGCGTGACACCAACCATCTTTTAACTATACTAAATGGGGGTGCCCTTAAATTCAACTTCATATCAATTCCATCTAAAAACTGATAACAACATTTGCAACATTATTGGCAACATCTCAAAACAGATCTACCTTAACCTATGCTCAAAGAATAAAATTTACATACTTATATGCTAAAATCTTAAATAAATCTTAACTAAAAAAAAAAATCTCTCTATCTCTTCTTTAATTAACTAAGCAAAAAGAAAAGAAAAACTAATAAACAAGACCAAAGAATCAATAAACTCTCCAATGAGATTGTAATAAACAATGGTGGATATGAGGGACAGAGGGAATCGGTGAGTGTGTGAGGTGTTTGATGAGTCTATGGTGAGATGGATCTCCAGCAAAATAGAAAAAGAAAAAGAAAAAGAATATGGAGAGAGACAAGTCGATGATAGGCAAGTGAGAAGGTGTGAATGGGTTTCATTTATGTGGATGAGTTTGAATTGGTATCAGATGGAATAGCGTGCAAACCTTGAATTTAGAACTCCCAAGTCCATCTGATTGCAAATCACTTTCATCCAAATCATCATCTTCATCTAATTCATCCTAGAATTGAAAGCTTTGACTTTGACATGTTCACTAGAATGATACAGCTCGCATATCATAACCCAGTACCCATAGATTAACATCAAATACCTCTGGTTTGCATATCGATGATGGCGATTGTCATCTTCTTTGTGAGCTGTTGCAAATCAGTAATGGAAATTGGCTTCTTCGCAAGCAATTGTACATCGGCTATGGTTTTTGATTGATGGATTTTTAATTTTGTGTTGATTGGATTAATAGTATACCTCATATTTTGTTGTTTCTTTCAATTTTGAGTGAGAATTAGCTTGCTTTATTGGATTTATTATTTATTTTTATTTTGTATTGAATTATTAGATAGGTAGAGGGAGAATTTGAGAGAAAGGCTAAGCAGATAATGGGGATAAAGATATTTTTGCGAATAATTTTTTTATTTTTACTTATTTTTCAATTTTTTAATGGAAAAACTTAAAAATTTGGATGGAAAAACCAAAACGTTTGACGAATAAAAATTAAAGGATACAATCATTAATTTTTTAAAATACAGAGATCTTAATATTATTTTCATCAAAATTTAAGGACTAAATAGTAATTTAACCAAAAGAAAGTTAAGGGTATAAACGAATCGAGCCGAGCCGAGTTTTAACTTATTCAGGCTTAGTTCATATTTTTTTTTTCGAGCTCGAGTTTTGAATCTAGCTTGAAAATTATATTCGAGCTTGAAAATTATATTTGAATTTGAAAAATCATATTCGAGTTTGACTCGTTTAAAACTCGAGTTGAGCTCAAGCTCGGCTCATTAATAAATTATAATCGAACTAAATTCGAACTCGACTCATTATAAAATTTATTTATAAATTATCAAAATATTCGACTTCTTAAATATTTATTCTTAATAAAATAATTATAATGAAAATACTTAAAATTAACATAAAAGTAAAAACATCAAATTCGTGAAAAAAAAATGCAATCATAAAATTGAGCATTACATGTATTACAAAGATATTAATTAACAATATATAATATGAAAATATTAAGTTATGTTAATTAGAAATATATATATTTTAGTCAATTTAAATTAGTAAAAAGTTTATAGAAATGTTAAAATATATTTTTGAAGTGTCAAAATTATTAAGTTAATAATAATAATAATAACAATAGTAATAATAATAATAATAATAAAGTTGTATATGAGCCTATTAATCAAACTATTTGCAAGCTTATTCACGAGTCTAATCGAGTCGAACTTCATTTATTCACCAAGTTTTAAAATAAAGTTCAAATTTGACTCGTTTATAAAATGATCTGAATATAAACGTGCTTTTATCGAGTCAAATACCGAACTGTTTGTAAACGGTTCAACTCATTTACACCTCTAAAAAAAAGTTGAGAAAGCATACAAAGAGAACTATATATTTTAAAGCACATGTGCTTTGAGTTTATATCAAAGACAGTCATGGCTGACATTCTATGTACAAGTAGGATCTAGTATAGTAAGTACATTTTTTAAGATTTTTGAAAATAAACTCTTTTAATGCCATGAGTTATATCTATCTTTAGAATTTTTTTTAAAATATTTATTAATTTTATAAAATTGAGCCTGTTTTTATCTACATTAAATATATAGATTAATTTATCTCATACATAAAATCTATGAATGGCGTGATATTTTATATAATATAACTCTTTTATCTAATTTTTACCCAATAAAAATATATCAATATCTTTTTTGTAATTTATATATTTTCATCTTATTAGATTTATGTACGGACTCAGTATATATATAAATAATAGTTAGCCGCCTAACAAAAATATTAGTTATCCATTATATTTTTTTTTCCTCAAAAAGATAATAGTCAACATGTTGATCTAGTATTTGTTTGATACTGTGATTAAATAGCTTTTGACACACTCTTTCAGGGGTGGTTAGTAAACAAGGGCGGAGGCAGGTGGTGCATTATGCGGTCAAGTAATTTTACTCAAATTTTTAAAAATCTTATTATGTATGAATTTTAAGGAGTGATGTCACTAAAATTTTTAGAGTGACTTTCTTAAAATTGTTAAAATATCATATGTTTTCATAAAAATTATTTTTGAACTCCCAAAATTTTGATAAATTTATGTTTTACTATTACTAAAATATATATTCCCATCCGTTCAAATTATTGATATGCCTTTCAAGTTTTCTTTATATTTATTTTTTGAATCTAAAATTTCTTATATTAAAGAACTTATAAATATTATGTGTCTTTTAAGTATTTTTCTTACTTTAATTATATTGTGACCCTATTTAAATTGTTAATATATCCATTAGTTTGCTTCTTGTTAATTTTTAAATAATAATATATTTATTCAAATAACACAACAAAATTTTATAAAATCAATAATATGAACTTCCAAATAAATTTTAATTCATCTAAAAATAAATGTAGATTTATAATTTATTATATTCTGTTATCCTAAAGAGGATTTTGGTGTTTAGTGACCCATTGAACAAAATTTTTGATCTTGAAAAGTTAATTTTTTTAAAATCATAATTTATCAAAAGTAATTAATAATTTTTTCAAACATAAATAAAAAATAAAAAATGATTGAGTAGATTCAAACTTAATATCAAAAGATGAAGAATAAAAGATAGAGAATTCATTCAGAGAATTGAATAATTTTTTTTTTAATGTGTTTATGAAATTACTTATATATATTAGGTTAAATAAATAAAGTATATTTAAGATTTTGGAATTGTATTTAATTGGAAATTTTATTTAATTTGATAACTTAAAAGCAAAAGATGATGAGTGGATACGAGCCCATGTTTACTGTCCAAGAGATTACTATTTATATGGACTGTTGATGTGGAGAAAAACTGGATATGGATAATCAATCTATGGGCCACTAATATCAAGAGGAGAAAAGCCTCCTAATTCCTCATCAAGGTAATTTAACATTTAAAATTTAAATATCATTATTATAAATATTAGATTTAATAATATTAATTTAATTTATTTAACTCTTTGTTATTAAGAATAATAATTTTTTTTGAGCGTAAGAAAATCAATCATGAGCCTATTGCTTAAAAGAATATGCACTTATCATTAAGCTAAATCTTGTATGCTAATAAGAATAATAAGTAGTAGCAAGTGCATAGTATGTTTGATAATATTATCAAACGTTAACAGCATATTAACAAAGCTATCCAATGTTTAAAGTTTATATATCAAGTGATATTATTAATTATTGTTAATTCTTATTAATACGTAGATTTTAATGTTAAAAAAAAGTATTTCTTGCAATGCATCATAATTTAATTTTTTTAAAATAATGAGATTTAAATTTCTAGATTCATCAATTTTTAAAAAATAAATTATAAAAAAAAGAAAATTGGAGTTGAAAATTATGGTATTTTTAGAAATTTTGTAACTCAATTTATGGGTGGAGACTGCAGGCTGGAAACCAATTAGCATTGGTTTAATGTCAAATTTTGCGGCGAGGAGACTTGGAATCACAAATCCACCATAGACTTTTGCTATTAAAGTTTTTTCCTCTCTAATCTTTTTTTTTTTTTTCTATTAGAATTTTTTTGTGCACTATTTTTAAAAATTGAAATTGAATTTAATAAAGTTTTAGGATCTAACAATATTGATCTTTATTGTGGTTAATTATAAAAAATAAAAAATTTACTTTAATATATATATTTTAATTTTTATTAATCATTTCATATTAATAATTTAGTCCATAGGATTTGTCAATGGCTAAATATCTTTAATTCTCAACTTAAAATTTTTATTTTTTTCAGCATACCTAAATCTTTGACATTTTAAATTAAATTAAATTTTTATTTTTTAATATATCTAATAAATTTTTAAAATCCTTTAATCTCCTAAAATTACAAGTCATAAATGCTAAAAAAAAAAGTAATAAATGTGTAATTATTGCATATCAAGATATAACTTAGCAGTAAGTGCATATTTTTAGATAATAAATCTAGGATTAATTCTCTATTTTCTATGATAAAAAAAAAAACATAATTATCTTATTATTATTATTATTATTATTATATATCTGCATTTATAATCCTAATAAGTAAATGGTACCCAATTCAGCGCCCTAGTCTAATTAATGTGAAAGAACTAAATAGGCAAAGGTGGATAACATAATTTGCATTTACATATATACTAAATATTGGAGCATCATCTTCGTCATTAAAAAGAAAACAATTATTATATAGTTGAGATTTTTATAAAAATTAAAATCTAAAAATTTTAAAAGTAGATAATTATGATGTAAAAATAAATTTTAATTATTTATTTTTTATTCGATAGAAATTAATTTATTATATATATATATATATATATATATATATATGAAAAGATCATAATCCAACGATATTAATATATTATCTTTCATAATCATCAAAACATGAAAGTAAATTAATTATCACAAATCAATAAACATTAAAAACATAGATATCATATGTAATATATGGGTACATTGGCAATTAAGTACAAGGGCAAAATAAAAACTTGAGATATCTATTTTACGTTGAAGTTATATTGTAAATTATATATAATGAGAATAGGTTGGATAAATCAAAATAAAATATAATATAATTAAATATATTTCTAATATAAATATTATATTAAAAATTAATATATTATATTATATTTTATTATCGGTATATTAAGCAAGTAATTGAAGTTAGCAAACAGGGTAGGGAAGACCACAGGCATCGGCAACTTTTCTATCACCAATATAAGAAAAGAAATGCTTGAGATTTGGGTCTCTGAGATACTGGCAAAAGCAAGGCCTTTGCTCTCTCGTTTTAAGGCAGCAAGTGGTTGATGGAGCTATTGACATGGTGATTGCCGGCATGCAGGAGTTCAATTCCACAGGGCTGCACACCACCGCTTCTGCCATTTCTCCACCAATTAACATCATCACTGCCGCCGCCACAACACAGAGAGAAAAACAAGAAATCTTCTTCTTCATGATCTCTTCAATATTGTATATATATACTTTGTTTATTCAGAGATTTAAAAAGATGAGAATTTGGTGCAGAGTCTTTAATCTTTATATTATATGTAGAAAATGAGAATGATGAGACGAAAATTATTAATTAGATTAAGGAATTTTTATTTTCAATAATGGCTGCGTACTACTCTTTTTCCCCCTAACTATCATTTTCATCGTGTAGAAAGTTAACGGGTCAAGTGGGCAAAACTTACTAACGTATAATGAGGTTTGTTTATTTTTATTTTCTTTGAGGAAATTAATGGGGTTCGTTTAATTTGAATCCATTTGCACACACATGTAATCTTGTATATGTGTCGCCATGAATCCATCCTATGCTAATTGCGCGTTTGGTGGTTGGTTCAAAAAATACAGAAACCATTTACATAACATTCAAGACTTTGTTTCTGTATTAATATATACAAAATAAAATAAAGAAAAGGAAAGTCTAAAATTTTAAAAATATAACTTAATAAAAAGTTCCTAATACAGGAACATCTTAAAAATTAATTTACAAAATTAAAATTTAAAATAACAAACAGTAGTAAGCAAAAAATTAACACTTACATTTTAATTAGCTTTATCCGCTTTTCCTAATTAATAGCATTTTTGCTATTATATTTTTTGTTATTTAATCTTATTCGAGTTGTTACTAATTAATTTTATACCATGCGCTTTTACTTTTTTTTTTTTTCTTGTATTTTATATTGTTTAAAAGCATGAAATCTTTATTTATGATTTTGCTTTCACTCTAACGTTAATAAAATTAAATTTACTTATAAAAAAAAATGATTTAACTTGAACTTATTTATTTATATTTTATTTTTCATCATGAAAACTCCATTTTATAATTTTTTCCTAAACCTCAAAACCCTAAGCCGTGCCCGATGGTTATTATACTTATTTATGATTTCTCTACTTTTCATACATGATAATTGATTCTCAAAAATAAAATAGTCATTTGAATTTTTTTTTTTTAGCATTGAAAGTCATTCTTGATAATTAATTAGTATTGTTAAGATCGGATTGGACCATCCGGTCGGACCGGTTAAACTGGAAACTGATCACTGGTCCAGTTTTTAAATCATAAAAAATTGAATGAACTACGAACATGAAAAAACCGGTCTGACCTAAAAAAAAACCAAAAAACCGGTTGAATTAAAAAAACCGGATTTATCTAAAACTACTTCGCTTTGAGCTCGGGAGAAAATAAAAAGAAAAGAAAAAGGGAGTAGATCTCATGAATCAAATGGTTAGATAGAATTCAATAGTTAAGTTTTTAAATAGTGGATTATAGTTTTATTTTTTAAAAAATTCATTTGATAAATGCAATAAATTATAACTTTAACATTTTATTCTATTTTTTATTGTTTTTAATTTTTTTTATAGATGTTAGACAAGATGAATTAGTGGGTTCTCAATCTCAAGAAGGATTTGAGAACATGGATAATCTTGATAATGAAAATTGGTTGGATCATTTTTAAAGGTATTAAATTTGTTTTTTTTTGAGAAAATTGAATTGAAAATTTGAAATATACAATTTATTTTAACATGATTCTTATATTTTTAATATTTTTTTTTAAGTAGTAAAGAAGATGAATGGTTTAGCAAAATTTAATAATAGTGGAGTTTGGTTGCAATATTTAAAGATCGTTAAATTGAATTCATAGATATTTCTACTAATATTAATGTTTTAATTCGCTTTTAGATTTGAATATGAACTTTGTTGGATTGTTTTTTTTTAGATGTTTAAGTGAATTTGAGAAACTAATATGAGTTTGATAAACTAATACTATTGTTAATTTTTTTTAATGTCATATATGTTGTGAATTTTTTTCTAATATATTTTTTTTAATTTTAATGCTTGTTTGTTGTGGAGTTTTTTAATATTTAAAATTTAGATATATTGTACAAATGATATTTCATTAATAATATATATATATATATATATATATATATATATATATATATATATATATATATATATATATATATATATATATATATATATATATATATATAAAGAGAGAGAGAGAGAGAGAGAGAGGGGTTGGAGGTACAATATTGTTAGAAATCTGGCATACGAATTTTTTTAGTTGGATTGGCAGGTTGAACCGGTTGGATCAGTAAGATTGCGAACCCGCAAAATGACTAGTTTAATTTTCTGTCCGGTTTTAAAAACATTGTAATTAATATAGTGGAGAATATCATATATATATATATATATATATATATATATATATATATATATATATATATATAGTAATATTAATAAGAAAATGAGCCAACTATATCTAGAGAGAATTGTCTATTCGTAAATTACATATATTTTATATTTTATAGAATATAAGGTTAAGTAGTTGAAATTTTAATATACTAAAAAACAATAGTAATAAAATAAAAGTTTTTTTTTTCTTCTAAAGAGTGTCATCAAGGTATTGGTTAAAAATAATTATTTATGATAAAATTAATCTAATTAACTAATTAAAAATAAGATAAATGATTAATTATAACTATATCTTTTTTATGTATAATTATAATTACAATTACTGTGTCAGTTTAATTGATAAGTCAAAATTTTTATTTTTCTTTGGTATAACTTGATTTTTAAATTAAATGTTAAAAAAACCTCAATTTTAAATTAATTTAATTAACGTTATTCGAGTTATTTGTTTCTCAAGTGCTGTAAGTAGATTTTTTTTTTTTTTTTTTTTTTTGCCAAGGAGTGCTGTAAGTAGATTAGTTATAAGATACATATAAAATATCATTCTTCACTGAAATAGTGAATAATATTGAAATATTTTGAAAGGGGGAGAGTAATAAGATTAATTATAGTAATTGGCACTGTGTCTTAATCACATCAAATCTTATTTGAATCTTACAGGTTGTCAGGTCCCGTTAGTTTGTTGAATTATTAACTTGAATGTTTTTTTTTTTTTTAAATAATTAACTTGGAAGTTGATGCTCTGCCCACTTGTATTTTCTCAATAATAATCTTTTTTTTTTTAATAATATTATAGCTCTCTCGTTAATTACTTGAATTATTAACTCAAATTGTGTTAAAAAAAAAAAATACACAAATCAATGTAGTTTGAAAATATCATAAACTAAAAAATAAATTAATTATTTTTGGAGACATTATAAATTGTGTTAAAAAATTATACAATTATTTTTATTGTGTTAGACATAATTATATTATTTAAAATTATCCTTAACCTTTTTTTAGAGAATATATAGTTTAATTATTAATAACGGTGTGATTAATAGGTTCGATTTAATTCAGTTTGAAAAAATAAGAAAATCAAAAAACCAAAATTTCTAAAAATTTTAAAATTAAACTGAACCGAATAAGTTCTAAACTGAATTTTAAACTTTAATTTGGTTTTGCTGAAAATCATTTTTAATTTGGTTTTGATTTTTACATATAAAATGATATATAAATATATGAAATATAACAATATAAAATAACAATAATATTAAAAGTATTAAAAATAATTTTAAATATATAATTTTAGTTTTTCCGGTCAGTTCGGTTTTTAAATTTCTAAAACCGAATCAAAAATAAAAAATTGAAAATTTTTAAAATTTCAAACCGATCCTTTGAACCCACTACCTAATAACAAAACTAAATATACAATTTCAGTTTGGTTTAGTTTGAAAAATTGATTAGGTTGATTTTTACACACCACTAATTATTAGAAAGTTAGTGATATAGCCACTTGCATTTTCTAATCTTAAAATCATGATAACAATAATCTCTCAACTTCAAGTTTGGATAATATGCCCATTTGTCTTTTTTTTTTTTTTAATTCGAAAATCATAATAACAATAATCTCACTACTTAAAGAATTGAATAATACTGCAACAATCACTTGTATATTTTCTAATCTTACAACCTAATGTCACTTATTAAGTTATTTAATACCAGTATAAACTCATGATTGATTTTTCTCTCCAATGTTAAAAAAAACATGATCGATCCTCCTCTCTAATGTTAAAAAAAAATTATTTATTACCATTTTTATTTTTAAGTTTTATTTTTTTCAATTTTTCCAGTTTAAAAGTTTGTATATCATAAAAATGGATTAATAAAATAAAATAAAAATCACATTTTTATGATTTTTTTTTTTGTGATAACTTCTTTTTCTATTTTAAGTCATCAAATAATAGAAATAAATAATTATATATAATTATAGTAGAAGGAAAAAAAAAAAAAAAAAAACATGGTCTAGTCTTCACCGTTGCAATCTCCCAAACGACGCAAGGCGATCCAGTGAAAGTTTTACCGGACCAAAATATATTTGGACTGTTAAGCCGTTTGGGATATGATTATAATGTGAACTTTTATTCCAATTATAAACTCACTATAATTTTATTATATTGGAAAGATGAACTACAAAATTCTACATCACTTGAAACAGAAAAAGAAAAAGAAGAAGAACATGAAAAAGAAGAAGATGAAGATCTTTCATCAGACCGACTAAAACCACTAGCACATCATTATTCATGTGTATAATAACGTATATATAATTCACTTTCTCTAGTAAGAAACTTTCTCCATATGAATGCAGCCCATTTAGTTGCTTTGCTTTGCAGTTCAGTCACTATTTGAAAGTTAAATCACAGGCATCCATTGACGTTTTATGAAGCTATGAACGTTGATGAACTATACAATAAACCCTTGTCATCATCTGAAAAAATACAGGAAAATGACATGAAAATGTGATAATGAGGGTTATCAATCAACTGCAATTAGTACATTGTGATCACAATTTTAATTCTCATGTGATTTTTAAGCTGTTCATGCAATTCTACATGCTCTTTAGTAGAGTAAATAAATCACGGCGTATATATACATATATATATATATATTAATCTAAGCAGAACCTTGATAGTTTTTACTCTATAGGTTCATATTGAAATAGCGGATGATCCTGTTAGTGTAGATTTAGATAAATGTATATTTAAAACGATAGAATATTTAAAAAATCTCTAATTCTAATGGGTTTGTTGATAGAATTTTAAACAGTGTTAGAATTTTAAACGGAAATATAGCTCACCATGATGTGAAGTCCCATTTGAGGAAACCTCCTTGACCTCTTGCATTTAAGAACTTGTAAACAGGACCAGAAGCTACATATGCAAAATTTCATTAAACATCATCAAATACAGAAAGACTTCTTAGACAATTGAAGGTTGCAGACTGCAAACTTCAAAAACATTACGTAAAATTCAATTGCAAAATCTTTTGAGGCTTAAAAGAAAATATACCTTCATAACCACAAATCACTGGATCCTCCGAAAGCAGAAGTGGCATATCTAGACTAACATATCTGCATGTCAATTTGCAACAACAGTCAGGCTTTATCTCAAGGAGTTTGTTGACCAAAAATGTTTTTAACTTATATCATTTGTATATCTTTTTGTTGAAGTAAATTGATGCATTATCTTATGCCTGCAGATTTCCCACAATAAATACAATACTTCATCAAATTAACGGTTTAATGAAATGTTCTTGCAAATAAACTGGGTTAATTACTTGAAACAGCCAAGCCCGGCAGCCAGATGAGCAGCAAATCCTGTGGCAAGTCTAGTCTCTACTGTGTTACTAATCATCAGATTCACACCTGAATTTCTTGCCAATTCAATTATTTCAAGGGCTCCCATGACGCCAAATATGGCTAGTTTTATGTTAATAACATCTGCAAGACTTTCATTAATAACTCTTTGAACATCAATTAAATTTTGACAGCTTTCACCTACAGCAACAGATATCCCATACTTCCTTCTTGCAAAGTTACTAACTTCTCCAAGACCTTTCCAATCATCTCTATGAACTGGTTGCTCAAGGAGAGTAGGTGTTATCCCTGATTCTGCAACATGAAAATGGTTTAGGATTCTACAAATTAAGCCCAACTCGACTTTTTGAAAACAAAATGACCTTACCATGTAAATTCTGTAGAACTTCCATGGCTTCTTTAGGAGTGTATTCCTCATTTGCATCTAGTATAAGTGAACAATGGGGGTGAGCTTTTTGTATGGCTTGAAGAACTTTGATTTCTGTATCAATGTTCTTCCCTATTTTGAGCTTCAAGGTCTTGAATCCTAATTGGCGATACTTTGAAGCCAATTCAGAAGCTTTTTCAGGGTAAATAGTTGGAAGCTGCTCACATAAAAATTCACCGAGAAAAGTCAAAAATTCATTCCACAAACACATGGAAACTAGTACTAGATGGTGGATAATAGATATGTAAATCAAGAACTTTACTGTTATAGCAGTGGTTATAGTATTTGATACACCGCCGAATAATCTCCACAGTGGCACATCAATACTATTAGCAACTGCATCAATCAACGCCATTTCAACTCCAGCCCTAACCTTCAGTAACATACAAAGGTTAGTGATGATCATAAAATCCTTCCAAATTGCAAACCTGAAATGAGAACTAGAGAAAGGCATATTAAAGGGAAACCAATGTATTCACCTTTCCAAAGGAAAGATACCCATAGAAAATTTTATCAACAATTTTTGTTTTGTAAAATATGAAATATAATCTATCAGAAATGCTGTAGCAATGTAAAAAATTAGAGAAGTGATGGTGAGTCTGCAGCTGTTTCTCAATCACACTAGGAGAAATGTCTCATCAAGTTGATGGGTAAATTATCTCATGAAAGTATAGCAAGAGAAAAAATCGGCTTTTGCTCAGGGCTATAAGGTTGCGAATTTGAACTAGAGCCTAAACAGAATAGCTACAGAACCTGGAAAATTTATCAAATTGTGCACTGCTAGTTTTAAGATGAATTAAGTGGCTTGCAAGTTAAGACACCTCTTGCTAATAAAGGCATGATTAATTCGTCAAGAGACTAGACACAGCAGAATCTGAAATTAAGCACAGAGCTTATAAAGTTCAAAAACAAAACTTTGCTAATTGTTAGAGCTATAAAAGGGTAAGACCGTGTTCAGATGTGCTTAATCTTACATAATCTAAGGCCTTTCAGTCAAATTCTAAGCACTAGTCAGTAGTCACAAAAAACCAAGATAAAAACTTTAATAAATTTCATATCCCAAGCTTACGTATACGTATTATCACAAATTTATATATATATATATATAATACCAAAAAATCAAGAAAAACAGGCAAATGGGTAAAATTAATCTTGTCAATTATACTCACAGAAGAAAATTCAGTTCCTGGAAGAATCCCTCCAATCTCATTAAGCACCAATTTCAATACCATAGGAGAACTACAATGCAGAAATTCACACGCTTCCTTAGCCTTTGAAAGAGCTACTGTTTGATTTGCAGCAGTAACTGAAGGAACCACAGGAATTTCTCCCCACCCAACACACCCATTACTGAGCTCAACCCTAATAGCCACATTCTCAACCTTTTCAAGGCTCGATGAAGTTCCTATATTAAATGGTGTATTTAATTGCACGTTTAATGGCCCCCCCTCTGCTCTCTGTACATTAACCCAGAATGTCTCTGTCAAGTTCTTGAACCCAAAATTGGTTCTTTCAGTAGTAGAGGATACTGTTGACTGTGTCATTAGCTTACTGCCATTAGAACTGGCAATGACAATCTTGCTAACATTGTGGTTAGTATGCAAGTAATTTCTTGATACCCTTTTCAAATTAGAAGATGAAAAGAAAATTGAAGCTGTTGTTGGGCAAAAGAATGCAGACTCAATTGCAGCCATTGACAAGAAAAAGAGAAGGATAATGAGCCCTGCTATTTTGGCAGCGATTAAGTTAATTTATAGTAAGTGCACACTTGTATTTTAACTAAAAAATTAATTTATTTTTTTAATTAACTCATATAAAGTATGATCTAATAGTTTTATAATTTTACACTGGGAATGAGACAAAATTTTATCGATAAAGATAAATAGAAGATATATTTTATAATTGTCGTACTTGTTAATTAATTAATATTATCTTATTGGATTAATTAAAGGTTTACTATTGGTTAAGAAGAGCATATACGATTTTAAGCGTCTCTTGGGAGCTTGGTAGAGGCAAAATCATTGTTTTATCTGGCTTTGTACTACATTGCATTGCATTGCATGATTGTTTAACGTTATAGTCTATGGACATCTTTGTCTTAGGAGGAGCCATCAAAGGGTTTATTTTTAATTTATTTCTTCAGTAATTACTGTTTCTTCTTTTATGTAATCTTTCAGAATATAACCAGCATATCTTCTGTTTTAGATACAATATCATTATTTTAATCTAATTGCGCTTTATTGTGTATTAGCTGTCTCATTAATTCTAATAAAATAATAAATTAAGTATGACTCAATAGGGGATATTGTACGTAATAAATAATCTAGAAAAAAAATCTATTTAACGATTTCTCTAATTTTTCAATAATATTATAAAAAAATCTCTACTGTCATAAATAAGTCTATTTGTGAATCATTATTGGTTTTATTGATATTTGATATGAGTAATATTATCATAGGAATCGTTGAAATTTAATTTGATAATATCATTCAATATTTAAAATTAAAATTATAAATAATATAAATCTTAAACGGCAGCTAAATTAAGTTAAAAATTATATGAAATGATTAGTTAATATTTTTAACTTAAAATATAAATTAAATATAATAAATAATTAAATTTTTAAATATTTTTAAAATTTAAAAATTATATTATTTATTTTATTCACTACTTAAATTTAATATTTTAATTTTTAGTCCTTAAATTTTAATTTTATATGATCTTTTCGACATTGCCTTTTTGAATTTTTAATGTCACAAGTAGACTAGCCTTCCTCGCGCCTTTCGATAAAATTGATGGATTTGCTATTCAATTTATTCGTCCGCGTCCAATTTTAAGGTTAAATCAAACACCGCAAAGTTAATTAATAACTTTTTAATTTCAATTAATTATCTTTTTTCATTAACTCAATTTATTTGATAAAATAAAAAAATTATCTTTTTTAATTGATAAAAAAATATATTATATATATATAATAATTAAATTTTTATTAATTAAAACATTATTTTTAGAACACATTACAATTGAAACTAATATATATATATAAAGCAAATTTAGAATATTTTAAGTTTTATCATGTGGCATATATTTGCTACATATTATTTTTTTATTGATTAACGTTGCAAGCAAATCATGATTTTATATTAATTTATTTCAATTGTTACCATTTAAATAAATTTATAGTCTAAATTAAAAATTAATTGTTATCACTAATATTATGCTATTATTATAATTTAAACTATTAGAAACTTATATAATTATGATTTGTAACCTAAGGGAAGTTAAAAATATTAAATTTTATAATTATTATAATTTAATAAAATTTATAATCTAAATTATTTATTTGTAATTATATGTATATATAAGGAGTTTTGACAAGTGAATGACTATCATTTTTATTTATAACATTTGAAAGAATTTTTCTCTCAATTACAATAATAATATAAGTTTTTCTTTTTTAATTTTTAAAATGTTTTATCAAATTTTTATTTAATTATTTTTATGATGCCTTTTTTTATTTATTATAATTTTATAAATTTGCATAAATATTCTAATACAATTAGTTACAAAGTAGATTTAAATTAGTAATTAATTTTAATAAAAAATATATTTATATTTTATTATGATACGTGATTAATTTTAAAAAATATATTTAAAATAATATTAATTTAGTAATTATGAATGAAAAGTAATATTCAATTAATATTTATTTAATTATTAAATATGTTTATTTTAAAAAATATTTCAATTTGATTATGATAGAATAAAAATTATGATAGTCAATTTTTCAAATAGATATTGTACTGATAATTCAAAATAGATTAAATAATTATGATACTGAAAATATAAATTTAAGTATAATAATAATATAAACTTGTAATTGTATTATTATTTGAAGAAATTTGAAATCTAAAGCATAAAAATAATTTTATGACCATTATGATAATTACATATATTAAAAATATAATTATTTTGTGTAATCTAAATAAAATTTTAGCATAGTTTTAAAAAAGTATAACTTAAATCACCAACTTAAAACATACATTTTTTATTTTTTATGTATATTTATTTTAAAATTATATATTATTTTATTAATTAATTATAATTATATGAGTTGTAACCTTTAAAATTTAAGTTTTTAATGTTCAATTATTACAATTATTATTAATTAATAAGATTTGCAATCTAAATTACCTATCTATTTATAACATATATTTATGATTCTTCATATATATATATATATATATATATATATATATATGCGTGTCTATGTGTTTGTTTGTATGTAAAAAGAGAATGTGAAGTGAAAGACATGACTTTTATATTTTTTTAAAAGAAATATTTAATTTTACAATAAAGAGGTTAATTTTTCTTTTATTAATTTTTAAATATTTTATTATACATTTTTATCCAATTTTTTTTCTATAGCTTTCTTTAATGTATGTTTTTTTTAAATTTTTTTTAAGACTTTATGTGTTTATGAGAATTAAAATATAAATAGTAAAATATTATTATAAATAAAATATTTATTATAAATTAAAATATTAAAAGGATAATATTTAATTGACAGCAAATTGAAATATTATTATAAATGAAGAATTAAAAAGATAATTTTTGAATAAATATTTTGATATTTAGTTATATTTATTTATAAATTTTTTCTCAATACTTTTTAATTTTTTAAATATGTTATTTAAATTATAAAAATATTATATTCTATAGCTTAAAATTATTAAAAATTGATATAGTATAAAAAATATAAATAAATCGTGCAATTGATGAACATGAAGCTAGTATATATCTAAAATTAAAACGATTATTATGATTTTAGTGTTCATTTTATATTTTAAGAGTAATAATAATAATAAAATTTTTATTAAATGATCAACCTTCATTAAAGAACTACCGTCAACAATTATCAAAAATAACCAGCAACAGTTAGCTACCACTTATCAATAATAATTAAACCAACCAGACCTTTTCTTTTGAATATTTCATTATTATTTTAATTATTTGTTTGATATATTAATTTTTTATTATATTTTTAATTTTTATTCATTTATTTATATAGTTACATTTTTAATTTCTGATATTAGAAATTTTGCATGAGATTTATTAAATTTAGACATTTATATGTTGATTTTCTCTATTAATTATATTTACAAATTATTTAATTATTTTCCCCAACCCCCATCTCACTATGAGTAGAACTTTCTTACAAATTAACTAATAATAACTCTCTCGCTTCAAGAAAATTAGTTTTTTTTTCATACAGTGTAAGAAAATATTGTTCATTATTCTCCAATTCAAAATTTTTATTATATTTTTTTACTTATATCTTTATATATATTTATTTATTATTTATTTATTAATTTTGAGAATATTTCAAATCCTAAATGTTTTAATTATTAAAATAAAATGGATACACATTTATTTATATTTTTAAAATGAGTAAATATTTTAAAATATCTTAAAATATTAGTGGATAATCTCTTGAAATGAAAGTGGTGTAAAGGCTACTCGTATTAATTATACTAGCATAAAAAGGAAGAATATTCCCAGATCCATTGACCCACGTGCTGGTAACTATCAAATACGTGGAAAACGACATTCCATCAGGCAAGAAGGGACCACAGAGGAATGTATATAGACAATACTGGACCCAAATACATGTCAATTTCCTGCCGTTTCCTTTGACCCTACTTCCTTCTAAACCATAGAGTGAGCCCTCGCGTCCCAGTTCCCCTTCAGAAGACATCGTTCGTTACGAAACAGAGAGTAAGCCTCAGGCACAAAGTTACCTTTAGAAAGACTAGGCCAGAAATCGAACTTATAGTGAATTCAGAAATTCGACTTCTAATCTTGACACTGGACAGTCAATGCCTCAAATGTTTATAATGAAAAAAAAAAAAAAAAAAGGGTAAATCTCACAAACAGAACATATCTTTTTTAAAATTCCAAAATAACATTGGCATCCCCCTTGCGTTTGAACATCCACCAACTCCTAAAATATACTCTCGATCAATATTCTACACTCAGTTGCTAACTCATTTTTAAAGATGTTATGCAAATGAGAGTAAATATATAAACAAATAAGACATTTGATAATGTAAGTGAATTAATACAAGAACCCTGCAAAGACTGATTTCAATGCTGCATTTTATCAAAAGCAGGTAAGTACGATTGTCAAGGTTTTCAATTCAATAACAATCTAATTTCAATTTTGATTTCCCCCTATACAATACAATACAATTTTAAAAAAATAAATAAAAGGAATGAAGAGGCTCTCTCTTGTTGATGTTGTCACAACTCGCGCTTCATACATTAGGAATAAAATCAAAGACGTACGAGAACATAAAAGAGAATATCACTGCACCATTTTCTGTCCTTAACTATAAAATTATTGGTTCTGCTGTGTTTCTTCTGGGCCCCTTGTTTTACCCCTAAGCATTTCTGTGAAATTACCCCTCATGATACGCCTGAATCTTGTATCTTCTGCTTGTGGAAGCGCTGCCGCCTTAGGGGACTCAGGCTGTGGTGGCTGAGGATCTGCAGCTTCTTTCTTTCCCAACAGCCCACCTTCTCCAAAGAAACTGCTTACAGATGATGCTATCCCAAGATGAGCACCCATTACTTTACTGATGGCCTCAAAAGTTCCACCTGATCTTTCCTTCATTATTATTTCAAGCGCTTCTTTGTGTGCTGGATCTAATGCATCCGGATCTTTTAACAGGTTTTGTATCGCAGGTAGGAGGTATTCCCTAACGCTATTTGCAGAAATATCTGCAGCAAATATATATGAGATTAATATGGCAGTTGTTTGTGGATAACAATCATGTTGATGTTTCAATGAAATTCGTCCATCAAGTAGTCAAATGTAGCAAATCTAGCAAAATAATGAGATTGTTTGTGGTACGAGAGAAAACAAGAGTGTCTTCAAACCTGTAGCATCCAAGGCACGGATTGATTCACAGAATGCATTAGCTCTCTCACGGCGACGCATGATATCACTTGCAGAAGCTGGTGTGGCTGTAAATTGAAAAATCTTGGATAAAAGGTGTATGTAGTGTTAAGGAAACAATGGCATGACACATTTAAAACTAGATGCCAAAAGAGTTGTGTAATGAACAAAAAAATTAAACAAATTCTCTCATTGAATAAACAGTCCCAAAATTAATTATCCAACATGTTTAGGATATAATCTCTTAGTCTTTCTGTTGTGTGAGGTATTGCTACTAGTAATCCACGGACAACAGCAACAGTAGCTTCATGGGATCCATCTTCAAGAAAAGCATCCATTTGAACACGTATTTTATCAACAATCTGAAACATGAAAAATATGATGAGTGAAACATACATATTGGTCCCTCAAGATTGCCACTACAGCTTCAGGGGAAAAACAATTATACCATGTCATTTTTGAAATGTTGTGCCACAGCCCCAAATGCATCTATGCTGGCATACTTCACATTCAGATTTTGATCAGAGCCAAGTGTAACTAGGGCAGGCAAAATATGGGTAGAAGCAACTTTTGCATCAATGTATGGCACCTGTTAAGTTAATGAAGTTGAAATTTCAGAATAGTCTGAAACAAAATGTTCGACTAGCTTCAAATGATGATTTAAGATGAATAACTTACTATGACTTTCAACAGATAGGCGGCATTTATTTTCATATCTACATTAGTGCTAACAACCATTTCCCACAAGATACTGAATATCAAACTATGGTGCTGTTGAATAGTGCTGCACCATGGAAGAAACTATATATATTAGTCATATATAACTTGGACAATGGTAGCTAAAGAC
Organism: Reutealis trisperma; assembly: GCA_947687605.1. Classification (NCBI taxonomy): domain Eukaryota; kingdom Viridiplantae; phylum Streptophyta; class Magnoliopsida; order Malpighiales; family Euphorbiaceae; genus Reutealis; species Reutealis trisperma. The sequence goes on along the minus strand of CANTUT010000095.1, from coordinate 2,081,146 downwards.
ATTGAGTCATTTACGAACCAAAGAAACCGGACAGCATCAATCATCTCAACATTGTATTTTATTGACTGATTCTCTTTCTGGGTGCCTTCAACTAGCAACTTTCTCAAATATCCTGCTAATTGTTCATGCTTGCTGGGAGTACCAAGAACACCTGCCAAGAGGAGTGGGAGAACACACATTGTAGCAAGCCTCTCAGCCACAGCAGTTTTTGGCCTCAAACCTGAAATAGAGCAATGATTAACTAAAAATAATAATGTGAAAGAAACTCAAAAAATGTATGACTCATACCTTTGATTCTTGAATTAATGGCAGATGGAAAAAATGTAAGATCTGCATTATCCCCAACTGCTATCAAGAACACAGGCATCATTATATGTACCAGATAAGGATCCCCAAAGAGTTCACTAACAGCCAGCAAAAACTGCAAACCATTTTCTAAATTAGCAATGGCTGAAGCACTATCCTCAATACACAGGAACAAAATAAATTCTAATTAACTCATTCAAAGCAGACTGGTTACTTTTGTAGTTTTGTTTCTTAGATGGTCCTCTTTCTGAGGCAACATGCAAGCCAGCTGTATCAAATCAGGAAAGCAATCAACATGCATCCACTCAAATGCTGGCCAGCCGACATGTCCCCTAGTTAAACAATGAAATCTATCAGAAGCAATGTATGGCCATCACCAAGCTTTCAGCATTGCAACCAACACTTAGAAGTTATTTCCACCAGAAAACAAAAGAGTAATAAAAGAAACAAATGTCTAGAGCTTACTTTGAATATAATTCAAGTAAGGATAAAGAAAACAATCCATTCTTCGACTCTGGTACTGGTGAAAAAGGACAAGTCTCAACTGCCTTCTGGTGCATAAAGGGAAGCAACTCCATCAACATTCTCAAAAAGACATCAATATTCCAGCGTTCTCGTTCCCCTAGGACCCGTAAATGTGACTCCACAGAGCCTTCAACTCCCGAAAGAGGTGGACAATGCTGAGATAGTAGACAGATAACATTAAAATAGCATACCACAAACCAGGCACAGAACTATACAAACAAGAAATAAATTATAAGAAAGAGGCATACCTGAGCAGACCTCAAGATATGGGAAAGCAAAACTCTTAATATGTGTTCCAATTTGTTTCCCCATTTTATTACTGCAGGGAGTAGCTCCTTAAGTGCAGTTTCCACCACCACTCCAGATGGATCACAGATCAATTGGAACATCATCTCCTCAACCTATCACAAATAGATTTAGGCATTGGAGTAACTTGATACTATCAGAGATATTTAATTTTCATATATGCATTATAGAAATTTTTTTTTTTCTCATTTTTTTCATTTCATCTAAGTCATCATATTATGACAAGGGAAAAGGCTCCATTCCCTAGACCATGTTCCGTCAACCTGTTCTAGAGCTTACATTGTAGCCAATTCTGTCAAATCAGAATTCTTCTCCATGATTGCCTCGAAGCATATTTAGTGAGGCTGACCTTGATATATTTGTCTGCATTTGGGAAGAGTGGAAGTAGCAAAGCTAGATTACGTGCAGCAGACTCTCGAACAACAGTCGCAGAATCTTCTATCAGTTGTTGCACAATTGACAAAATTAGAGAATCACGGATCTCGGGTCGGACAAAATCTGCAAGCTCTCCACAGGATTGGGCAACAAGCAGTCTACGCTCCTCATATGTGTGGTTTATCTAAAATCCATGAAACCAGAAAAATTGAACAGAACCTTTAAAAGTCGGAAAAGAAATGAGAACAAAAAGGCATATAATGATGAGAGAGCCCCCCAACAAATCATTGCTGAAACTCACTTGCTCCCAACACTGGGGAAGCAATTCTGTTTCTGTTCTCATCTCTCCTACATTCTTAGCAAGAGTAACACATGCCTGAAATAAAGCTCAGAAAATTCAGCATCAGGTTCAAATTGTCTAGCAGTGCTAAAATTTAACTAGAATTTTAAGGAATCCATTATATGATCAAAATTGATTATCCTACATCCATTATGATTCGTCTCTGCTGCTCATCTGGACGTTTGATCAAGTTAAACAATGTGTGGGTCAAGGAATCTCGTGTGGTGCTTTCTGGATGACGCTCAATTGCACACATCATTAAGGGAAGAAGCTCCTGTGCACGAACAAATGAATGCAGTATAAAAAGACTTTCAGATAGACATGGAGATAAATTAAGAAAAAATTAGTCAAAAGTTAGTCAAAAGCAAACCTCCCGATGATTAATCAAAACATAAGGAACAATTTTGGGCAAGGCATCTGCAAGGATCTGAATTGTTTCTAAACCCTACAAAGCAAGATCATATTCCAAAATGTTATATAATGAAATTCCAACTACAGGAAAAGACAAGCAAAGCAAGAAAGATCTAAGAAAGCTACTAAAAGGTAGTGTTGTCGATAGTATCACTGGGCTGCGAGGTTCACATATTCAACAAGAATTCCACCCTCTCAATACCAAGAGAGATAATCCAGAGATGGATAAGGAAAATAATTTAATTTCCTATAGAAAGAAAATGAACTTGCCGTGTTGTCAGAAGTAGCATCAACACTTAAGTTGTCTAATTTCATGTCTAGCCCACCATCTTCTGATGGTGGTTCACCATTTTGTTTAAAGCCTGTTTGATTGTTTTCAATACTAACATCTCCATTTGAATGATTTCTCAACAAATCTGAAGAGTCATCCTCATGTTTACGAGTGTTGTCAGTGACCATTGATTGAACATCTTCACTTCCAAACACTCCAACCACATCACGTGGATGAGAAATTATGGTTTTATCTTCATGTATCTCAACAACTTTCTCTTCAGTCTGCAAAGACTCTTCCTCACAATTGTTTGAATCTACGGAATCAGGAGCTTTTGTGCCTTTTGCTTTCAACCTTTCTATTTCAATCTGCATTAATGTTATTTCTTCCTTGTATTTTTCTAAGGACTGGGATTGAATAGAATCAGCATCACTAGCCATCATGCTCTGTCCAGAACGATATCTTTCTATGTGCATTTTCAGTGAAGTAATTTCAGCTCTGCAATCATTAAGTTCCTTCCGTTGGAGCTCCCAGGACTGCTTCAACTCTTGCATCTGAAAAATTGAAACACACACACATGTATATACAGCCAATATTGTTCTCCTTACATGAGAATTAATGCAAATATGCAGTATAGTAAGAAAGGATTACCTGGTTCTCCCTCTCCTTGATATCTTTTTGAAGGGCTTCTAAAGATTTATCAGAAAATTCTTTATTTTTCAGTAATTTCTCTTTTTCACGATTCAGCTTGTCATATGCTTTTTTCAATGAATCATTTTCTCGAAGCATGGCAATTTTCTCCTGCAACATAAAACTTGGGTCATTGGTGCACATTTCAGCATAAAATCCCACCTCCATTCAACATCAAATATTAATGCAAATTTGTCAATACTGATTGTCCAAAATCTAAATATATACTCCACATTTGCATGCAAGTGCAAAAGAAAAATTTAAAAGGAAGACAGGTTGTTATATGAGCAACACACACAAGGATATAATTGTACACTTCCAAGTCACCTGCGGGCAGAGGCCAATAATCTATCAATGGTCTTAGAAATAATTTTCCCTTTTTTTTTTTTTTTTTTTAATAAAACAGAACTTGTGTATAACAATCAAGAATTGGAATGCCATGAACATTGAGGCTTTTAAAACATGATTTCACACTAGAGGCTTTTAGAACATGATTTCAGTTGCCTTTTTGCCCTTCATTAAATTTCAAAATTTGAATTTTTACTCTTTTGTTTTGTTACACATTATATTGTCCTTAGGTATCTTAAGTTATAATTGATGCATAGAAGGAATTCAAGAAAAAATTCAAATTCAAGGACTCAAACTTACAATGGTGGTCCAAATTTAGTATAAGGTTTAATAGGGAAATTATAGAGTGCATCCTAGTCCTTTTAGAGTTTTATTTCTATATCTATTTATATACTAGCTGTCAGTCTATTACTTCAAATATCAGGGGCAACCTTGTAAATTTCCAGCTTTGCTGGAGAATCTGTCCTATTCAGGAGTCTTTATATTTATTAAGTCTTCTTTAGAATCCTTATTGGTTTAGAGTACTATTGTTCATTTTATTTTCAGTTTATTTTTGGAATCCAAGTCCTTAAGAGGATGAAGACCAGTTTTGAAGACAAGACCTATTAAGTAAAGGTCTAGGATCAGTTTCGGTCTATAAAGACCCATCATCCATGTTTGTAGTGCTTCATAGTTCAGTTTTTTTTCAATAAAATTCCATCAAATTATGCTTTTATTCTTGCACTGTCTGATGCAATCCTAACCTACAAGGCTTTCTTGATACGAGTAAGTCCTAAATCCTATGAGTGTGATGCTAGTAGTTCTATTTTGTTGTTTAATTTATTCTTTATTGAACAAAAATTCAGATTTGTCAGGTTAATTTTTAAGCCAAATTCTTGATTTTCTGCAAACCCTAGCCCATATCCCCAAAAACCAAGTTTTTGCTACCTATACTGCATCGATAATCATATCCTCCTTAGCCACCCCTTATGTGACACCATACTTGTAACAACACCCTTGATAAAAGAAAAAACAAAAACCGTAATATAATCAAATGATAATTATATCTAATCTATCTTATTTATACTACTAGTTTATCATAATAAACTTCATAAAACAGAAAAAGCACCAAAATATTTCATTAAAATTATTATAATAACCTCATCAATGATAAATGAATAATGATTTACTAATTTCTTATGTATAAGTACATTAAGGGGGGAATAGATGATCAATACTTAACTCATAATATCTTTAGTAAAATTTTAAAAAAAGACAAGAAAATAACAACCATGTCACATTAACTTTATTAAAATACTTTGAAAAAATCAATTAAAGAAATGATCTCATAAAATAATTAAAATGGTGATTTCAATTTCTTAATGCTATTTCATGTAACCATTCCATATTTTAACCCAATGTAAGTGCAGTTACAATAGCAAGATTATTCAAATACATAAATGATGCCATCAATGATGAAGCACACACAGCTAGCGATATGAAAGACCCAAAATACAAAAAATAAGATAAAAGAGAATAGTTGAGAAACAGTGAATATGCCAATATATGGCTGTCACATTTTCACAATATATTTTAAAATAATCTATATTTTATAAATACCTAATATCACTGATTATTTAAATATTTTTGAGACACCTATTTTAAAATTTTTTTTTTTTGTTGGTATTTTAATCTTAGACCTTCACCTCTGTAGCATGTGAAGAATCCAACCAGTCTTATGAAAGAATGATCTCAATGAAACTTGAATTTGAGAATATTTGGTGAAAATAAGTGTACTGCATTGACATATACAAAATGAAATTTCAAAAAATGAATTTCTTTACATTTTTCTAAAAAATCCAAAACTAAAAGCCAATAACAAAAATGTTCCAAACATGCACATTAAGTAACATGAAGATCTCTTTTAAGCTCAAAATCATAACAATTGTACTCTACCTTGAAAACTAAAACAGCCAAATAAAAATGAACCAATTTTTTTTCCATTATCATTTTTTTATTTGTCTATTTCACCTAAGATTTATTGGATCTGACCAAAGACCTTACGACTCAAGGTACTACTCATGATATCGAAGAAAAAACGTTATCTTAGCTGCTTAAATGTGAAACCTTAAATCATGAGATTCAATATAACTATGTAAATCAAATAGACAAATGCAAAGCTCACTGCTGCATTTGGTTAATGTTAATCTCATCACAATACTAAAATAAACAAAGAGAAATGAAGGGAAAAAAAATATATGTTATTTATCAAAATTAGAAACAGTTGAACTGAACTAATAATGAGTAATCATATTTGCACTCCATTATGGGGTGAAAGCCTGACAGGACAGCAATGCAAAGAAGGAGAGTACAAATTGTACAATAAACAAAAACAAGGCAGGAAAAATTATGCTCTCTTTTAATCAAAGCCTGACGGACAACTACTGCGGCTATTAACCTCATATTCAAATATAAATGTTTGAGAAATCTATCATGGCTATCTATATAGAAAGTTGCCAATCCAATAAATGTTTCTTGCAATACCTCAGCAGCTTCTGAAGTGGATGAAAGGTATTGATAGTAATAATGGCGCAAGGCATCTGGCACACATGCAGGCGTGTTCTGCCATACATCTAAATTCTGATCTGTAACCTGAAGTGAAAGAATTGCAAGGCAATGAAAATGAATGCAAATATTCACACAGATAAAAAGAAAAAAGCAAATACATATGCATATGCACAGATTCAACACACCTAGTCTGTTGATGTTTTACACCCCTTGAAAGTTGCAAATAAGTAAATGAGAATCATTAAACTCAGCGTTATGGGTTTCAACAGCATCCTTTTTTCTATTTTAAAATCCACACATAAAACCTTGTCCATTACCAGATATAAAAATTTTCCAACCTACAACCAAAATTTATGTCTAAAAATTTTCCAGCCCACAGCCAAAATTTATGGACTTGTGAAAACAAACATTGAAGAACCATGTTAATCCAAATAATACTCTATATAGCACCTTTTTAGCCATTTGTACTGCCTTCAGCCCCAGCATAGACAAACTTAAGTAGTACACTATTAACAATTTACCCAAAGCACTCAAGTTTATATCACAAAAAATTTTGCAACATTAAAGCTTTTCTAGTTTGGCATATATTTATATCATCCTTTGTTTACTTTGAATCAGCAGAACAAACCAGCAACTGGTTTCTGTTTTCAGCTAAATGAGAAAGATACAACAAACAACTACAGAGAATAATGTAGGAAAAACACACATACATCCTTACAAGGTAGGACCTCCCCTTTTTCATGTCAGAACAAAAGATCTTCACATACAAAAAGAACTAGGGAAAGCAACAATGACAAAACAAATATACATCTTAAGTCTTACATACTTCTTCGTAGAATGTCATAGCAGTAAGTCGATATCCAGCTATAAGTAAATATTCCTTCACAGCACAATTAAGATCCCTGCGCTCATTATCCTTCAAAGGACCCAAGCTAGAGAAGGAAGCCTCCTTCTTTTGCCGTAGAATCTCTAGTCCAGTGTTTTCAGAATCATCTGATTTTGAATCTGGAAAAGCATCCAAGATAAAATGTACGAAATCAGAACACACTAATATCTAGCTAAAGAAGTAATACCATTTATACTTATTTACAGTGAGTCTGAAGATTGGCTGCTATTTAAATTTACAATAGCCAAAAATAGGTAATGAATTTGCAACAAATTGAAAAAGGTGCTGAAACAGTCATACTAGTGTTTGAGCTACAACAGCACTGCACAATAAAATAAAATAAGCACAACTAGTTCCAAAAAAAAACAGAAATCCAAACATCTCCTTGCAGGTGGACCTCCTTTGGAATCCAAAATCAAACAAGGGCTAGTTCAGATATCATATTGGAGCATCCAACCCAGAATCTTAAGCCAATTGGCTGAGAATCTATCCACAATATAAGCACATATCACAGTGGCAGACTCCCTGAACATCCTATGTTAAGAGTCTAACACCCACTCCAGAAGTTATCGTACAACAATAATGTCACTGCCTCAGGTGGCAACTGCAGTTTGATTGTGGGAAGTAATGTGGCATGGTGTCAATACCCTCAACCACAAAAAGAGAAAAGTTATGTTTTATCCTGGTTTCATTTCCTAACAAAATCACAACATTTAATTCTGGCAACCTTGACCATTTACAAATTATATAGATCTAAAAATAACTCATTGTTTCAAAAGTTGGCTTGTCAGATGCCAAATAATAATCATATACTTTATAGAATACACTAATAATTGCCATACAAAAACATGAAAGATAATAAGTAGCATTCATTATAACCATCAAGGAGGAGAAAATTTACCACTCAATTCCACCTGTGGCAAATCTTTTTTCTTCTGTAATTCAGTCTTCAACTTCGAAATATCCTCTTGTGCCAAACGAAGCTCATATTCACTAAGTGCTAGCCTTTCTTCCATTGCCTCTTTCTCTTCTAGCAAATTCTGAGGGTCTGCAACTGCTTTTCAAGAATAAAAGGGGCAAGAAAGAGCATCGCTTACATTCTGTATTCAAGATACAGCATAAAAATGCAGTTACGCATCAAGTAATAACTCAGGCATATCTATATGCAAGTATCTATGCAAATATATGTGCATAAAGAATACATGCCAAAGTGCAATAATCTTCCACTGTTAACTTATAATTAACTAGTCAACAATCCAGAGGGAAAAAAAGGAAAAAAAAGGAAGAAGAAATATGATTAATGATTACAAGTTACAACCACCATACACAAATCAAAAGAATAAGAAGATGAGAATCATACAGTGTATAACACACATCTATGGCTATAAATCTATAATTTGAACATAAGCAGAGAGTACTGCATAAGGCTCCATTTTTTTCCTGGAATGAGAAAATAACAAAATGTTATTAAAAGAATATCTGCTCAGTTTCAGACTTCAATTGTGCATAAACAAAAATGGATTTCTTTTTTAAATCCAGGATGGCTAAACCTTAGTCTGTCCTACTTGGTCCACCAACCTGCCATGCACCCTTCTAACCTCTCTCATTAGCAAAAACAAATCTAACTTGTTTTGCTCTCGTTCTGGCAGTAGAGCAATGGTCCTACATTTCAGTATCATTTCAACATCCAGTGAAATACTAAAACATGCTGAAGGCCTGAAGTGTATCCCTTTCAGAATCTAAATGCATTTTTATATTCAATGAACATTTCCCTCCAATTTTGAATTTTTGTGACCAAAAGAACGGCAAATTCTGTACAATAAAAGAATGCTGTAGTTTCCTTTGCTGATCAAACTTTCAATCATTTTCACTTGCACTAACTACATACACCATGTTGTTCCAACGAAATAATTACCACTTCTGCTAGGTTTATTTATTGAATATACAACAAAACATGCTTTATTACCCGCAAGCTACTTAAATTATATTTATTCTTATCCCAGCTGTAAACTGAAATCCCCAATCAATAGAATGAAGTACACGTAAACTCCCCATTAAATACTATCTTGAAGATATGAGAATAAAACCACGCCATGAAGCTAAAATTGTCCACCAGTTTATATCCTATGTAATCTCAGCCTTCTTTTCTCAGCATTCAATAGCCTTGTGCGTGTGCTTTCAAGTCATGTGCCTGCATCACTTAACAAAATGATGCTATATTTCTTGAATAACAATTTTTGGCTGCATTATCAACTTATCATTAAATCTGCAATGCTATTTAAATCTAAGACTATCTCTGCATAACTACCTTTCATTTCAATGACTAGTAATTCAAACTTCTCGTGCTTCAAACAAATTGAAATCACTATTCTGCTTCGACACATAAATTCATCACTTCCTCAAATTAACCAGACTCCTTCCCTCAGCCACAATTAAAAAAATTCAAATTCTACATTCAAAAATAAACCCTACGTGAGTATCACTTCAATTGAATTCCAGATCACACAAAAATGTCACACAAGCACCAAACAACATCAACACCAAAGCCAAACAAGCAAAACCAAGCCAGAGCAAAAAAAAAAACGTACAAAACTGTAGTATAATGAGCGAGAAAATTGAGTTTTTGAAGAGGAAAAAAGAAAACCTCGAAGAGTATTGAAGCGAGAGATCTGATCGGGAGGGAAATGAGAAGGATCGGCGAAGAATTGCTTAAGGCGAATGGCGTGGTCGTCTCTGCCATCGTCGAGGAGCTCATGAAGCAATTCAAATGCCGTCAATAGATAGTTCTCTTCTAGCAAGAAATTAACCACGCAATTGCACAAAGACGATCTCTCTACATCCATTTTCACTCTATCTGCTTAGCCTCTGATTTCTCTCTGTATTAACTTCATATCATTAACAGCTCGTTGGATTTGGATCTGTTTTGGTTTTTTGAGCTGATTACCGATTTTATATGGAATAGTTATAAGGTGTTTCGCGGAGGTGTCAGCGTTCGATGAAACTTTGGATCTACGACTGCGCATTTTTTATGAGTTGAGATTTGATTAATCGAACGGATAACATTCCATTATCAAAGTGTGGGGGTGGGACCTAGTTGATTTAGTTTGTTATGGTCTGTGCCATACAAGTTTGTGCCATCGTCACGAAGGTCAATGGTAAGTTCTTTGATTAATTTAATGCTTTTTTCTTATTTAACCGGTACAGTCACATGCAATTGTTGACATGGCAAATTCAATGAAATTCACCTTTTTTTTTTTTAATACAGGCACTAATCCTGGTTCTGTGTCTTACATGAATATTGATTATATTTTTTTTGTCAAAATTTACATTTTTTAACAAATATTTTAATATACATAAATTATCATCATCATTATTATTATGTTTTTTAAAATATATTGATAAAGACAAAAAAATAAAGAACAGAGCTCTCTCTCTCCCTTTGTCATTGGATCACTCTCTCCTCACCTCGTATCATTCTCTCTCCTCAGTTCACTCTCCTCTTTCTCTCACTTCACTTCTCTCTTTCTCTCTACACACTTCCTGCAATCTTACTGATTTGAGCGTCGAAAACTCCTCAATGAATTCATCTAAGGAGTTCCTGACTCTCTTTTCTCTGTTTTCAAGTTCTATCTCTCAAAGGGACCCACCATTGATAGTACAAGTCGATTCAAGACATATTAAAATGGCATCCTTTGTGAAAGTAGGCATGAAAGGCTGTGTTCATCTTCCCATTTTTGCTAGAGTTAAAATTTTTTAGTCACCATCAACTTTAATCTAATAAATATAGCTAAATATCTCCAACAAAATCATCAAGAAATCAACAACTAACGAGAAAAATCAAAAGATTAAAAAAAATAACTTATAAGCAAAAATGAAAAAATGTTCAAAGAGAGAGGAAAAAGCAGTTGCCATGCCATTCGTCCATCTTCGAGCACTAGAGCTCGACACCAATCACACCAACACGTAGCCCAGCCATTGGCGAGCTCAACTCCATCAAACTCAACACTAATGGTTGCCAAAAATCATCTCACGCACCACCCCAAGCTTCCTCTAGTTATGAGCTTCCAATGCATTTTTTGGCTGACTCCAATGTTGGTTTCAGTTGATTCTGGTTCCATTAAAACCCTCTTTTCCAACTTCATTTCTATACCCACCATGCAGCAATCTTCACCGAAAAAGGAGATTGAAAAATAACCCTGAAACTTTTCAAGCCAATTCTAGCTAAATAATAGAAAATGACAGCAAGTGGCTTACATTCTTTGCTTTTAGACACCGAGACACTTTAGATCGTATATTTCCGGCATCCAAAGCTCACTTTAACACCAGTGCTAGAGCATATCCAACCACTATTAACCTAAAAATATAATTTTGGTGACTAAAAAAGCTTGGCTAAAAGGCATATGGAGAGAGTTGTGGTGCCTTGTGAGAGGAAAAATTCTTACTCTGAGCTAATTATCATATTCAAGTTGTATTATAATTGAACAATAAAGGAATATATATTGAAGACATTTCCTCGATTCGTATCGCATTCTTATGGACCTAAACAAGCACACTAGTCCAGATATGTTTCTTAAGTTCATCATGACTTATATCTAATTTGGTATTATGCATTGCATAAATAAAATGCAAATACATTAATGATTTTTCCATGAGTGAAATTATCTACTAGGATAATACATGATAATATATTTTTTTAGCATAATACATTATTAATTATGCATTTTAAATGCTAATTTAAACGCAAATTGATGCTTAAAATGAATATTTACGTTAAAAGTAAATTATTTTTTCAAAAATGATTTTAAGCAAATCCATTATTTAAGCGGGGGAGTATGAGCCCCTCAAAGTTTCAAAATTTTCAACATTACTTTTACATATCCAAATTGTTGTGAATGATTTCTTTAAAATTCATTATTTGAATATATTGATTAATTTCAGCTTAGAATATGCTCTATTTGCAAAGAATTTATAGAATAACTCTTTACTACAGGGTTAAATTTATTACGTTATTTATGCCTACTAAAGGTTCAAATAATTTATGGTTCACATGAATATTAATTATCATCACATAATTGAAATATATATCATTCATAAATTTGTGGTTTGCAAATCATGTATATCATATCTTATCTTCAAATATATTTGTATAATCCTTTTTTGTGATAGGAAAAAGTATAGGATTTATCATATGATGAAAATAATAGCATTTGACTTAGCAAAAGTATCACATTTTTTAGATCAGTTTGTGAGTTACATTCAAAAAAAAGCTATGCATAGTGACAAGCAAAAGTCCTTCTACAGAGAAGGCACTAAGTGTTGCAAAGTGATAGGCAAAAGCGTTTCCACAGAGAAGGCACCAAGTCTTGCGTTGGTTAGGCACTCAAAGTCCTGTATAGTGAAATACAAAAGTCTTTCCATAAAGAAGGCACCCAAAGCCCTGCATAGTGATAGGCAAAAACCTTTCCACAAAGAAGCCACCCAAAGCCTTGCACAAATAGGCAAAAGCCCTTCCACAAATAATGTACCTAAGCCCTTCACAACAAGGCAAAAGCTACGGAGCATTAAAACCCAAATTAATGGGCACAAAAGTATAAGAACTTTGGATAGTCTCACAAGTCAATTAATAAGGCCAATGGAGACTTTCATTTAGTCAAAAAAGTTGTTAAAAGAAAAGTTTCCTCTTCATGGGAGGGAAGATAACCCATTACGAAACTACCATTATGAAGCTAATTAAAGAAAAATTAGCTTCATTTCATTGTATCATTTCATTATAAAAAATAAATATACAAATGTATAATAAAAATAAAAAAAAAAGAAGCAGCAAAGAAAAGAGAAAAAGAAAAATAATTATTTAAAGACAGAGAAAAAGAAAAATAATTATTTAGAGACCTCCAAGTGAAGCAAATTATGAAAAGGCCTCGATAGACGAGGCAATTATTATTATTATTATCTAAGTCCTCATTTGGTGAGGCATATGATGGGAAGACCTCCAAGTGAGGTAGATTATCTAAGTCCTCATTTGGTGAGGTATATTATGCGAAGGCCTCCGAGTGAGTTAGATTATCTAAGTCCTTATTTGACAAGGCATATTATGCGAAGGCCTCCAAGTGAGGTAGATTATCTAAGTCCTTATTTAGCAAGGTATATTCCATGTTTGCCTTCTAGTGACGTAAATTATTTAAGACCTCTAAAGGGCGAGGCACATTACTATTTAGGCACCTAACTGCTTGTACATGGAGCTCCTTAGCTCACATTATTATTTAGGCATTCAGTTGCCTCCATATCAAGCTCATCAGCTAACTAGATCACTCAGGCACCTAATTGCCTCCATACTAAACTCCTCAGCTCGCATTACTATTTAGGCACTTAGTTGCTTCCATACCAAAATCTTTAAGTCGCATTATGATTTAAGCAACTAGTTGCCTCTACACCAAACTCTAACTCACATCACTATTCAAGTATTCAGCTGCATTTATGTCAAGCTTCCCAGTTCACACCCTTCTTCAGGCATTTAAGCCTTTGTTAAGGCAAGGCTAAAGCCCTCCTATAAGTGAGGCAAATTATTTGAAGACCTCCAAATAAGGTGAATTTCTTAAGTCCTCGATCACAAGACTAAGTATTATCTAAGTCCTCATCTAGTGAGGCAAATTATATGAAGACCTTTATATGAGGCAAATATTTAAAGTCCTCTATGTGAGGCATCATTTTCTATGTCCTCAGTGAGTTGAGGCAAATTATTGTATAAGTCCTCTTTTAGTGAGGCGAGTTATTATTTAAGCCCTTTATTGACAAGGTAAGATTTCTCCAAGTCTTTTATAGACGAAGCAAATTATTATTATTATTATATGAGCATTCAGTTGATGAAGCAATTTATTTGAAGACCTTTTTTAGTGAGGCAAACATCTAAAGTCCTTGATTGATGAAGCAAATTATCACATAAGACCTCTTTCAGTGAGGCACGCATTATTATGTAAGTCCTTATTCGGTGAGGAAGAACTCTATCGGGAAGTGGGGGGCTTTGTAAATTATCTATGTCCTCAATCAGTAAGGCAGATCATTGAAAGACTTGGATCAACGAGGTGGATTTCTGAGTTTTAGATTGACAAGGCAAATTATCCAAAGACCTCAATCAATGAGGTAGATTTCTAAGTCCTCAAACTAATGAGGCATATTATCTAAAGTCCTCAAAGTATGCAAATTATTATATAAAGTCCTTTACATGAGGCATATATTTTTAAGACCTCTTAAGACTAAATTTAAAAAAATTAAAGAGGCAACTCCCTACAAGAAAAGGAAAAGTTCACACTAAATCTATATAGAAGTCCTAAAGGTTTCAAAGACGTAGATTAGTTGGACAAATTGGAGGAATCAAAGATCTCTTTCAATGAGGTGGTTTTCTAGGCTCATTATTATTATTATTATATAAGTCCTCTATGAGTGAAACAAATTATTATCTAAATCTTCAATGGATGAGGCAAATCATTATTTAAGTCGTCATATGGCAAGGCACTATATCATCTATACTCCTTTGTTAGGGAGGTAGGTTTTCTTAAAGACCTCTATGGGAGATGGGATTTCTTAAGTTCTCGTTTGATGAGGCATATTATTATCCTTATAGCTCGATTAATGAGGCAAATTATTTGGAGTCCTCTAATGTGGGGCATATTATTACTTAAGTCCTCCCGCAAGCTAAGCAAATTACGTAAGTCTCCCATGAGTGAAGCATATTATTATATAAAGACTTATACGAGAGGCAAATATTTAAAGTCCTCCACGCAAGGCATGGATTTATAACTCCTTGATTAGTGAGGTAAATTATTAAAGTCCTTTATTTGTGAGACAAGTATTATCTAAGTCCTCGGTGAGCCAGGCATGATTTTTAAAAGTTATTGGTCAGTAAGGCACATCATTCAAAGACCTCTATTGAGAAGTAGGCACAATTTCTAAGTCCTCGGTCATCTAGGCAGAGCATTCAAGACCTTGATCATTAGTGTTGCTTTCTAAAGTCTCCAACTAGTGAGGCAGATTATTCGAAGAACTCTATTAGTGAGGTAGATCTCTAAAGATCTTTTATGATAAGGCAAATTACACAAAAGCCTATCAAGAAGTAAGGGCTTCACGAACTTCTAAGTCCTCAATCAATGAGGCAAATTAGATGAAGACCTCTAAGTGAGGTAGATTTCTAAGTCCTTGATTGATGGGGCACATTATTACCTAAGTCTTCTATTTGGAGAAGCATGATTTCTTATTAGCGAAGCATATGATCATTATATAAAACCTCTAAGTTCGGCAAAATTATTATACAAGCCCTTATTTAGTAAGGCAAATTATTACACAAGTCTTCATTGGCTAGGTAAATTATTATCTAACTCCTCATTCAATTAGGCATATTTTATGAAGACCTCTATCAAAGATGGATTTATAAGTCCTTTATTGATGAGGTATATTATTATATAAGACCTTTATCAGTGAGGCAATTTTCTAAGTTCTCAATTGACAAGGTATAATATTATATAAGCTTTCTAACGAGGCAAGTTTTCTTGAAGACCCCCTAGTGAGAAGATTATATAAAAGCCCTATAGTGACAAGACATGTTTCATAAAGCCCTGATTTGATGAGATACATTATTATCTAAAGTCCTCATCCAGCATGGCACATCGTGATTTAAAGACCTTTAAGCGAGGCATATTATTATGGTCATATAAGTCCTTAATCAAAAAGGCAAATTATCTGAATGTTTTTATTAGTGAGATGAACTTTTTAAGTCCTTAATTGACAAAGTTGAACTATTTAGAGATTTATTTAAGTAAGCCAAATTATTTAAGTCCTTTTCAAACTAGGTATATTGCTGTTATGTAAGTCCTCTTCCATTGAGACAGTTTTATTTGAGTCTTCTACCAATGAGGAATATTATATGAGACCTCTAAGTGAGGCATGTTATTGACTAATACCTCCTCCAAAAGGCATATTATTTGAAGACATCAAAGGAAGAACAATTGTGAATATATTTCAAAGACTTAAAGACTTGAAGACCCAAAGACCTAAATGCCCAAAGACCTGAAGACTAAAAGATTCGAAGACTCGAAACAATTTAGGAAACTATAAGTCCATATATCATAGCATCAAAGACTTGAAGCTATATAGAACCTATAAGCCCATACTATGATGTGGCATTAAAGACCATAAAATCATACTATGATGTGGCAATCATCCAGCTCGCATCTCTGTTTAGACATTGACTACCTTCATATCGAACTATTCAGTTCACCTCTTCATTTAGGCACCCACTCCGTTTTGACTCCTTAACTTGCTTTATTATTCAAGCACCTAGTTGCCTTCAGTTCAAGCTTCTCAACTCACTTCTCCATTCAGCCATCTTGTTGCCTTCATTTCGAGCTCTTTAGTTTGCCTCTTCATTTAGGCATCTAGTGTCTTCATATTAAGCTCCTCAGCTTACCTCTTCATTCAAGCACTCAGCTGGCTCCATTTCGAGCCTCTCAGCTAGCCTCTTTATTCAGTTACCCAACTACGTCCATTTCGAGCTTCTCAGCTCACTTCTTCATTCAGGCACTCCGTAGCCTTTATATCGAGCTGCTCAACTTGCCTTTTCATTTAGGAACTCTACTGCCTTTATATTGACCCTTTCAGCTTGCCTCTCTATTTAGGCACTCTACTGCCTTTATATAGAGCCTCTATGCTAGTCTCTTCATTTAAATATCTAGTAACCTTTGTATTGAGCTCACTAGATGTTGTCATATTAAGCCATTTTACCTACAATATATATGAATGATAAGTAATGAAAGAATATATATAGTCCTTAGCCTGCTCTTCGATATGCTCGATAAGACTAGGAAATGGGAAACTTCTGATAAGGATAAAAAAATGACCTCTAATAGGCAGAGGACTCACATATATATAGGGTCTCCATTCTCTCCTATAAAAGGTAAAAAAAAAGGGCCCTCTCACCCTCTCTCCTCATATAACTCTCTCTCATCACTTTACTCTTATCTTTCTCTCTATGCACTCCCTCTAGTCTCACTAGCTTAGCCATTAAAGACTCCTCATTAGGTTCACCCTAGAAGCTTTGAGCCTTTTTCCTTTATTTTTAGGTTCTACCTCTAAAGGACCTACCATCAATAATATAAGTCGATTCAAGACCATCAAAATGGCAGCATCTATAGGGACTGGCACGAAAAAGTCATGTTCACCTTCCTATTTCTACCAGAGTTAAATTTTTCTATCATTATTAACTTTAATCCAATAAATCTAGATATGATACCATTTTGATGGGTCTTGAATTGACTTGTATTAGTGATGGTGGGTCCCTTGGAGAGGTAGAACCTAAAAACAGAGGAAAGAGCATTAAGAACTCCCTGGGGTGAACTTGGTGCGAAGTCTTTAATGTCTAAGTTAGTGAGACTAGTGGGGTTATGTAGAGAGAAAGAGAAGTGAAGTGAGGAGACAGAGATATGAGGAGAGAGGGTGAGAGAGCCCTTATATATTATAGGTGGGTCTCCATTCTCCCCTATGAAAGGTAAAAAAAAGGGCTCTCTCACCCTTTCTCCTCATATCACACTCTCTCATCACTTTACTCCTATCTCTCTCTCTATGCACTCCCTTTAGTTTCACTGGCTTAAGCATCGGAGACTCCTCATCAGGTTCACCCTAAGAGCTCTGACCCTCTTTCCTCTATTTTCAAGTGATGTGTGCATGTAGAATTAATATGAATAGATGGTTTTTCTTTAGAAATTGTTTGTGTTTAGGGTGTATTTTGGTTTAATTTTATTCATATTTTATGTATTGTATTTGAGAAAGGTTTTTAAGTTTTGGTAGGATTAAACGAGCCTAAATGAAGCAAAGTAAGATGAAGGAATGAAAAGAGGCTAGTGTGGAACTACGGCTGTCAAGAAAGGCAGTCGAATTGGAAGCTGAAGCAGTGTCGAGGGCGCGATGGGTTGTTTAATTTCTAATCCACTTTTCTTGCTTCCAAAGGCCAATCTTTTAAACCTAATTGGACAAAGAGGCAGTATTCCACTGTAAATAGAATATGAAGAGAAGATTTAAAAAAAAGGTAAGAAGAGAACAAGAAAAAAAGACTTAGAGAGAGATTGAATAAAAGAAGATCAAGATTGAAGGCTTAGGATTGAAGATTGAGAAATCTAATTTCCTTAATCCTTTCAAACTTGAGTTTATGAATTTCTCTTTCTCTTAGTACTTGGTTTTCATTGCAACCATGATTAACTAAGTCTTTAGTTAGGGATTAATGTTTTGAAACACAATTTCTTTCAATTATCAATGTTTTGAAACACAATTTCTTTCAATTATCTATATATCTAATTCTTTGTGGTATATGGTATTTGCAATGATTAATGCTTAACTTTGTTTGGCTAATAAAGTTGTGATTTGTGTTGTGTTATACATTGAGAGATGATAATATAATAGACTTGCAAATATTTGTTTGATTACTAATTGATAAAAGATTATAGTTAGTAATTAAATATCCTTAGGGTTTACTTGAATGCTAAATTTTAGAAATCAATAAATAATTTTATGCAATGCGAATTGGTTGAACTGTTTTGAGATAACTTAAATTTTGGTTTAGTTAATTAGATATCCAGAGAATTTAATCAATGCTATAGGATAACTTGGATCATACACTACTTAGATATTAAGGTAATTGATTGATTGGGTATGAATAAATATTAATTCCTGACCGTTAAATCTCATTGTTTCTCTACAAATTCCTTCATTAAATTTAATTGTTTTGTCTAATTTAAGAATTAAGATTAATTCATTAAGCCTTAAACAAAGAAAAGGAATAGTAGATAGGTAGATAAACATAGTCCTTGTAGGAATGATACTCTATTTACTCTATATTACTTGTGGACTTTGTGCACTTACGGAAAATATCTAACAAGTTTTTGGCACAAAAAATTCCACAAACCCGTAAGTGCAAAAGAGTCAAACCATATGGTACTTTTTTGTGTTTTCTCTAAAAAAATTGCAAATGAAAAGATATGTTTGTTATTGAGTCATTGTTAAATATAATATATGAATACTAAGTATTTTATAAGAAATGCAACTAGCATAGGCATTGCAACTTGCCAAGTTACATTATTGAATAAAGAATTTATGTTACTAATTTACAGAACCTACTGGACTGTTCAAAGTTAAGTTGTATTTTAATGGAGAAAAAAAGGAAGCAAGCAAATCATAATAATAATGTTCATACTATGTGGTGCTATCATTTTGATAATTTCTCTATGTACAGTATCGACGCAGTGGTTAAAGACCTTAGTTTGAAGGGTAATTTGAGATATTAGTAGAGATTGCTTGATAAACAATATTATGAAGGTTTAAAGATGCTAGGAGGAGAGGCTGACATTTATGAGATGGCAATGACTAACTCTGATATTAGTGAGGTTGATATGTTCATTGAACATGTTACTGATCAATAGTGATTCCTAATTGAAAGTTGCCTAAATATAATAGTAAAAGGTGTTATCAGTGAAGAATTAAGTGATTAAGAACCTTGTTTAACCTGTGTTTTGAATGTCAGAGAGAAGAAAAAGCAACTACATGAGTTATACAATAAGATAATTAATGAAGCCCTAAGTTTGGAAATCAAAGTAGATTTAGGCTATTTTAGTGAGGTGAAAATAAATTTGCAATGGTTTTTTATTCAAATGCACAAAGATAAGTGCCTATACCTAAAATAAAGGGCTTCTTAAAGATGAACATGAAGAAGTGCCTCAACATAAAGAATTGGTTGAACTTGAACTTGAAAATTTATTTGCATTACAGTAGGTGTCCTAATAGCAATAGTGAATGATGGTGAATTCATGACCTAGACTATAATATGGCAGACATGGATAATGACTTAGTTGAAGTTTTGGGGGAGAACACATCAAATGCTACCTATAATATTGCAGTGCTAGATAAAAGATCAAAAGGAATACTAACTGGAACAAGACAATGTGAATACACGTACTAATGATGAGATAGGAAATGATGCTATTGATTAAGAATTTAATTATGGCCCTAGTGTTGATCCCCAAATAGAGTCAAATTTTGATGATGAATAATTGTAGAGGTTTCCTAAATTTAATGTAGAGTCAACTATAGAACTCCCAAACTTCTGTATTGGGATATTGTTTAAAAGAGGCTATAAGGAATTTTTTGTAATACCTAAGTGTTTCGTAGCTCTTTCTGAGTGTGAATGACACTAAAAGATTAGATTTTTGAATGATAGTGTGGTATGGGAATGATAAGGAAATGGGTAGTAATATTATGACCTAATGTGTGATGTTTGCTTGGTACATGATTTTATGATGAGTAACTATGTTCTAATGATTTAGATAGAGTCCATATGATAGTTAAAGTTGTTCTAATGATTTAGATAGAGTCCATATGATAGTTAAAGTTGTAAGCAAAGAAGTTAGGAAAGGTAAATTGGGGAGTTACAATGAAAAGTAAGGAAAGGAATTTAAAAGGAAAAACTTCCAAGCTTATAAATGACCTTATGAGCTTGTTAATGAGTATTGATGTAATGGGGGCCCAAACCCAATATAGGAAGGCCCAAACCCAACAATGAGTCTTGCCTAAGAATGATACAACATCCAAGCTTATGAATAAGAAATGGTTGGCTAAGATAATAGACAAAAGATGTGTAGAGAATGAGCCTTTGATATTTAGCTCATTAGTCCCAAAATTGACCAAGTCAAGTTCTAAACCAAGTGGAACTCTTGCTCTTCCTTTACATGAGTCAAGGTTCAATTGGAACACCCAACATCTCATGATAACCCTCACCATTATAGAGAGAATATTAGCCCTCCATCTTGACACCATCTTAACTATCCATTAAGATTAACTCCTAACCATTAGGTATAGCTTGATAAATCCTCACCATCCAATCCAATACATATATAAGCAAGATTGTGTGGAGAAATTTCATTTAGTTTTCTCTACACCAAAACTCTATACCAAAAGAAGAAACTCTCTCCATCCTACTTATAATAAGAGTTTTAGCAAAGCAAATCTAATCAAGGTGAGAAGTTATGCTTATCCTTTCTTTTTATTCTCTAAGATTGATTGTGGTGATTAAGTTGTTTGAAGAATTTCTTTTGCACCATATATGAGATTTGGCCAACCTAGGATAGTTATGCATAAGACATGTTTTTGAATGATCTTAGATGAAGGAAAATGATTTAAAAGGGATAAAATGGGCTTTGGAAGCATGATTCAAGTTTTGGGGAGCCTTGAAGCATAAACATGGTTAGAAGAGGAACTTGGTATTCTAATACTATATTGTGATGATTGAGTAATCATATATGTTATATGCTATGTTAATTTCATATTTCCACAATTAATTTGGAGATTTAATGAGAAATTGAGAGTTTTTCCCAAAATTGACATAGATGGGACAAGTTAGGGTTGATGGAACAAATTGGAAACTTTGAGACTTAGACTTGAAATCATGTAATTGAATAAAAATCTAGCTTGGAATTGGTTAGAAATAAGAATGAATATGTATATGATACAATTGGTATATTTTTATTATAAGTTTAAGCAATGAATAAGCAAAAGATATAAGTAGAGCCACCATTAGTTACTAATTATTGTGTGATTGAAATGTGATGAGTATAGAATTGCAAGGCAAGGGCAAAGATATTGCTCAAAATTGTGAGGGATTGTGAATTAGCCAAGAGTGAATAGTCATTTAGAACAAAAGTGTTAAGGTGAGTACTTAATAATACAATGTAATTGTGCCATGTTGCTTGCGACTATTGATTGAAATGCCATCCTTTAATACATGCCCAAAGAGGGACATTGAATATGTATTGCAAATGGAATGTAAGCCTTTGAATTTCACATCCTTTTTATATGATAATTTGAACATAAAGAGCCTTTTACATTGATGTCATTTTGTGCCCAATGTTTGATATGCCAATTACTTGTTATTGAATACTTGATACTGATTTTGAACATGCCCTTTATGAACACCCAAGATAAGTAGAAAACCCCTTTCGATGTGGGGTAATGCATCAGACCATGTGTTCTTGGTATAAGCCTGTGGATAGGGCAAGAGTACCCGACCTCTGTTAGGGGGGAACACCTAACTATAAGACCTAATCAATCTTGTGCAATGTGATATATGTGAGTGAGCAAGGCTTAGGCCGCCACTCTTCAACTTTTGTGTATGGGAAGCTTTCTGCTTCCAAGACATTCTTGTTTCTACTAAAATGCACTCTAATGTTCAACATGGCCAATTTTGATTAACATCATACCATTGTTATCTTGAATTAACCCAAATGATAACATGTTACATTGTTTGCATGTTGCGTTATATACTCACTGAACTAGTCTCATTCTATAGTTGTTAAAATTTTTCAGGTCAGGGTGAATCATTAACAAGGTAAACCCCGAGCCATGTTTCTTTGCTTGAAACTTGCTAAAGATATTGTGAAGATGTTACTTGTGTTATTTTGAGGACATGCAACTTAGAGCTCCATGGTGACTAAAGATGTAGTGTAAATGAATGTTATGTCTAAGAATAGTATAAGTAACTGATAACATGTATTAAGTATGTGTATACTTATGATATTAGTTAAGAGTGTATGGATAGTATTTATGGATAATTAAGAATGATGTTATGTTTTTAATCATGGTATGAAACTAAAGTTTATTGAGTATAATGAAATAGTTAAAGTAATCATTAGGAATTGACAATGAATGACATGGTTATGATCTTAGGAGAGATGGTTAAATAAGATATGTAGGATGATAATAAGATCAATAGTGTTCAATGGGTGTAGGTGACCTTACGTCTCCCTGAACTCTAGGATAGTCATAGCGTAGAAATTGAGTCATGACATTTTTGAATCAAACATATACAATAAATTTGATTCCTTAAATAATGACAAGGTTAGCGTTGAAACCAAATATAGTGACTTAAGATGCAAATAAAGAATATATACTAGTATGAATGACAGGAAGAGGATGGATGACTCCACATTTCAAATCAGAAGGGCTAATTTGAAACATATTTGTCCTAGAGTTTACTCCAATTTCCATATGACAGCCAAGTGGTTCGCAACCCATTGCATGGATGAGATTAAGGAAAATTCTATTAGGTCCTAAATGCCTTCAAAGCAAGAGTGAAGAATGATTAAAAGTACACAATTCAAAGGATGAAAGCCTAGAGAGAAAGGAACCTTGCTTTGAAAAAAATAAATGGGGATGAGGCACATCAATATAATAGGCTGTATGATTCCAAGTTGGAGACACTTAGAAGCAATTTTGGATTTATTGTTGAGTTCATGGATGAGAATGGTGAGTTTGATAGTATATACATTTGTTTGACAGCACTTAAGATGGGTTTAAGGTAGGGTAAGGCCTATTATCTTCATAGATGGTTGCTGGTTGAAAAGCATATATGGTTGCCAACTATTAAGTGCTATTGAAATAGATCTAAATGACAGTGTATTCTCAATTACTTATGCTATTGTGAAAAAGGAGAATCAAATGTGTAGTGGATGATTTATGAGATGTTTGCAGAAAGATTTGAGATTATATAACTCAAGCCAATGGACCTTTATGTCTGATAGGAAAAAGGTATAATGTTTTCTTTATTTTTTTTGGGTTTTGATCATCATATTAGTAGCTTGTAAATAACTTTGTAACATAATTTATTTGCAGGGATTCACTAATGTGATAGATGAGATGTTTCCACATGCTAAGCACATGTTTTGTGTTAGACATTTGTGGACTAACATGATGCCATTATTCAAAGGTAAGGAATACAAGGATCAGCTATAGGCTTGTACCAAGGCTAATTATATGATTTAGTTGGAGAAGTGCCTAAAAGAAGTGGAAAAAAGAGCCTTAAATATAGAGAGTAGTTTAGGACAAGACTTTATAAGCACTGGAGTAAAGCTCATTTTAAAACAAAAACTAAATATGATATACTATCGAACAACATGTTTGAATGCTTAATGATATTATATTGGATGCTACAACTAGGCCAGTAATTATCATGTTGGAAATTATTAGAAATTAGCTAATGAGAAGAATTGCAAAGAAGAAATATGAATTTGAGAGAGCTTATAACTTAAAGAAGCTCATATGTTATAGGATCCATAAGAGGTTAGACAAAATCAATGAATTATTAAGTGACTATCTCCTTAGCTTTGCAGGGTCATCTAGAATACAAGTTTATAGCCAAGGCCACTAACTTGTGGTTGATCTTTAAAAATATATATGCACTTGTAGAAGATGGATTTGATAGCAATCCCATGTGTGCATTTTTTTGTATGCATTTTTAGTAAAATCACATACTTGAATAGTATGTGGATGAACTGCATCATATCTCCACTGCTTTAAAGGTATATAGTCGCACAATAAAACCTATAAATGGTCTAATAACCATATAACAAAACTTATCAATGGCCTAAGTATATGGCCAATAAGTGATGAGAGATACATCATCACTCCTTCACCTATAGTTTTAAAGAAGAGAGGCATGGAACCTACTAAGAGAAGAAAAAAGGCTGAGGAGCTTGAGAATGAGGTAAACAAGAAGAAGCGAGCTAGAAGAAATGAAAGTAAGCTTATGGATGATGGAGAATGCACCACTCTTAAATTGTCTAAGAAGAATTTGGTGAAGATAAGGTGCACGGTGTGTAAGAAAGATGGTTACAACAAAAGGTCTTGCCAAAGACAAAGATGCACTATGTAAGAAAGATGGTCACAACAAAAGGTCTTGCCAAAGACAAAGTAACTCCACATCACATGTAATCCTTATATTTTTCATTTTTTTAAGATTATATGTGCATTAAATTCTAAATAGTGGCCAAAAAAAAAAAAATCTTCACATGTGTCAATAATAGGTTGTTAGACTACAAGCATATGATGGAACCTTATCTACTCCAAGGAGAAGTGCATCTCAAAATTGGCTAGGAGTATGATTGAAATTACAATATTGTCAATATGGTTATGTATGTATAAGAGTGACTAAATAATTTTCCACTTGCACGCTGTTGGACCATAAACAAATGTTGGCACATGTGCAAATTCAATTATTAATCCACCACAGGTGTATATTATAACCTATTTATGTTAACTAATGCTTAAGTATACTAATAGATTAAATTCTATTTTTATTGCTAGTTAAGGAACAAGCATCAAGTGGTGATGTCACTAATCCAACAACAACAACTAGACATGTTATTAGAGCAAAGGTATATATTAATTTTCAATATAAACTTTTATAATTGTTGAAAATCTAACTATAATTTTTTGTTATTCTAATATTAAGAACCTAGTATAAATTTAATGTTAAAAAAGAGAAAGGTTGGATTCTCATCTCAACCCCAGACATATGTGCGATCTCTAAAGGGCAAATCCTCCACAACAAGGATCCAAGTTATTAGAAGCTAAATATGTTATTTTGATGATTATTGTTTTTTGCAGTCCAACTAAAGCTTCAATGTTTGGAAATGTGCAACGTCATTTGGTTTCATACTGCAATTTATGGATTTGGCTTCTAAAGCTTTATTGTGAAACTAATAATTTACTTGTGTTAGCAGACTTAAAAATTTCTTAGGTATTGGTAAGATCAATAAGTCATAATTTTGTGATTGAATGTTGAAACTAGTAATCTTAATTACTTTATAGTTTCAACATTAAAATTAGTGGCACTAAAGGCTATGTATAATGCTGATAAATATAACACTTATATGCTTCAATGATAGAATGTATAAACTTTATTATATACTTTTTGTTAAGTTTTTTCTATTATGCTATTTATTCATAGGTTCATTCGATCTCAATTTTGAATTTTCATATAAGTTTTTTTACTCATTATCTATCACAAATATTAACATATAAACATAAATACTAGTAAATGTTTCATTTCATTACCATTTCAAAGCCAGCCATTATAAAAAAGTGAGGATACTGTTTCACATTTTGAAGCCCTTAAACATACACCAACTTGATGTACACTACACTACATTCCAGACAATAATCCAATAAAAACATGTTACCTAAAATAGAGAGTTCATGATTGGAATAAGGTAGCTGTTACCGTGGAACATTGCCTCTAACTCATATACCATCTTGGCTTCCTAAATTAATAGTTACCTCTTAAAAGGTAGGAGTGCTTACGGCATCCAATGATTGTTCCTCCCCCATTTCCCTTAGGGAGTCTCAAAGAATTGTCTATTGAATACTCACCTTTATAGGAGTGTTGCATGATGATGAGGAGGCAGCATAGCGCCAGTGGTACCGTGTGATTTTGGCTTTTTCACAGATGTTGGTCTTGGAAACACATTAGTATTTCTTCTTAGCCAACAAAGCTGACAACACTGGAATACTCAGAGAGAGTATAGAAACACCCAATACAAATATCTTGCCAAACTTCACAGTGTACTCCCTTCTCTTCATTTCTCTATTCTCCTTTTCCAACCTCCCAATTTTTCTCAGTAGACCATTAATCACATTCTTGGACTGCTTTGTGAAATCAAGATCCACCCAAATAGAAAATTTATATTTTCCTTTGGTTATCTGCAAAACTATTACCACTTAGATTCCTTTTTAAACAAAATATAAAAATTATCCCTCAAACTAGATATCACATAATCATTAACATAACAAATAATCAAAAAGAATATTCCAATTTACTTATCCCATAGTTAGGATATCTATAAAACCTCCTTCCTAGGTTGACCTTAGTCCATAAGGTTCTTAATAGAGCTTCTTCACCACACTCGCACAATTGTGCTCTTATAGAGGTTATGCACTCTGTAACCAATTCATAATCCATGGAATGCATCTTGCAACAATGGAAATTATTTCACCTTTTAGCAAAAGAGAAATTAAGATATGGTAAAGATAAGATCTCTTCTCTCTCTATATGTGTGTGTGTTTTAATAAAAAGAAACAGAGAGCAAAATAGGAAGATATAGTGTAAGTGTTTTGCTACATGAGGAGAGAGAAATTATGGGCTCTGGTAATATACCATGGCATTATTATATTTGACAAATATAAGGTGGAGCGCCATATAGAACTGCTATAACTTTTTTTGACGAAAATAACTATAAAGTACTTTAAAATGACTGTTATATATAGTTGGAGGATTTTTAAGTAGGGTTTTGAAAATGGAGTTCCAATGTGTGCATTAGTTAATAGTTCAAGGACCATATGCAAAAACCCTGATATTTTAAGAAAAAATAAAGGTAGATTAACTTTTAAAAATTCATAAGGGTAGGAGAGTAAAAAGTAAATTATAAAATAAAGAGAAAAAGTGTTAGAAACCATTTGAGAAGTGTCAATATCAACTCCTATAGTGGCTATTTGCACTCGTTATAGTCTTCTTGCACTCAACAAAAGTGTATTAATTACTAAAAAAGACTAAATTACCCAATAAACAGAAATTTGCCCATTTGCTTCTTCATCCTTTGTAAATCCTTTTTTTCCTTTGCTTGTCCAGCAGTTAGAGCCACAAAAATTAAAAAAATAAAACAATTGCAATTGCTGCTAATTCATTACTATTTTTTTAGTTTAATTCTCGATCATAATGTTTAAATTTGCATAGTAAGTATTGAAATCATAACGTATTCCATTTCTTTTCTTACCATAATTAATAAATTTTTAAGACCCAAAATTTATATAAATAACAAGATATAGCTTGAAAATGAGAGTTGAATTATACATAGTAAATTAGAAACTCAGCACATTAAATCAATCGTCATTGTTTTTGAACTCATCATAGCCTCCAATGGCATTAATGACGTAATTCCCAAATATTCAAATTGCCATCATAATTTGAAAATTTTTTGTTGTAGTAAAAGTGCAAAGATCCATTTTTGTTGTCTTGATCGAGTAAATTTTGTTTAGAGAAGGAATAGAGCAAAGTAGCCAAGGAGAAAAGAAAATGGTATATATATGATTGAGACGTTTATCATTGTTTTAGTTTACACCTATCAATTGAGTTTCAATCTAATATAAGCAAAATGCATTCTTAAACGCTTGAACTTTCATGGATTTAGCTATTAAGCTCATATAGATTTATTTGGACACCTCAACCCCTTTTAACTGCATTAAAGGGCTTTTTAACTAGATCGATAGAGTGTAAAAAGTACACATGTTAAAAGCACATCAAGGCTTTTTTGCTAGCTTACTAGGATAATTTCAAGTAATTAGACATGATGACTAGGAAAAAAAGGAAAAATTAAAACAAAATATCAAAAACTACCGATTTACAAACAAAACATTAGGAACCCTAAATTCTCTTATACTCATTGCTCTCCATCATTCTAACCTCTCTGAAATTTCTCTCTTTCTCACATCAAGTAACAACTAGATCTGTAGCCAAATCCAAACAAATATTGCAATCGAAGAACTCCCATCACTATCACTTCCCTTCTCAACATCAACATTTTCTTTTATACTTCATCTTCCAAAAATCCATTATTATTTTTACACATTTTGGGCACCACATTTATTTTTTCTTCAGCAATAACACCACCCTTACTAGCTTGTAAAGTACTCACACTGTTAGAACTGCCTATTAGTTGGTTCAATTCCATACAGATGATGTGTATTTCATGAGGAATTTGAACTTGTTGCCATCTCTAGAGCTGTTCATTCTTGCTAATTCTAACAGCCTCTCTAATTTTCTCTAAAGGGTCATTAATCCACTCATCCTAATTCATTGCTTCACTTGGTACTAATTCAAACCTACCTCAGGAACAGGGTCCAAATTCAAATCAAGATTCAGAGTATCAGATGTCTCCTAACCCATAACAAACTAAGCAATCCCCAATCAAAAGCCTTAAATTGAACAAATCCAAAACAAAATTATTACTTTATCAAGAATTGAACAAAGCATGATAAAACTCTTTAACTTGATCACAATTCAAAAAATCCATATCAAAACCCCTAACTTACTAATAGAAATAAAGAAACCCAAGTCACAAAATCAAATCGAACCAAATCATATAACCCATAATTTATCAAAAATAATAAAAACCCTACTGAAAGGGAGAAAATTCATATATTATTTCTAAAATAAAAAGAACCATAATTTATTAGAGTTTACTAAAAAAGAAGAGAAGTTTCAAGACCTAGTACGAAAAGACAAGGCCTTTTTTATCAGCTTTAAACTTGTTTAAGACTCAAAGTCAAGTTATCTCCGGGTTGACTCACTATGGCCATTTCTCTCCTTTGAATAGCGATTCCTCCTCTCCTACTTTTAAAAAGCACGAGTTTGAGAGAAGAAGAGAACTTTCAGAAGTGATTGAAAGGATGAGTTTAACCATTTGCTTGGTGCACTAATTATGCTGGAGAGATGAAAAGAAATTAAATAAGAGAAACGAAGAGAAAAGAAAATAAAAGAATTTTAATCTTCTCTTATTTAGGTGTTTTAATTTTATATGAAAGGAAATGAAGAGAAATAAAGTATAAATTTCCTTTTTTATTCTTATTTTTGTAAAAAAGTGAGGATATACTAGTACGTTTATATATCCCCACACTTCTTAACTCACTAGATTTTTCTTAATATTCTTCACATGTTAATTCCCATTATGACTCATTAGGACACATTATTGGTCAACTTTTAAGATTATCATAGCCAATATTTATATCACTTGATTATCAAGTTCACTTCAGTTGTTCAATTTAAGTTAAGTTAAATTTTCATGTGCAAATATAAAAATTTAACGACAGTGTAATTATACACAATAAATATCATTCAAACTGTATAGTGTATAATACAATTAGACTAATAAGACAATAATTATAGATTATATATAAATATATGAATGTACTTTAAAAGACAATTAATGGTTATAAATGGTATGATATATAGTATATTATTGTACAAGTTGTTAAACATGAAATTGCACATGATATGAGGTAGAATAGAATAGTAAAGGGCAACATTAATTTTTTGTTGAATGAAAGAATTGCAAGGTGGATTTAAGTACATGTACTACTTATTTTTCACTTTATAATTGCACTCGAATAACTTATTGGTAATTCATTTCTGAGGCCCTACAAATATTTATATTTTGAACATTAGTATTAATGCCATATGACATGTAAATAATTTAAATGAACACTATGTGATATTATTTTTTAAATTATAGTACCTGTTATGTAGCAAAACTTCTTTGTAAACTATATTCTTTATATAAGTTGCTTTTTTTCATTTGACTTTTCACTTTTGATCAATATTTTCATAGTAGATGCTGAATCACCTCTTATAATGCAACCTACAATTATCCATGCAAGGATAAGTCTTACAATAAATACACCTCTACATTAAGTATCGTCTACCCTTTTGTTTTATTAATAGTTATTGTAAAATATAGACGCATAAATAACTGTTTTCTTTTAAAGTGGAAATGGTATTCCTCTTTTTTTAGCCGATGAAAGTGGTATCCTTGCTAATAGGACTTTTTTTCTTATATACTATCCTACTGTTATTTCCGCATGTATAATATTTCTATCAAATTTTTTGCACATCACCCTTGTTCTATTGTATAGTCTATTATATGCATCTAGATTTTTTAGTAATATTATAGTTTAATTAATTTTTAGTGACAATTTGTGAAGTGCAAACCATTTAGCAACAATGTGCTTAGAAACTCTTCTTGGTAATGGTTATTTGTGTCATCTATTACTTGATCGTAACTATTATAGATTTTTTTTTCTCCAGGAAACATATCTATCATTTTCTTATTAAGAGTGTCTATATACTCATTTTTGGTGGCCAGTATAACTTGACTCATTATGTACTGTGGTGATGTGTAATTGTTTTTTTATATTAGGAAATATTACATCAATTAATGCCATCTCACAGTATGTTTTGTCATCTTGTGTCATTTATGTTGGGTTTAATGGGATGCTAAATCGTGAGTGGGATGTCCTCCCTCTAGGCATTATTAGAGCTATTACACCTGAAGTTGTTGTTGCTAAAGCTATCATCCTATATGATCTAAGGTTAGCTAGGATTGCTCTATACGAAAATGTTTTTCCAATTCCTTTAGGGCCATCAATGAAGAATACCCCATCGTTATTTGAATTTACCCTATCTAGTATTCTTCTATATGCATGCATTTATTCCTTATTCAATTTCAAAGCTGTCCTAATGTCTTCTTTTGGTATCTCTACTGCCATTTCTGCTACAATCTCCCTTTTATTACTTGTCTATTTCTCAATTTGATAACGTGTGATTTTGAGTAAATCATAGTTTTTTATATCCTTTCTCATATTCTATAAGTGGTGCTCAATGCTATTTATTATAGATGAGATTTGAGTTTCTACTGAGTCTTCATAAATTTGCTTGAAATCTTCAGACATGGCATCAAAGTAATCTTCTCAAAGCTTTCTAATATCTGTTGGTTGACAATACACTAATAGAATTGCAAATAATCTTCTAAGCTCTTTTGGCATCTTTAAAGCAACAGTTTCACTCATACATTCTAATGCGCTTTGATTAGAGTCGAGTAAGCCTCTTTTTATTGTAGCTTCCTTAAAAGAATTGCATTCTATATTATCTATTGTAAATAGATCTTTAAATGATTTTAGCCCTTTAACATGGCTCACAGTAAACTTAAGTAATACACCTCACTTTCTATTGGAGTTGTTGCATTGACTAATATGAACATGTGTTGCTACTCTTTTAAAGATTTTTTTCTTATACAATTGGTTTTTTAGATCCTGTAGCTTTTCTCAGAAGACTCTAGAAATTAAATAAGGTCTGTTTTATGCTTTTTTCATTTTTAACTCTTCCTGTATTTCCTCCCAATCTGGATTGTATGTCATTATAATAAATAAATTGGTTTTTCATATGTTTGCACTAAAACCATTGCATTTTGGTATCTTCTTCACATGTCTTTAGGTCCGCCTATAAAAGATACTAGTAGAATGCTACCTTTTCCTACTTGCAAACCTCTTGTTTCTCCAATATTAACACTATCTACTATTCTTTAGTAAAATTCACTTCTTATCTGTATAATTGTTGGGTTTTGTAAAAATCTAATCTTGTTGATTCTATTTTTATATACATATCTACAACAAACTACTACATTAGTCTTTTAGATAGTAATATCAGTGAATTTTTGTTATCAGTGAATTTTTATTATCCCTTATTTGACAATGACAGCAGTAGTATTTATGACATAACACTTTTTCTTGTGTTGGTCATTTAATACCTGTAGTCAATATTATTGTTAATATATTAAACATTGATTTAAAATTTTAGAAAAAATTATAAGTTTTAAATTATTCTACAAATTAGCTGTTTGTAACTTATTGAGAAATTGTATTGTAATTTACATTTTGAATAATAATTAAGAGTAAATTTTGTCACATCATTTATTTTATCAAACAAGTACTTGGTGATTTGGATATGTAAATTATTATCAATGATTAAAATAATTAATTTTAAAATTGATAATAGGACTAAGTATGAAAGTTAAATTAAATTATACTTTTTCTAACTTGTTAATATTCAAATAATCAAAATCAAATTAGAATATGTCTAACTTTCAAAAAATTATATTTTTTATGTTTTTCGAATATTAAAAAGTTTTTGAACAAGTTTCTCAATTTTTTTTTTAACATTAAGAAGTTTGCTTAAAAAGTTTCTTAATATTCGAAAAAACATAAATTATTCTAATTGAGTTTTTTTTTATTATAATTAATTATATATTTAATAATAATTATTTTTTTATTTTAATTGAATTCATTTTTCTTTATTTGAATTAAATTAAATTAAAATAATTAGATAATTAAAATATAATTAATTATATAATTATAAATTTGCAACATAATTAATTATATATTAAATAATAATTATTTTATTCTTTTCTTATTCTAATTGAATTCGTTCCTTATCTAAATTAAATATAATAAATAATTGTATTATTTAATTAATAAATAACTATATTAATCATCATATTAATGTACAATTAGAAAAAATTTAGTGAGAACTTTTACTTAAATTTGCTTATCCCGCATTCCATACATTTATATATAATAAATATAGATAATTTCTCCCTATTTCTCTCCAAAATGGTGAAAAATTTTTATTGGTGAAAAAGTCTAATTGAAAAACATAATTTCAATTTTTTTTTTACTTTTCTTTTCTCTCCACTTCCCTCAAAACAAACAAAGGGTAAGAGGATTTAGGGTTTCTAATCTTCAGGTTGTATATTTTATTTTATTTTTCCTAATCACCATGTACAGTCAGCTGAAATTATCTTAGTTAGCTGGGTAATTAAAAAGTCTTCAATCACTTTCAACATGCATACTTTTTATACTTTGTTAAAAAGACTTTCAATGTGATTAAATACAAAAGTCTGAGAGTTTGATGTATATAAATCAATCTATAGGAGTTTAGTAGCCAAATTTATAAAAATTTAGAAATTTAAGAATGTATTTTACATCTAGTATATGATTTTATCTTTTTGATATAATTGAAATATTAAAATCACCCTTAAAAACAAGGAAAAATTCAAGAAAACTTTCAGCTGAGTTAAAAAAAAGGTTAGAATTTGCAAATTAAATTGTTAAAATAAAAAAATAATGGTTTAGCAACAAATTTTTCTATTTTTTAATTTCTCTTGGACTACCAAGGAAAGAAGATGAAGATGGATGGAGTTTTGTTTATTGGGCAATTTAACCTCTTTTGTTAATGCATTTTAGTGAGAGGAGGAGTGCAAATAACTGCTTCTATCAAAATAAGTTACATCTGAATCATAATTTTAATATGATGTCAATAAAATTAAAATTAAAATATTAATTTTGTTCTAATTAAAAAAGTGAATTCATGATTAATAATAACGATTTTGTAACTTGCAAAAATCTTATGGGTCAAATGAAAAAATAAAGTGAAATATAACCATTTATTAAGTTAAAAAAAAAATAGTAGAACGCAAGTGTATTTAATCATTTTTTTTTCAAAATGATAATAATTTTTAAATGGATTACTTTTTCATTTATTAAATTCTAATTTTTTATTTTAAAATTAGCATCATTATTGCATTAAATGATGATAATAATTTTCTTAAAATTATTGTTAAAATTTAAATTTTTCTTATCAATTTAAAAAATACATAGTTTTAGTGTATATATAATTATATAAATAGTTGCTGAGAGTTAATATGATTAGTAAGAATATTTACTCATCTTTTTCATTGATTAAGTTTGATTTTCGGAGTCAACAACTAAAAAATAATTTCTAATACATAGACTGAGCATAGAGACACGTTCTTAGCTTTATTTGAAAAGAAGATTTAATTTCAATTGGCACGTAAACTTACTTAAAAGTACTCACGATAGACTAAAAAAATTTTATAGAAATGAATTCAGGATTGTGCCATGATCATTCGTGCTGATTAGTGGATAATTGAGAGAAGCATTAATTTTACCGTTACATTAATTATAACAATTTTCTTCTAAAATTACAATAAATACATATGTGCAAATTTTCAATATACATTTAGAATTTAGAATTTAAACATTTAAACCTTAATTTAAAGTCAAAATTCTATTTGAAGTTATTTAGCTTATTCGCTAATTAAACTTTCATTAATTTATATATTAAGATTTATTGGTTGTCGAACCGCGAAGCTCGATTTATGAAAAGCAATGAAAGCTAAACCAGGAAGTATAAATATTTTATCATTCTATTTTGCCTTTAAAAATATTATTATTTCATTAAAAATTCATATTGAGCATAATAATTCTTGATGCTCATTATATATATTCTTTCAAAAAGTAACCATTAATTATTACTAAATTAAAAAATTTTCCGTTCCTGTTTGAAAATGTCAAGTTTAATTTTCAAGGGTATGAAATTGAAAATGAAAGCATTTATGTTGTTTTCATTCTTATAATATAATAATGGGTTAATTACAAAAAAAAAAAAAAAAACATTTTTTGCAAAAATTGCGAATTTAGCACAATATTTTAATTTTAGCAATTGAGATCACAAATATCAAAATTTTTACAAATTAAGTTATCTAAACATAATCCGATCATATATTTAATAGTCAAAACTGACGTGATATTAATTTAATAATATATTATTCACGTCAATTCCTCTTCCTCTTCTCTCTCCTCACTTCATCTTCTCTTTCCAAAGTTAACCTCTCTGTTACTCCCAGCATCCTCACTAAATGGCGACACTGCCACTATCTCTTAGTCTAACATTGATGCGCCTTCTAAGCTATATTAGGTTGGTCTCTATTCTCCTCTTAATTCGTGCCATGATCACTTCTTGGCTATAAATTCATCTTTTCTTTGCCCTCGTCCGAATTTGAGTCAGGTTCTATTTCCTTACCCATTACCAACCTCCGCTCCAACTACTCTTTCTGATGGTCAGAATATGATATTAATCCCAAATACCACGACTACGACAATAACCCTCTTTTAGGAACAACCCATTTGCTTGCTCAATCATTGTTATCTCAAGCAATTTAGCATTTGCATCTAACTAATGCTTAGCTTAAGATACAATGTGCTTTTACGTCGCATCCATGGAGGAAATAAAGAATAAACAATAGCCAAAGAACCAACCTATTGTTTAAGAGAGTAGAACAATTAAGTTTAAATTACTAAGAGCCCACTCTGAAAAGTAATTTAATTTTCCTAAATTATTTGTTAATTAATGGCAGATATGAGGAACCTGCAGAGCCAACAAAAGAAATAAAAAATTAGGAAGTAATGAGGGACTAAATATATCAAGACTGGATTCAAACCCAACAAGCAGTGCATGAACAATAAGACCCAGTTCAAGAGAAAGTAGTCATTTCTTTGTTCGTATAATAAGTCCTAAGCAAACTAGTAAAAACAGCTCAGGCTCAGTATCCAGCTTGGATTTGAATCTCAGACTCTTCGTCCACACAAAGTTAGGATCTACTATTTATAAATACCTCAACTGTAAAATC
The DNA here is from genome assembly GCA_947687605.1 of Reutealis trisperma. NCBI lineage: Eukaryota > Viridiplantae > Streptophyta > Magnoliopsida > Malpighiales > Euphorbiaceae > Reutealis > Reutealis trisperma. The sequence continues at coordinate 2,045,180 of CANTUT010000095.1, read as the reverse complement.
TAAAAGGCAGATTCAATCATTTTATGATCAACTACATTCAATAAAACCTCTTGGAAAAATTATCTTATTGAAGTTTACTTTACTTTACTTTATATCACTTAATCCCATTCAATTCAGTTTTTGTCTGGTCGAAATTAGCTCGATCAAGAAGTAATCAAAATAACTCTTAATCAAGAAGTAGAATTCAGGAGCACTAAAATCAAATAGAGTTTACATCGTTAAATTGAGATAATCAAACAGAGACACCAGCACTCAATCAAGAAGAAAATAACCAATACATAGGGACCATAAACTTTCAATAGGGATTGAAGAACCTAGCTCTCAATGAGGAGAGAATTTTGACAATCCCGGAGATCGAATCAAGGACTAAACCACCGATAGCTTCAAATCAAAGTGCTAGCCCATCAATATCCAATCAAAGAAATCTTTGCACAATCAACACCTCAACCTCTGATAGAGAGGCGATCGATTGACGGTGAATAAGCAGTGACAACCTTTGTGTGAGTTTTTTAATAAAAAGAAAAGGATCCAATGAGAGAGAGAGGTATTTATATGGGCTTTTAACTAAAAAGAAAAGTATTGAGAGAGAGACAAAGATGGTCAGATTGATAAAGACAACAAGAATGAATTTATTTGCTATCAAAAAGATATGTACTGAATAAAAAAAAAAAGTATGAGGAGGATGATGTAAGTGTTATGGGTTTGATGTAAGGGTGAAAGATGAATTTTTGATCGCTGGTAAGAACGAGCAAGTTTTTTAGAGGGAAGAGAGCAAATTTTTGTTGCATTAAGGAAGAGATGCTGACGTCAATAATATGTTATTAAATTAATGCCATATCAACTTCAGCCGTGAGATTTATGGCTGAATCTTGTTCATGTGAAATTTTAATGTTCATAAACTCAATTGCTAAAATTAATTATGTACTAATAAATTTGGCGAAAGTTGATTCTTTTTTAAATTAACCCTATAATAATAATATAATTAGAAGGCATTTTATTTAGCAAGTAGTGTGGATTGGCATGCAAATACGTGGCAATTTGAATGCCATTGATATGGGTGACAGTCTGATAGACTTCGCCGCTTCAATTGGCTTCGCAACATGGACAATGCCATTTATTCCTTGTCTGACAATTAAAAATTAAAAATATTGTTTTGGTGTCCAATCTGTCGCATCATATTTCTCATTTTCGGAAGAACACTGAATATTGTGATTTAATCTTCCATTTTTTCGTCAACTTCTATAATCTATTTACCATAGTATTATAATCGATACAGAAAATTTGCAGACTGTTTTATTTTCATATTTTTTTCCTCCTTTTTATTCATGGAGGAATTTCTGATGTGCTGAAGTAGATAAAATAAAGGGCGTGATAATTCAGTGACCACATCTCATTCCTAGTTCAACTCCTCCCTCATTTGAATAATAAGCCAGAAATAAAGCTAAAGAGAAACGCTATATGTAGAATCTCCTAGGATAGTTTGGAGGTATGCCAATACGCACTTCACAATTTACTTTTGTTAGTCACTTGATTGCTTGACTCTTAACTTGATCGTCGGAGTGAGGAGCCCCTGGAGTTTTGATATCATGTTTAGCATATTCACAGGTCTATTTAAGGTTTCCTGTTATGTGATTTTCAACAACTGCAAGATAAAGGTAGAGGACTCAGGCAATATGTCTGGAGCTATTCATGGAGAAAAGAGTGTTATTTATAGACTTATTCTCTTGTATAAGTCCTTTTTAGATTTAAATTATTTAATACAGTATTATATATGGATAAGAATTTCAAGTGATAATGATGGGGTATGATACAGATTCTTCGGTATTAAGTTGTATTTAGATTAGGGAGCAAAAATGTAGTAGTGAAATAACCTCTAGACGATATCTAAGTAATCGGTTGATTCTTATATGGGCGATTTCACAGTTCATGTAAGGCGATCAGTCCAGATAAATATGTAACAATACTAAATAAATCAAATAATATTATAGACTATAAAATAAGAATAATCTTATTTATTAATAATTTTTCTTATATTTGTTAAAACTTAAGGTTGATATTTAAAAGTGTAATCGAGTTGAGTTAAAATAGTCATGTATTCGAGCTTAATAACTCGATTAGGAATTAGGAAACTAATCCTTTATTTAGAAAGAGTGAAAATTGGAAGGAAAGAAAGAGGGAGGATTGAAAATGGTCAAATATTCTAAATTTTTCATTGTTTGAAAAAAAAAAAAAAATAGAGAAGAACGAAAATGGGATGAAAAAATACATGGAACCATAAAAAATTTTCCTTCCAAATTTGGAGAGGCAATGAGAGGAAAGTTATTGAGATTTCAAATTTCTCCCTACTATAATATTTTTAAAAATAAAAAATAAGGATACATTTATAATTTTAACATAATAAAATAATATTTTATATATTTTCTTTCATCGTGTTTCTCACCCTCTTCCAATCAGAAAGTAAAAAAATATTTTTCTATTTTTTAATTTTTATTTTCATTCATCTCATTTTCTTTTCTCATAAAAAAATTGCTTCCAAACATACTCAAATTTAACTCAATCTAAATGAAGTTTTTATCTTAAAACTTGCTTGATTTGAATGATATTCAATGTACTCAAATTCAACTATATTGAACTCAATTATTATAGAAAATAAATTAACTTATTTATTTATTAGTCATTAGCTTCTCTTATGGGACGAGAATTAGTCTTTCATAATTTTACATTGCTCATAATAAAAAAATGTATGAGTTATATAAATTAACAAACTTTTACTTTATAATTTTATGATACAGTATATCATATTTCTAAGCAATGTGTTGATAAAAAAAAAAAACCCAAAATCGAATACCAAAGTTCTGCTATATGTCAAATACAATATAGCCTTCTAAAAGTTATTTTTTAAAATTAAAAATCTTTTCCCAATCAAAAAGCTGTTATTTATCAGGATTTCCTTGGAAATTCATGAAGAAAACACGAGGGGTCCACAATACTTTGGAAACATTATATTATATCACTATTTAAATGGACCAGGTAATTGAATGATCAACAGCAGCGATTCCTCCAATATTAACCAACCACCAGCATTCATTCAGCTTTCTCTTCCTCTGCCGTTTTATCTCTTCTATTTTCTTTTCCTTGGGCATATCTTACCAGCAAAAGCCTCTCTTTCACTTCAAAAACTCAATATATAATCTTATAAAAATGGTCTAAACATCTAAAATTTCAAGAATTTTGCATTACATGCATTCACCATTTTCAGGTAAGAGTAAGACTTTCTGGGGAAGTGTGTCTAGTATTGTTGTTGTTTAGTGATGAAGAAACATACCCAGAAGCTGGTTTTTATATTTTTGCTGCAATTTGATATCAAGATTTGTAGAATTTGTCTAAGTACTAATCTTTTAATGGAACAGTTGGAAAAAATGGATAGAAGAGCTTTTGATGATAGAAGAAGAATTGGGACAGTGAAGGCAGCCATTAATATGTACGGAGAAAGAATTCTTGAAGGTGCTTCTTCACTGAAGAAACCCCAGATTGATTTTTCTGAGGTATGTTTGTATTAAGCCCCTTTTTGTTAATTTTATTTGCTACAGTGCTCAATTTATGGAATTCTTGGTAAATTCAGTTTTATGAAAATTTTTTTATTTATAGAAATCTTCTTCAAGAGCCAAAGAGCTGCACATTGCAAAAAGAGACATGTTTAAATATACAGAGAGTAGAAAAGTAGCAGAATCAGTAAAAGCTCAAGCAGAATCTGAGCTCTCAAATGCTAAAAAGAATGCGAAAGATCTTGCTTTACAAATTGAGGAATCAAACACTAAGGCTAAAGCAAGGATTAGAGATGTAGAAAAGCTAAAGAAATCGAGTAAGCGTGAAGAAAAGGTTTTGGATGCTAAGAGTGTTGAGAGTCACCAATATGCAGAAATGATGAGAGAATTAAAATATGTGAAGCAAGAACTGAGTAAACTTAAGCTTGATATGGCTTCTGTTTTGGAAGAGAAAACAAGGGCTGAGAAGGAAATTGAAGGGTCAAGTTCTAAACTGCGGTCTAATTTGAGTTCTACAGAAGCTCTTAGGAAGGAGATTGAGGAGTTAAATGAGGAACAAGTGCTTATTGAACTGGCTCGAATCGAGGCATTGAAAGAGTTTGGAGAAATTGAGGCTCAAAGAGAAAAGGAAGCTAGTGAATTCTCATTTGCAATGGAGGAGTATAGAAAGAAAATGAAGGATGTCATTGAGGAAATTGACGGATCAAAAGAGGTTGAGTCTAAATTGGCTGTTACATTAGCTGATGCAAATGTGTTACAGAATGAACTAAATCTTGTTAAAGAAATAGAAAAAAAGGTACTGAGAAATGATAGTTTGAAGCATTCAGGAGGCCGTTTTCGAAAAAGTGATAAATTGGAGGATATTCCTTCACTGAGTTCAATCACAGAAGAGTTGGAGGAAGCAAAGAAAGAATTGGCTGCAATCAGAGAAGAGGGATTTCAGTTCATGGCCTCAATGGATGTTATTAGGAATGAGCTTAAGCATGTCACAGAAGAAACAGTTCGGTTGAAGAAAACAGAACAGAAGGCAGATTTAACTGTTCAGAATCTAAATTCAAAGCTTCTCAGAGCAAAAACTAAGCTGGAAGCTGCATCTGCAGCTGAGGCAAAGGCTAAATTAATTGTATCCAATCTGTCTCTCAGTCTTGAACAGTTGAAAACAGAAGCAGAAGTGGCTAAGAAAGATAAGGAACTTATTAGTGCAGAAACTGCCAATATCAAGGCAGGAATTCAGAAAACTGAGTCTGAAATAGACTTAACTGAAGGAAAATTGCAGGCTGCAATGCAAGAACTTGAGGTGGTCAAATCATCAGAAGCTTTAGCTCTTGAGAATCTGCAAAATCTTATAGAGAATGCCATGAGAGCTAGAGCTTCTACTTCTCAACAAAATTCCTCAATTACCATTTCAAAGTTTGAGTATGAGTACTTAACTGGACGAGCAGTCAGGGCTGAAGAAATTGCAGATAAAAAGGTTGCTGCAGCTAAAGCTTGGGTTGAAGCATTGAAAGCCAATGAGAAGGAGATATTGATGAAGATCGAATTAGCTCATAGAGATATCCGAGAGACTAGGGTGAAGGAAGAGGAGCACGTGTATGGAACTGAGAGGTCACTTTCTGCAAAGAGAGCAGTGGAAGGGGAAATGAGTAACTGCGGACAAAAGCGTGAGAAAAATGCACAAGGTGAGAACTTGGAACGGCCATTCCGGAGAAAATCCATGAAAAGTAGAGAAAATGCTACTCCAAGAAAGTCCATGAAAGGTAAGGATAATTGGACTCCTTCAAAACGTGGAAAGGTTCGAAATTCTGCTTCTCCAGCAGCTCGATCGACGCCAGGATCAACTTCTTTCATTATCAGAAAAAAGAAAAAGGTGATGCCAAATTTAGCTAAGTTTTTTAGTGGCAAGAGAATTGGCAAGGATGTATAGGATGATTCAATATCCTTGAGAACTTATTTGTGCACTATGCTTAATGTTTAAGTTCCTTCTTGATTCAGTTAAAAAAAAAAAAAAGCTGCATACTTTGAGCATTTCAAGATAATATTTCAATTGATGTTTTTGTAGTTCGGGCTTGTCTTCCAAGCTCCTTCAGCTTCAGTTTTTTTTTTTCATTGTATAGTAACTGCAATTTGTGAAAGAGTCATTTTCTTGATTCTAGTTGCAGGTGTACTATCTGCTGTAAGGCACTGAAGATTTAAACATCCTTTTAGAAAAGAAAAAAAAATCATTTAAGTCCTAGTTTCTGATATGTTCTGTTTTTATTTTCTATGGATGTGCCGCTTTTGATTACTGTTATTAACAATCAAAAGTCATTGGATTATAAAATCTAGCAGCTAACTGGATATAATTTATAAAAAAGCTATAAAATATAAATTTCTAATAATTTCCAAGAACTTCCAAGATATGGAAGAGAAAATGAGCTGCATTCATCATTAAAACTTAACAAGGAGTTAAAAAAATAAAACTAAGTAGAACATTTTGAATGATTAAGTTAGGATCTACATTCATAACTTTCAAACTAAACAGGTAGAAGATAAGCTACAAACAATATTAATTAACAAGAAAGAATAAGATAACCCCCTAAGTTCATAAATTGTATAATATAAGAAAAAAGTAAATGGTTCTATCCATTGGGTTGGGCGATACTGGCTTTGCCCTATCTGAGCCCAGCTAGCCAACCCACTGAACTCCAGAATCTTGAAGGCACGTTCAGTACAATCCAAGCTGTTCTCTATGATGCAGAGGAAAAGCAGTGGAAGAATGAGGCTGTCAAGAATTGGCTGCGAAAGCTCAAAGTTGCTCTTTATGAAGCTGAAGATATCTTGGGTGAGTTTGCAATTGAAGCTGAAAAGCAAACAGATCTCAAAAACAGTGTAAGATCCTTCTTTTCTCTTCAAAATCCTCTTGTTTTTATAGTTAAGATGGCACATAAATTGAAGAGTATAAGGGGAAAAATTAGATGCCATTGCCAGTGAAAAAGATAAGTTTCACTTAACAATCAGAGGAAGCTGCTGGAGATAAGGAAGTACGTAGCTTAGATTGGAGACAGACCACCTCACTAGTTGATGAGTCAGAAATTCTTGGAAGAGATGTAGATAAAGAGAAGCTCATCAACATGGGCCTTTCCAATTCAGATGATTTTTCTATTTATGCTGTATGTGGTGTGGGAGGGGCGGAGAGCTTGGAAAGACTACACTTGCCCAGTTAGTCTACAATGATGGAAGGGTAGACAGTCATTTCTGTTGGATTTAGGAAGGAAGAAAAGAAGCTAAAGCAAGAATTATTTCACCAAAAAAGTATTTTTTTGTTTCATTAACATTCGTTACAGCAGGTTCCTTTCATAATAGACTGATGGCTTCGACAACAATGTGGATGGCTTCCCCTGGTCAACAGCAGCCCATACTTCCTTTCGTTAAAATAAGGACATCCATTGCTTTTTACCAAATCCAGATTATACTTTTCAGGATTGGATTACATCAATAAACGTCAACAACATTACATTTAACTAATCTAATTTTCAACTCTTAATTAAAAATCAGCATACATCTCAACTCTCCAACAATTTCGATTGGAGAATTTAGGCATGTGTATCTGATGATTTTGAGATAAGGAGGTTGCTAAGAGCCATTATAGAGTCCATTGAAGGAAGCCGTTGTAACCATCAAGAGTTAGATCCCTTGCAATGTTGCCTCCAAGAAAAGTTGAGTAGAAGGAAATTTTTGCTTATATTGGATGATGTGTGAAATGAAAACACTGATAATGGGATGGATCGACCAGTTCATTGAGATGTGGAGCCAAAGGAAGCGGTGTCACAGTAAATACTCGAATCGAGAAAGTTGCTCTTATGATGTCCACAGTTCCTATCCACTACATGAGGGGTGATAATGGAAATAGAGAATAAATTTGTATATTAGATGATGTTAGTTGTGTACAAAGAATGCTATATATATAGAGTTACAAAAGACTCAAATATGAGAAGAGATTATACACAAAAATAATTACAACATGATTCAAGGAGAAATTACATGCACTATTCTATACATTTATATCCCCCTCAAACTGAAAGTGGTGAAAAACCATCCATATGAAGTTTGTTAATAAGATCACCAATGCATTGAGGTGAACAAGCTTTAGTGAAGATTTTAGCAGTTTAATCCATAAATGAGACTAAGACCAGCTTGATAGTTCCTTGGAGAGCATGATGACGTACAAAATGACAATCATTCTTGATGTGTTTGAAGTGCTCATGAAATATATCATTGTGAGCAATCTGAATAGCACTACAATTGTAACATTGTAAGGTAGTAGGGGATGAATGCTCAATGCCCATATCATGAAGGAATTGTTCCAGCCAGAATAATTCAGAAGCAATGTCAACAAAAGCTCAGTACTCAGCTTCAATGCTAGACTTGGATACTACAGTCTACTTTTTACTACGGCAGGCGATGAGAGAATTACCAAGAAAGAAGCTAGTGATAGATTGGCAAATAGTAGGATCTCCAGTCCAATAAGCATCGGAGTAAGTTTTTAATTTCAGTGAAGGTGAGCTAGAAAATTGTAAACTATGAAACATAGTACCCTTGACATATCAAAGGATATGAAGTATGACTGCAAAATGAGTGGTATAAGGAGCAGACATGAACTAACTGATTATATGAACTGCATAAGAAATATTAGGATGAGTGACAATGAGATATACAAGACTGCAAACCAGTTGTCGATAGAGAGTGTTGTCACTAAGAGGAGTACCATCCGTGGTAGAAAAATAAGCATTGCCTTCAATTGGAGTACTAGTAATTTTCTCATATGAGATTCTAGCATGAGAAATAAGATCCGTAGCATATTTGACTTGAGACAAATAGATCCAATGGAATCATATGAGAATTCAAGACCAAGAAAATAATCGAGATGTCCCAAATCCATCATCTCAAATTGCCTGCTCATAAATAACTTAAGATCACTGATGCCTTGCAAATCACTATGAGTTATTATCATATCATCAACATAAAAAAGTAACATAATGCATCCTTTATTGGTTTATTGAATGAACAAATCATGATCATAGGGACTGGATTGAAAACCAATATGTCTAATAGTGGAACTAAATTTTGCAAACTAGACTCGCGGGCCTTGTTTTAAGCCATTAAGAGCTTTCCAAAGTTGACAAACTATACTAGAAGGATGGTCATAGCCAAGAGGAGATTGCATATAGACCTCTTTAAAAAGATCACCATTGAGAAAATCATTGTTCACATCCATTTAAAATGATTACCATTGTTTGACAGCAGTAATGGATAAAAGACTGCGAGCACAGGTGATACGAGCCACATGAGCAAAGATTTCTTCATAATCAATTCCATATTCCTTTGTAAACCTTTGGCTACAAGCCTTGCCCTATAACATTCCATTGAACTATCTACTCGAGTTTTAATTTTATAGACTCATATACAAGCAATGGTAGGCTTCTCAGGTGGAAAATCCACCATATCCCACGTATGAGTACTTGTAAGTGCCTAAAGTCCTTTCGCTACTAGCCTTACAATAGGGTTTAGGTTGATATAAGGAAACAATGATAGAATAACAATGATAGTCACAAAGAGTAACAATAGATTTCCTTACACGAGTACTACAACGTGGATAGGATGGAATAGGTGGTGAACTAATGAGGAGGAAGGATCAACATATGTTAAAGAACCAGGATCCTAAGGTGATGGTGAATCATCAGGAGCAGGTGTAAGTGAGCCAATATTTTTTGAGCTAGACTGTCCTGCAAAAGATTCATTAGGAAAAATAATGGAGGGATTCGTTAGAAAGGAAGAAGGAACAGTCTGAACCTTAAAGGATGAAAAACTAGAAAACATTTTATGTTCCCAGAACATAAAATGACAAGAAATACGAAGACTTTGAGAAAGAGGATCCTAACAATGACAGCCCTTATATGCAATCCCATATCCCAAGAAACAACATAATCTAGCTTTGGGTTCCAATTTTGTGTGTTCATGAGACTGGGAAGAACAAAGCACGCACTGCCAAAGACACGAAGAGACTAATAATCAAGTGCATGACCATATAAATGTGCATAAGGGGAAACATTACCAATAGTGGAAGTGAGAACTCAGTTAATGATGTAAACAATAGTAAGTCCATGACCATATAAATGTTCATAAGTGCAACTTCTCCCCAAAAAGACTCAGGACATGAGAAAGAGATAAGAACAACTCTAACGGTGTTTAGGACATGTCTATGTTTATGTTCTGCTCTTCTACTTTGTTAGGATGTACTTGGATAAGATCAAGGGGCAATGGTTTCATTTTTAGATAAAAATTGAGATAGGACATAATCTTTATTTTTGATAGCATTATCAATGTGAAGAATTTTAACAAGATAAGAAAATTGAGTTTTCACCATGGAAGCAAATTGAATATAAACCTAAGATAATTTAGACTTGTTTTTTTCAAAAGATAAATCCATGTATAACATTAAAAATCATCCACAAAAAATCACAAAATGACAAGAACCACTCTTAGTAGGATGAGGAGCTGGTCCCTAAATATTAAAATGAACTAAATCAAAAGGCATAACAGAAATAGTATCATTAGAACCAAAAGGCAAAGCATGATGTTTGGATAACTAATAGGAAATACAATTAAAAAGTTCATTGTTGATATCACCCAAACAACCATTAACAATTAAAGATCGAAGCCTAGAACTAGAAACATGTCCTAAATGAGAATGCCAAATAGTATAAGAGACAGTAGCAATAGCAAAATTGGATGGTAAACGAAGAGAATTAAACTCAAACAGTCAACCCACTTTATGCCCTATCCTAAGGATTTCCTTTGTCTGTGGATCTTGCACATCTCTTATGACCATATATCATAATTGGTGCCATCAAAAATAATATTGATGGGTTGTAGCACAGGTTGAAAAGCATGGTAAGAATTTTCAGAAGCCATTTGTGCAGAAAAATAGAGGAAAATTAGTGCAGAAAATAGAAAATTGAACCTAGAACTTGAAGATAAAAACAGAATCTAGCAAAATAGACAGCAAAAATAAACTCAGAAGGCCTAAAAACTTTTGAGATTGGTTTAAAAATGTTTAAAACTAGTCTGAAATTATTGAATTGGTGAGTCAAAGGTTGATGAACTGAGTTGGCCAAAGGGTAGATTGAGTGCGTGTATTGGATCGAGAGGAGTGCGGATTGGGTTGCGGTTTTAGGTCTAGCAAAGTGCTAATGTCATCATCGAAGCTCAGCAAATTTGGCCAGTGCATGAGGGTGCATCCTCGTCCGATGACAGTCTTGCGAAAACGATGATGGTTGTCAAAAAGAGAGGAAACTGATGATGGGTGCAAACGGCTGATTGGATTATCAAAAAATAGTGAGAAGGCCCAGGCAGTAGACTGGAAAAGAAAAGAAAAGTGTCACAGCCCGACTTAGGGAGCTATGACGATCCTAGGACACGGGAAGACATAAGATCACTCACACCCGTAAAATTCTTAGCTTATGTAAAATTACTGCTCAAATACCCATATCTTATTCAATTAAATAAAAACTTATAAAATTTGCGGAATAGGCCCATAAACTTCTTACATCTTAAAAATAGTTCTTATAAGCCAAAGTAAAAGGAAAACATTTGAAGATAACTCAACAAAATAAAAGTCCAAATAATCCCAAACTTAAAACCACAAAACATAAATTTCCAATCGATTCTTAAGTACTTCGCTTGTTACCCCCGGAGCACTAAACCGAAGTTCACCAATACAAATAATTAAAGAGAACTCTATTATCTTCTGGGCAAAGCAACCACTCAAGTGGAGGAACAGGCTTGAGTTAGTTACCTTAATTAATCTTGCTATCCTGAAATATATAAACATAGAAAAGGGTGAGTAGAAGACTCAGAGAGAGTAGATGCACACATAGGGTATGTAAGAAAATAACATGGCTCAATAACATAGCTTGGTTGTAAAGATGAGGAATGAACAATAGGGTAGCAGAAACAACTTATAACTTACATTAACTTAGAAGTAGGGGCTATTGCCTTCTCTACTCAACTTATAGCATAAGACTGATCAGGTCCTATGGCTAGCAATATTGGACCCCTACTAGCCAAGGTCTGGATACTTTACCCTATCCATGGGCATACCTTGCACAAATCCAATGTTCACCCCACATTGAGAAGGGGTGTTTCTGCAGGCTTGGAAAAGTAAACAATAACATATACATAGCAAGAGTTTAACTTATATTAGGACTCTTATGAAAGAGTCCTACTTAGCTTGAAAGACTTGGTTTAAGGTTCACAATGTCATTACATGTTATAATATAGCTTAATGTGAGTTTTGGGTTCAAACAATCAACTTAAGAAAAAGTCCTACTTAAGATGGGACTCTTAAGCAAACATAGCTTATGAAATTATAGTCAATCAATGGATATGGAATCATGAAGGAAATCATTCAATCTCAAAGAAACCATTTCATATTTACAAAGAAATAAGAGTGTGCATTACAACTCACCTTAAACTCCTGTGCTCCTAATTAACCGTGCTAAGTGGACCGCAGGGCTTAAACCTCTTTAACCTCTACAGCATAAGTCAAATAATTCTTATTTAATTCGTATGGTCAATAACTTATCACATTTATGCATATTCTTACTTAACTTAAGTGGTTGACTTGAACTAGGACTCCTAGTCCCACTATGAATCTTTGATAAAACAAAGTCAACCTTTAATATTTTTTCCTTATTTTGACTTTTAATCTTGATGATTTAATGTCTTAATATTATTTAATATGTTTAATAATATGTTTTAATTCATCTTAGGTCATGGTCAAACTTTTGACTTTGACTTCTTAAGGTCAATCCTATACTAAAGGTACACCGTAATGAAAGTCTTAATGTTTGACTTGTTCATACTAATTGACTTTATAAATTTTGAATTTATTTATTTAATTATATAATTATATCCTTAATTCGATGTCTATATTTAATTTATTTAGAAACTCAATTCTTAAGTCTAGAGTTCACCCCTCAAAAGATTTTAACTCGCCCATCATTCGATTGCTTGAGTTCTTGTTATCAATTTCAAATTTTATTGCTTAACTATTTAATTATTTTATTTAATTACATAATTTTAATTAAAACTAGGCTTAATTCACTTAAATTTGAAAGTTCCCAAATTTAAATTGTTCATAGATGTTTAAGAAAATTTTTAAAATTCCATTTTGGATTTATTAATAATTCGAACTCAGATTTTACTTCCAACAATTTCTATGTTCAATTGGTTCTAAACTCAACCAAAATCTACTAAAAAAAATTACAGAATTTGGGAATTAATTTCCCCTTCTAGGCTGAATAGTTCCTGCATAAATTTTATTTTTTTTCAATTAATCATGTTCTTCACCATCAACCATACTTTTATTTGCAATCAATTCCCTTTTTCATTCCTAGGCACAATTCTTTTTTTAATTCAACAAATACCTATCCTATTCTACTAATTAATTCAATCCAACACCACATTGCCATGATTTATAAACATTTTTAATTGCTGTAAAAAAATTAAAATAAAAAAAATTAAATTGAGAAAATAATTCTTCTCACCTTAATTCACAAGGATAATTTCACTCCCCTTCTACTAGCCTTAGCCAACCCTTCCAAGATTGAACAATAATAATTTTAATTTTTTTTTTACAGCAGATACAAAAATAATCAGTCCATAAGAATTAACAAGATTTAATGTAGATGAACTTTACCTTGTAAAAATCTTTTTGTTGTTAATTCTTGGGAATCCTTTTAATGAAAAGAGAGAAGAGATTTTTGTGTTTTTTTTTTTTTTTTTAGAAGAGGATGGCGTGAACACTTATAGAAAAGGTGGGGAGGGCGGCTGCTGGTTATTTAATATTCTAGGGTTTTTTTTTATTATTAATTTTAAAAAATAAAATACCGATTTTTAGGTTTCGGTGCAATTTTCTTAAGCTTCTGTTGAGAATTTGGAAAAATGCTCAACTGGACTTTAGTTCCAAATATTCTTAACTTTCATTTGGTATATTTATTTATAACTTTGGTCAAATGACCAAAATGCCCCTGATCAGTGGCAACTGTCAAAGTTATTTTCGGTATTTTCATGATAATTTTTCTGTTTCTTATTCTTTTTCGTTCAAACAATATTTGGGACTTATTTTTAGTATTTTCTTGATTTTTAACTCAGATACCCCTGGTCCACTGTCTTAGGGTCAAAATGACCAAAATACCCCTACAGTCAAAACATCCCCTATTACTATCCTAACTTATTCCTTACATTATTAAATATCCTAAACATATTTTGAATATAAAATAAGTCACATTATACCATACTTAATGCATATTAGATCTTAAAATTGCTATCTTTAAGTAGAGTGTTACAAAAAGATTGGTAAAATAAAAACAAAGCAAATTCTCTAGAACAACTCTGATACTATAATAATGGAAATGGAGAATAAATTTGTGTATTAGATGATGTTAATTGTGTGCAAAGAATGCTCTATGCATAGAGTTACAAGAGTCCCAAATATGGAAAGAGAATATTCACAAGAATAATCACAACATGATTGGAGGCATGATTCCATACTAAATTACAATATTCGATATATTAACAAGAGGATTGTTAGATGATGACTCTTGGTCTTTGTTTGAGTAGTGTGCTTTTCGGTTGGAAAGAAGTGATAAGTTTGTACATTTGGAAACCATAGGAAGAAGTATTAGCAAGAAGTGTGGAGGTGTACCTTTAGCAACAAAAGCAATGGGAAGCCTAATGCGCTTTAAAAAAAATGAGGGTGAGTGGTTATATGTCATGGAAAGTGACATTTGGAATTTTATCAGATGATGCAATAATGATTTTGTTTGCCTTAAACATAAGTTATGATCACTTACCACCACATTTAAGGCAATTTTTTTTTTTTTATTTCCAAAAGACTATGAAATGAAGAAGCAACAATTAATAGAGCTATGGATGGCAAATGATTTCATCACTTGCAGGAGACCGATGGATTAGCATGACATGGGCAATGATATTTTGAAGGAGTTAATTTGGAGGTCATTTTTTCAAGACATCAAGGAGGATTTTGAAGGGAACACAACATGTAAAATACATGATCTTGCACAATTAATTGTCAAATATGAGTTTGTGTTCTTTAGCCCTACAAATCATTAGAAGTTTCCAAGGAATTTCGTCACTTAGTTGTTGATATGTACAAGACAGCAAGAAGACATATGGCTAAAAATTCTAAATATATTGTGCTGATTTTTTTATAAATGTAAAAGTTGGTTTATTTCACAGAAAATAACTTGTATCCAGAGTAGGATTAAGTGAATTGAAGGTTTGAGATGAGATTTTAGAGAATATCTAAATAAGAAAAAAAATAGTCTTCAATAATTTACTATACCGTGAATTAAATAAACTAAAATAAAAACATTATACTTTATTTAAATCTTTGGAATATACTAACCATCTTCTACCATGCATTTCACAATTTGATAATTTTTGTGTATAAAATAATATATAGAAGTGTTTGTTATTTTCATCCTTATGAAAATCAAAATCATTTCTACTATTAAATCTCTAAAGTTAATATTTTTCCATTGTCCAGGATCATATATATTTGTAAATGTCAAATTAGATGTCTTTGCAAATTCTATACTTTTCTATAACAGTTTCATTTTCTTTTTGTTCTTTATTAGGATTAGGAGCAGCATCTTATTTTCTTCAATCTTATTATCAGTATCATTAACACTATGATTTTATCTAATTGATTCCACATTAATTTGTAATTTATTTTCAACTAAAGTTTATCTTTTACTTAAACTTGATGTACCATCTTTTTTATTGTTAGTCACAAATTTCGAGAGCTTTATGTTGAGATTTGATTAACATTTTAATTCTTTTATTTTTTTTTAATTTTTGATATCTACTTTTATATTTTCTATTAGACATTATTTTTATTAAAAATTATTCAATTAATTAATTACAATTACAACAATAAAAATAACAAATCAAACAACAAACACTAACACGAAAAAACAAAAAAAAAAAACTTCTATTTTTCTAAAAAAGATTGATGATCAATCAATAAATTCAATTTCAAACAATATATAAATACAAAATAAAGAAATAAAATCATAAAACTCAAGAGATAATACTTGAATTCAAATATTCAGTGCCTAAAATATTTTTTTTGGGAAGTGATACTATAACAGAGCTCTTGTTGAATTGACTCAATTGAATACTAACATAAAAATAGAAAAGATTGAGAGTTGAGAGGTGGAAAAGGAAAACAACAAGTGGAGAATAAAAAAACAGGAAATAGCAATGTGATAAATAAAGGGAACATTTGCCGTTTGAAATTAACGAGATTTTTGAAAACTTAAAATCACAATTACTCTTGAAAAATTCACCGAAATTTGAGGCTTTTATTTACTTAAAAAAAAAATTGGGACTTTACTTTTTTGGGGCCGAAATTTTTACCAAAACACAAAACTGAGGGCTTTACTGTTTCGGAGCTTGAGACAGCCGCCTCAAGGCCAAGCCCACACTGCCTGTATGAATGAAAATATTTTTTAAAGAATTTTTTTTTTAAATATAATATGAAATATTAATTGAAAAATATCCAATTTTTAATTAATAAGACAGTAAAAATATATAACTTCTTATTTTTTAATTTATTATTAAACATAATCAAATATATGTAAAGAAATGATAAAATAAAATGGCCATCAGAGGTGGACTAATAGTTTATTTTCTATTCATTTTGTCAAACTTGAAAAATGTTTTATCTTTTGAAAAATAATAAGATAATATTTAGTAAAATTATTAAAAATTTAAATGTTAAATAATTTAAATGTTATAATTTTTATATTATAAAAATATTAAATAATTAATGATTTAGTATTAATTTTAAGTTAAAAATTTTGATTTATTATTTTAAATTTAATTAAAATTTTTAAGAGAAGTTTTATCAAATAATTTAAAAGTTAAAATGATTAATTATTAAAAGTTTTAATTTTAAGTATTTATCAATTTTAAGTTTTTTTTTTTAATAACTTAATTCCCTAATTCCTATCATTCACCAAATTTCCGGGTAGGGTGTTAAAGTCACGTCGCCAGTCGTTACCGCGTGAAAGCCAGCCGAGTCAATAGAGTCTACTTTCATTAAAGTCTATCATCTCGCATTTTCGTTCTAACTGTCCTAAATTTTATCACTGTTTCAATTCACATTTCTCTGCTCGAATTCAGTAATCAGATATGGCTGATGCACTTGTTTCTGCGCTTGCAAGTACGATTGTTGCAAACTTGAATTCTTTAGCACTTGGCCAGTTTGCAACTGCCTGGGGCTTCGGCACTGAGCTGGAGAATCTTGAAAGCACTTTCAGTACTATCCGGGCTGTGCTCTGCGATGCAGAGGAGAAGCAGTGGAAGAATGAAGCTGTCAGTAATTGGCTTCGAAAGCTCAAACTTGCTGCTTATGAAGTTGATGAAATCCTGGATGAATTTGCAATTGAAGCTGAAAGACAAACAAATCTGAAAAACCGAGTAAGATCCTTCTTTTCTCTTCAAAATCCTCTTTTTTTTTTAGAGTTCAAATGGCGCATAAATTGAAGAGTATTAGGAAAAAATTAGATGCTATTGCCAGCGAAAAAGATAAGTTTCATTTGACAATAAGAGTGGAAGCTGTTGGAGATAAACGAGTGGGTAGCTTAGATTGGCGAGAGACCACCTCGCTTGTTAATGAGTCAGAAATTCTTGGAAGAGATGTTGAAAAGAGAACCTCATCAACATGGTGCTTTCTAATTCAGATGATTTTTCTGTTTGTGCTGTATGTGGCATGAGAGGACTTGGAAAGACTACACTTGCTCAGTTAGTCTACAAGGATAGAAGGGTAGAAAGTCATTTTGATATGAGAATTTGGGTATGTGTATCTGATGATTTTGAGTTAAGGAGGCTGATAAGAGCCATTATAGAGTCCATTGAAGGAAGCCCTTGTAACAATCAAGAGTTAGATCCCTTGCAAAGACGCCTGCAAGAAAAGTTGAGTGGAAGAAAATTTTTGCTCATATTGGATGATGTGTGGAATGAGAACACTGATAAATGGGATGGACTGAGCAATACATTAAGATGCGGAGCCAAAGGAAGTGGTGTTATAGTAACCACTCGAATTGAGAAAGTTGCTTTTATGATGTCCACGGTTCCAATCCACTACATGAGAGGATTGTCAGATAATGACTCTTGGTCTTTCTTTGAGCAGCGTGCATTTGGGTTGGAAAGGAGTGAAAAGTTTGTACATTTGGAAACCATAGGACGAGGCATTGTCAAGAAGTGTGGAGGTGTACCTGTAGCAATAAAGGCAATGTGAAGCCTGATGCGCTTCAAAAGAAATGAGAGTGAGTGGTTATCTGTCATGAAAAGTGACATTTGGGATTTATCAGATGAAGCAAAAATGATTTTGCCTGCCTTAAAATTAAGTTATGATCACTTACCGGCACATTTGAGGCAATGTTTTTCCTTTTGCTGTATATTCCCAAAAGACTATGAAATGAAGAAGGAGCAACTGGTAGAGCTGTGGATGGCAAATGGCTTCATCACTTGCAAGGGACAAATGGATTTGCATGACATGGGCAATGAGATTTTCAAGGAACTAGTTTGGAGGTCATTTTTTCAAGACATCAAGGAGGATTTTGAAGGCAACATAACCTGTAAAATGCATGATCTTGTTCATGATCTTGCAACAACAATTTTCAAATATGAGTGTTGTGTTCTTGAGCCTGACAAATCATCGGAAGTTTCAAAGGAAGTTCGTCACTTAGCTGTTTATGATAACCATCAGGAAACTATCTGTAGGAATAAGGACCTCCACAAAATGCAATCATTGCACTCATTCCTTCTATTTCGTGTTCATTTCTGTGTGAGGTGTGATTTGCAGTCTTACTTGGCTCAACATGTGAATCTAAGAGTCTTTTACTACAGTGCTGGTTCCTTCATTAAGTTGGCTGAGTCCATCAGTAAATTGAAGCACCTGAGATGCCTAGATGTTTCTTACTCTGCCATCAAATCTCTACCAGAATCAATCACTTCCCTCCAAAAGCTGCAGACACTGAATCTCAGATATTGTGGCCAGCTTCTTGCATTGCCACAAGGTATGAGGCACATGAAAAATCTGATATATCTAGACATCACAAAATGCTGTTCACTTAGGTGTATGCCTGCTAGAATAGGACAATTGACTTGTCTGCGAAAGCTCAGCATGTTCATTGTGGGCAAGGACGATGGTCATCACATAGGAGAGCTAAGAGAATTGGATATTGTAGGCGAGTTAACAATAAGGGATCTTCACAACATAAAAAAATTATCAGATGCCAAAAGTGCCAATTTGATGTTGAAAAACAATCTTGAATCTCTGAAATTAATTTGGCAACTGGACAACAAAAACAACTCCACTGAAAAAATTGAAGAGGTTCTTTGTGGCCTCCAACCACATGCTAATCTAAAGAAGTTGAGGATAGATAGATATGGAGGTTCAAAGTTTCCAAATTGGATGATGGACTTGCTTTTACCTAATCTTGTGGAAATCTTATTGCATTGTCATGGCAAATGTGAACATCTGCCACCTTTTGGTAAATTACAATTCCTTAAAGTTCTTTCCTTAGGAGGAATAGATGTGAAATGCATTGATACAAACATTTATGGAAATGGGGAAAGCTCAATATTCCCTTCATTAGAGAGGCTCACAATTTTTTCAATGGGTAGCTTGGAGAAATGGGCAATGGTGGATGGAAGAGATATTTTCCCTCAGCTTGGTGAATTAACTGTGATACGTTGCCCCAAGTTGGTTGAATTACCAATTATACCATCAGTCAAAACATTAGATGTTGAAGGAGGAAGTGAGATGCTACTCAGGTCAGTTCAAAATTTCACTTTTCTCACCTCCCTTACGATTCAGGGCTTTCCTGAGTTAACACATCTTCCTAGTGGATTGCTCCGAAACTATACCCTCCTTCGGAATTTGAGAATTTGTAGTATGACTAATTTGGAGTCCCTGTCAAATGAATTTGATAATCTAAGTGCTCTTAAATATCTGGATATTTGCTTCTGTGATAAACTTGAAAACTTGCCAGAATGTCTGTGGAGTCTAAATTCTTTGGAGACACTACGTGTAGGGAGTTGTGACAGCATTGTCTCCTTAACAATCAATGAGTTATGTGGTCCATCTTCTCTTCGTACTTTAAATATTCAAAACTGTCGCAAATTCACTCGTCTATCAGAAGGAATGCAGAATCTGACAGCACTAGAAGATTTATTTCTTGCTGAATGTCCAGAGCTGAATGCATTGCCAGAGAGTATCAAGTATCTCACTGCGTTGCGAAGCCTGCATATCTGTTCTTGTGAAGGATTAACTTGTTTGCCAAATGAGATACGACATCTTACATCACTTTCAGGATTGTATATTTCAAATTGTCCAAAAGTGATGTGTTTACCCGAAGGATTCCAGAGTCTCAATAATCTCAAAGAGTTGATAATTACGAATTGTCCATATCTGAAGAAGCGTTGCGCGAGAGGAAGGGGAGAAGACTGGCCAAAGATAGCTCACATTCCCAACATTTGGATATAAAATACTAGATGTTGGCTATGTACTTGCAGCCCATATATATAGCATGAAATGGAAAGTGTTACAATGGGGATTGCTAACTCCACATCTTATGGATTAGTGTAATTTTTTTTTTTTTTAAAGATAATGTGTTTAGAGTTTTGTTGGTAGGCTGTAATGACATATAATATAATAAAATATAATGAAATGAATTTTTAATATAAATTTACATTAGAAATTCAATATATATATATATATATATATATATATATATATATATATATATTAAAAATTACTAAAAAAATCTAAAACCAAATAATTCTAAAACTAGAAAATAATTATTATATTTAAAACTAGAAAATTGGGCAAAGGAAAAAAAATTGAACTTTTACCAATAGTGCAATTAAACATTGTATTTTGTTAATTCAGACCATTTAGGCCTCCTGTGATTAACGGTGTTACTTTCTCCTTTAGTCACATAGCTCCATTAGACTTAGCAGTGTTTTTTTTTGCTTTTTTTGCTTTTTTTTTATATTATTAATTTTCATTCTTATTTTAATTTTAAGAAAATTTACATTTTAACATATGAAATTAATTAATTTTTCATTAGTTAATTTTTTTTGTATTTTTTGATTAAAACCAAATATGAAAAAAAAACTTGAATTAATTAATTTGCCCAGAAAATTAAAATCAATGAACATAAATATTTATGATTTGTAAAATTGAGGAAAATAAAAGCAAATTTTGTATATTGAGTGGGAAAGTTGAGAGAAAATAACGAACTGTGAAATTTTTTATATTTTTTGAATTTTCTAAAAAAGAAGATTTAATTGACCTGAAAAATAAAAAATTAGGAACTAATTTGACCTTAAATTTAATTTTGGGTTTGATTAGAGGTTCTTTGTGGCCTCCATCCCCATTGTAATTTAAAGTCGAGTATCATTAGATATGGAGTTTCAAAGATTCCAAATTGGAAGATGGATTCGCCTTTACCAAATCTTGTGGAAATCTTATTGAGTTGTTTTAAGTGACTTTTAGGTACAAATCAGTATACCGTTACTATTAGAGTCACTATTGTTACTCTTCATTCACGATGGTTACTAGAGTAGTCACCACTGTTACCAAGAAACTCATTCAAACAAAAGCAAAAGTTACTACTGCTACTGTTATTCACGAGCTTAGGTGCTTGGAGTCACAGGAATTATTGTAAATAATTACCCTTACCACTTGGAAGAAGCTTAAAGCCACGGAAATTACTCATAAATAACTACTGTTACCGTCGAAAAACAGACAAAAAATATAGCCATTTATAGCTTTAAAGTAAAAAAATCACATTTTAGAGTAAGACTTGAGGACATATAAATATATAAAGCCCCCAAATAATAGATATTTCAAGTGATTAAAAGTGCTATCCAAACTTAAAATTCATTAATCTTCTTCTACTCTCTTCAAAAATACATTTGCTTCTCAACTTATATCTTTTGTGTTCATTATTGCTAAAAGCTATAAGCTTAAATTCTCATATTGTAATAGCTTATATGGTTTGTCATTGAGTGACTTAGAACTTCAAACACTATTTGAAAGCTCTTGTATTCGGTGAAATCCATATAACATTGTATTGAACGAAATCCTAGAGAATTAGGGTGAAATCTCGGAGAACAGGGTTGAAATCCTAATTCAACTATTGTAAAATGTTGGGTGCAATCTCATATCATTAATGGAATCCTAAATCGGTGATTTAGGAGATGTAGATATAAGAGAAGAAATTGGCTTTGAAACACTATAAAATTAGCTTTCTTCACTATTTATTTCATTTGTAAATATATTGCATTTAGGATGATTAATTGCATTAGAAATTTTTAAATTCCTATTCACTCCCCTCCCCTTAAGAATTGTCATACTTAGGCCAACAGTTGGTATCAAACCTTGTGCCTTTGTATTTCATAAAACCCAATGGTTTTAAGAGCCAAAGATCATTATGGCAGGTATTTCAAAGACTTCATTTGAAGAGGGACTATGTAGCACAAGACCTCTATTATTTTGTGGTTCTTACTACATCCAATGGAATGTGAGAATGAAGTTCCATAAACAGTTTAAAGGATATGATCTATGGTAAATTATTGAAAAATTACCATCTATTCCTATGGATGAAAATTCGAACAAGCCCAAAGATTCTTCAAATTATATCATGGAAGATAAGAGAAAATTGGCATTAAACGACAAAGTTATAGATCTTCTTTTTTGTGCTTTAGATGAAACTGAGTTTCTGTATGTGAATCCGCCAAGGAAATGCAGGAAGTACTTAAGATGATTCATGAGGGTATATACTAAGTAAAGGATACAAAGATAAACATCCTAAAAAAAAATTCAAAATTTTCATCATGAAAGAAGGTGAGTCTATTTCCAAAATATATAAGAGATTCACTACCATAGTGAATGAGTTAAAAGGACTTGAAAGGACATTCACTAAAAAAGAGCTAATCACCAAGCTCTTGAGATCCTTGCCGAAAAAATTTGATTCAAAGGTGGATGCAATTGAATAATCAAAAAATTTGAGCTTACTTACTCTTAAGAGCTAGTTGGAAATCTCATCACCTATAAGATAAAGAACAACAAGAGACAAGGAAGAAAGAGAAAATCACTACAAAGGAAAAATGATCCATTGCATTTAAAGCTTTAATTAAGGAAAGAGATGAGTCCTCAAGCGAAAATGATGAGCAAGAAATGATACTTCTTGTAAGGAGATTCAACAAGCTCCTTTCCAAAGACAAGTATAAGAGAAGGAACTTCAATAAAGACCCAGGCAAGCAAGAATAAGATCATAACATTGAGATAACTTGCTATGAATGCAAGAAATTGGATCACTATGAGCATGAATGCCTTCTCCTCAAGCACAAGAAGAAGAAAGACAAAGATGAAAGAAGACACTTGAAAAAGAACAAGGCATATGCAGGTTGGGGTGAAAGTGATACTTCTGGTGATGAAGACTCATCAAAAGTGATGAAGATGAGAGAGTCAATCTATATTTCATGGCACTAGAAGAAGAGCAAGAAGAAAATGAGGTAAATTCTACTTCCTACTCTTGATGAGTTAATGAAAAAAATTTTGATTATTGCAAAGGAGAATAAAATTTTGAAAAAGAATTTATGTAAATTAAAAATTGAACATGAAAATTCTCCAAAATTTAATGATGTCTTGGTTGAAAATGAAACTCATATCTCAAACCAAACATTTGAAAAACTCCTTTGAGACACTCTCTAGTGAGCAAGATGAACTTAAGAGTCAGCTCATGGACTTAATAGAACTCTTGATGATATCATTGCTTCAAAAAATGTGTGTTTGACAAAGCTAGATTGGGCTATAAAAGCAATTTCAAAGAAAAGAAATACAATAGTTTCTTTAAGAAAGATGATGATGCTCAATCTAAAGTTTTTTCAAAATGTTTTTATTGCCATTATCATGGTCATACTATTCATAGTTGCCCTATTAAATCTAAAAATCTATATACCATTAGGAAGGTTTGAATTCCAAAAGAATCAAAATAAATTTCTATGAGTATCTGGGTTCTTATAGTACTAACCATAATGGGCCCAAAGGAAAAAGGGTACCAGCAAAAACATAAGAACTTTTGTTTTGTAGGAAGAGCAAAGAAAAGAAATAATTATGTCAAAGCAATAATGGAGAATTCTCATAATGTTGGGAGCAAATATTGAAGAAATTATGAGCATTGCAGAAATTTCATTAAGAACAATTTCCTTCAACATATATCAAGTAAGTTCTATCAAATTTAATGCTATTTGATGTTACATGATGATTTTGATGATACTTTAGTAAATTTGCATGATAAGTGTGGATATTGGTCTATATATGCTCATTATGTGGAATTGAAAACTAAATGATGAAGTTTGGTTTAAATTTTCATCATTTTAAGTTCAGTTGATATTTATTGCCAATATTCGATAATGATAAAATTATTTTGATGATATTGATGATGATTGATTGATTTAAATGAATTATTGATGCATTTGCATGATATATATGTAACTTAATTCATTTATGCATAAATTTTGTGATTGAGAGCAAAATGATTAAATTTAATTTAAATATTAATCATTTTAAGTTCAATCCAAATTATTTGTTGCCATTAAGATGAATTATAATCTTTTGAACAAAAATATTTGAGTTAAGTGACATATTCCCATCATATAAATTGTCAACTGATAGTCATTACCATTACCTAAGTCACTATCGTTATCGTTGCATTCACGCCAGTTACTATTAGTCACTCCCATTACAAACTTCATATTTTGAACTGAGACAAATGTAACGTCAGTTACTCTTAGTCACTACCATTACTCATAAGGCAATGCCAATGACATATTAGTAATTAACATTACTATCTGATTCAGACTCTAATGCTTAAGACATATCACACCAATTACCATAAGCAACTATCGTGACCTTAGTGGACTATAAAATTGCTAAAACATATTTCAAACTTATTTTTGCTCTAACTGTCGTGATCATCATACTCTCTCCTCTCTTTCTCTATTTTTCAAACCAAAACCCATAGAATTCTTCACCAAATCATTCCAAAACCATTTTTTTAATCCTTCAAAATGGTGAGAAGCAAGACTATAGCTTAAAAAGGTGGAGAAATGAACAAAAGGAAGGCAGTAACTGAGGGAGAAAGTTCCAAACCAAAGAAAGAGAAAGGGAATTTGGGCTCTCCTATGGAAATCACAAATACAAGGCTCACTTTAATTTGCTTCAAAAGCAAGGAAAAATGGTAGGTGGTCGATCACTATCCTTTTGTGATTTGCAAAAATTAAATCAGTGGACAGCTGTTGAGGGATATTTGATATATTTATTTGGAGACGCTTATTTTGTTGGTATATCTATAGACATTTAGGAGAACTTAGCATATGAATTTTCTGCTACTTTATCTGTATATAATATTGGGACCATGATATTTTGTTTAAGGAAAGTGGTTAAGACTATTACAACTTAGACATTAGTTGATATTTTCCATTTAAAAAGATAATGATCTAGTTAAATTTCCTGAAAAATGGAATCTATATGTAGCATGGAAGGACTTAATTGATGAAGAACATTTTAATGCTAAGAACTCAAAGGCCTCTAAAATCAAAGATATAGGTTTAAGAATTGTACGTCAATTTTTAATGTATAGTCTTTTTGCTAAGGGTAATAACAATGGGACTATGTCTAAAAGGGAACTATTTGCCATTTGGTGCTTGACCAAGAAGAAATCATTTCATTTCACTTGATGGTTCACGAGACCTTTAAGAAAATGGCAATTAAGAAATGCGATCACTTGTTGCTCGATATGTATGTAACCAAGATCTTAGAGCACTTTCAGGTTCTTCAGCCATCAGGAGTCACTATACTCCATGAGACATCACTGATATGTCCTCCTTTCGGGACATGAAAAGTGCTAGGCAAGATCCTCACACAGAAGATTGGTTCCTTATTGATGATGACAGTGATGAGGATGAGGGATAAGAGGGAGATGATGAGAATGAGACAAATAGGATGGTTGAGGGTGCTAATTTGTGCAAGAGGCATCGTACTTCTTCTCTTTCTCCTACCACTAAGCCTGCTCTTACTCCTGATGTACCAGATTTTGCTTCTCTGGATCTATTTCAATAGATAATCGATTGACTCACTCTTTTAGAGGGAAAAGTTAAGTCTAGATTTGATTCCTTCGGCAAAAAGATTGATAACTTAGGGCAGCCAATGAGACATTCGAGATTCCATTTGATCTTTAAGGCATGACTTTCACTCACCACCATTTTAGCTTATAATCTTGTTGGTTCCCATTCTCACTATACACTGATGACTCTTCTCATGTTCCACCTCCACCAGCCGAGGCCTTGTCACTTTTTTATTTATTTATTTTTATGTTTATGTTCTCATGGATTGTAGTTTGTTTGGCACACTTTACTTTATCTTGCATATCTTTATTGGTACACTTTATGTTTTTAGTTGCTTAGTAATTTATATATTTGGATATTATGGATATTTTGATTTATTACTATAATCATTGGTCACTTTCTTGCAAATTGATTTGTGATAATACATTAAAATTTATATTGGAAATGAAATATGCTAGTAAAGTTTATTTGCAATATCATTTGTCTATGGATAGTATATTTTTAAGGGGAGTTATTTGTCTTCAAAAAGGTTGTTTGATTACTTTGTTACATACCGAAAGAGAGAGAATATATTTGATTGTTGATTAATAATAAAATTGTTACTTATCCAAAAAGGGGAAGAATTTTAATAAGTTGTTTAAAATTCATCTTTTAAGGAGAATTTGCTTATATTTTACCTTTTTTATTGTTGACAAAAAAAAGGGAGAAATAATGTGTAATTGTGTAATTACTTCTTGGTTGTTTGATTGATTGAACTTAGATTGGTTAAACTTACTTGTGTATGCTAATTAATTGGACCTAATTTAATCATCATCAAAAAAGGGGAGATTATTGTCTCCCTGAATATTTTGATAATACCAAATTTTAGTTTAATTTAGCTTAATTTATATGAAATTTATGTGATGTCAATATTTGTTTAAAATTAAATTATCTTTATTACATATTTATTTTTCACAAGGTGTTATGATAGTTACCAAAATGTCACTACCGATACTACCCAATTGTTTTATAGTGACTTTCAGGTATAGATCAATAACTACTGTTGCTATTAAAGTCACTACCGTTAGTCTTCATTAATGATGGTTACCAGAGTAGTCACCACCGTTACCAAGAAACTCAAATCCAAATAGAAGCAAAAATTACTACCGTTACTGCTATTCACAGGCTTAACTGCTTGGGTAAGCTTAAAATCATGGAGTTACTCAAAAGTAACTGCTATTACCATCAGGAAACAAACAAAGAAAATAGCTATACCATTATTGCTATTCACAGGCTTAGCTGCTTGGGTACGCTTAAAGTCATGGGGTTACTCAAAAGTAATTACTATTATTATCAGGAAACAAACAAAGAAAATAGCTATCTATAGCCATTAGAACTTGTCTGGATCAATTTTCAAAGCACAAAAATCACACTTTGGAGTAGGGGTATGCACTATTTGGTTCAAATAAAAAAACTGAACTGAACCAAAATTCAGTTCGATTTTTCTTTTGAAAATTTTTAAGAAATTCGATTGAGTTTGATTTTTGTGTAAGAGAAACCTAAAAAATTGAATCAAACTAAATTATACATTTGCACACACACATACACATTATGCCACGAAATATTAATTATTTCCTCTAAGTTGAAGTTTCTTGCCTATAGGTCTCAGATTTAGCACATGGAACTTCAATTTTTTAGTTACACCAAAAAAAAATGCGTAATTACTAGGTATTGAACCTAGGCCTCGCGCATTAGCAAGCAACGCATTATCCACCAAGGCACATTAGCATCATGTTTGAAATTAAAAGCAAAAACTATATAAATGATCACCAATTTACCAAACAAGAAATTTTTGATTCATTTGGGTTTTGATTTAAAATTTTATCTATTTCTGTTCAGTTCGGAAACTGAAGCAACCGAATGCATAGCCCTACTTTTGAACAAGACTTGAAGACATGTAAATATATGAAGCCTCTAAATGAAATAAGAGAGGTTCCAAGTGATTGAAAGTGTTATCCATGCTTAAAATTCATTAATCTTCTTCTACTCTTTTCAACAAACATTTGCTCCTCAGCTTATATTTTTTGTGTTCATTTTTGCTAAAAGCTATAAGTTTAAATTCTCATCTTGTAATAGCTTATATGTTTAGTCATTGAGTGACTTAAAATCTCAAACATTGCTTGAAAGCTCTTGTATTAGATGAAATCTCGTATAACTATTGTATTAAGCGAAATCCTAGAGAATTAAGGCAAAATTCTGATTCAACTATTGTAAAGCTTAGGGCGCAATCTCATATTACAAGTAGAACTCTAAATAGGTGTCATTTAAGAGAAGTGGATGTAGGAGAAGATATTGGTTTTGAACCACTATAAAATTGGCTAAGTTTTCTCATTTCTTCTATTATTTATTTTATTTGTAAATATATTGTATTTAGGGTAATTAATTGCATTAGAAGTTTTTAAATTTCTATTCACCCTTCTAGGAATTTCCATACTTGAGGTAACAACTTAGGAGGAATGGATGTGAAATGCATTGATACAAACATTTACGAAAATAGGGAAAGCTCAATATTCTCTTCCTTATAGAGGCTCACTACTTTTTTCAATAAGCAACTTAGCGAAATGGGAAATGGTAAATGGAAGAGCCATTTTCCCTCACCTTGGCGAATTAACAGTGGAGTTTTGCCATAAGTTGGTTGAATTGCCAATTGTAACATCTATTAAAATACTAAGTGCATGTTTAAATAATGCAATTTAATATAATGCACTCAAATATATTTCTAATATAATATTTATATTAAAAATATATTTAATTATATTACAGTGTGGCCTACCAAATCTGCCATAAGAGTTTCGAGTGGAAGTCAAATGTTGCTCAGGTTAGTATTAGCAATTTTAAATTTAAATAGTTAATTTACACGAAATTATTATTTTAAAATTTGATTAATGTTATTTTAATAATTAACTTATAAATTCGAATAAAAATATTAATTTTAATTTCTTTGTGGTTATTAATAAATTATAATTAAATCATGTATATTTTATGATATTTAATATTTATTTAATTCTAATTGAATCATGATTCGACTCCAGTAGAACCTTAAATCCATAATTATCTATTTTCATCGATTTGAAAACTAGTTCAAGTTTGGAAACTTTCTATACCTTAAGGCCATTGTCTACACTTATCTTGAAGTGTAACAAAGGTCCTTCATGATGTGCATGGGATAAACTCCCAAAATCACCTATTTATTGCAAAGCCAAATCTTGCTCTTACAATTAGGGTTGAGCACGGAGATTAAAAATTATGAATTGAACCAAATAACCGGACCGAAAATATTCGGAACTGGACCGAACCGTTGACTTTTGACTTTCCCCGAACCGAATTAGACCGAATAAAATATTTTAGTATGGTTCTAGAGATTAACGTATATTCGGACCAACAATTGAACCGAATTGAACCGAACCATACCGAATTGGATTGGACCAAAATAATTGAAATTTTTTAGTTTTTTATTTATAATATATAAATAATGTTAATTGAATAATATATAGATAACACAAAAATTATAATATTATATATGTCATTATAACAGTTGTCAAATTATATTAAGATTATATGAAAATAAAATTTAAATGAATTATATATCTATAATTAAAAATATATATACCTTAACTCAATAGAATATAACTATTAATATTTATATAATTTACTTAAATATTAGATTCATTAAAATTATATCAATGAAAAATTAGTAATATAATGTGTATTAGTTTTTAATAATACTAATATATGATCACATATTACAATTAAAAATTTTAAATTCACTACTTATATGTTTTAGAATAAAAACTTTTAATATATGTTATGATTAATCAATGAATAATAATAAGAAAATATGATGTACTATAAAATTTATGTGATACTAATAAAGTTTTTAATTAATTAACTTTTATTGGTATCTAATGTTATATATTGATAATTTTTTTTTATTAATTAATATTTGTGTGATAGGTTATCAATAAGAAAGTATCTATAATAAATAATTAATAGTTTGTATAAAAAGTTAGAAATTAATTATAAGAAATTATGTGTTAACTTTAAGTAGTATATATAATTATATCACAAAAACTATTAATATATAGTTTTGATATATAATTATATATATTAACATAATGTATTAATTTATTAATATAATCATTTAATCATATATTATAATTATTAATATAATATATTAATTTATTAAACCCAAATTTCATAAAAAATAAAACTTAAAACTATACGATTAGTTATAAGAAATTAATTATTAAATGTATTTTCTCCGAATTTTCGTTTTGGATTGAATTGGATTGGACTGGAACCGAAATATCCAATCCCTGAATTGTATTGTCCCGAAATTTTCGGAACAATATAATACGGAGATTTTTTATTTCGATTCTGGTTCTAGATCTTTAAAAATTAAAATACCCGAAGTTCAATCCAATTCTGGAGATTTTCAAATCTCCAGATTAGACCGAACCGTGCTCAGCCCTACTTGCAACAATCGCCTAGAGCCACTTGCTTCTAGCGCCTATTTAATCTAATGGATAATATAATGCTAATAATTTCTACAGCAATCCTCTCTCTCTTAATCTCCACAACATTTGGCTATTACCCCACTAATTAATCCAATCTCTGGTGCCAATCATTGGGCGATACCTTGTGTAGTTGTCTCATCGAACTCGCTAGTTACCTCTGCATTGAATACATTGTAATATCTTTCTCTTTGTAATTCCTTAATTTCTTGAGTAAAATATTTTTGAGCAATTTATATTCTTTAAAATATTTTTTTGATTAAAATTTAAATTCTTAAAAATTCAGTGTATGTAATTAAGTTTCTATTTTTAAGTGTAATTTGGAATTTTTGTTAGCAAGTATTCATAAATTAACTATTTAAATTTGAAACTTAAAATTAAGTACCAACTTACTATCACTTACTCTCCTCAACAAAATGGAGTAATTGAGAGGAAGAAAATATCCATCATGAACATGTCAAGATGTCTACTATTTGAGAAAGGCCTACAAAAGCAATTATGGGCAGAGGCAATGGACATAGCAGTGTATTAAAGAATAGATTGCCAACTAAAGCTATTGAAGGCAAAACTCCTTATGAAGCTTGGTTTGGAATTAAACCTTCAGTAACACATGTTAAAGTCTTTAGAAATATCTATTATTCTCTTTTTCTTGAAATTAAAAGGGAGAAATTGGATAGAAGAGCAAATGTTGGAGTATTTGTTGGGTATAGCGATGCATCTAAAGGTTATAAGATCTTAAATCCTATCTTACAATAGATATATATAAGCAGAAATGTTTAATTTGATGAAGATGTTGCTTGGGATTGGAAATAAATGATGGTTAATACTTCTAATCATATTCAAAATTAGAGAAATATTCCCTATGAACAAGATGTAACATCATAGGGGGAGGATTCTAATGATGATATTTCTGTGAGAGACACTAGATCCTTGGAAGACATATATAACAGGTGCAATGTGGCTTTAATGGAGCCTAAGAAAGTTGAATAGGCAATTCAATCTCCTAAATGGAATGCTACTATGAAGGAGGAGTTTGAGATGATTAACAAGAATCAAACATGGTTGCTTGCTGATCAACTTATAAACAAATAAGTAATAGGGACTAAATGGGATATTCAAATTGAAGCTAAATTTTGATGATACTATCAATAAATATAAAGTGAGACTTGCGGTGAAAGGTTATACTCAACAACAAGGGGTTGACTTCATTGAAACCTTTGCACCAATTGTAAGATTTGATACCATCAGATTACTTCTTGCTTTAGCAGCTTATAAAGGATGGACAGTGTTTCAACTAGATGTGAAATCTACCTTCCTTAATGGAAATCTTAAAGAAGAAATATATATGGAGTTGCCTGAAGGCTTTAATATTGGTTAAGCTATTGATAAAGTTTATTTACTGAAAAAGGCTTTATAAGGCCTAAAATATACTCTTAGGGCATGGTGTGCTAAAATTGATGGTTATTTTCTTAAGTTGGGGTTTCACAAAAGCTATAGTGAAGCAACTCCATATGTTAAGAATAAAAATGATGAACTCCTCATAGTTTCCATCTATGTTGATGCCATTCTAGTCACTGGCAGCAATATTAATGCTATAAATGAATTTAGGGAACAAATGAAGAAAGTGCTTGAGATGAATGATTTAGGTAACATGTCTTATTCCTGGGAAATGTTACATACTTATTTGAATTAGTTATCCTACGCGAGCTAGGAGCTCACCTAAAGACTTTATATCCGACTGGACTATCAGTAGAAGGAGTCATTCTCTGATTATAATATAGCTATGGGAAATCTATTACAAGTAAGAGACTGTAGCAGGTAAATCCTCTCCTAATAAGGATCTACATCATAAGATATCACTATAAACAGCCATTAAATCTCCATAAAAAGGCAATTAAAAACTCTTAACTCTTAATTTTAAGCTCTATAATTCATATTCTTTTCATAAATCATAATTTTACTGACTTAAGTATCAGAGTGGTCCCCAGGCAAATCGGTTAGGCCGTCTAATTTTCTGCCTTGCAGATATCGAAAATCGCCTAGCAATGCGCTTTAGATCGAAATTTATCTTGAGCGCATCAATTGTTGCAGTGAGCATGGACTTGCCTCTAAACATCACTAATGTTATCGTATCCAGTGGCAGGTGAAAATAAGATCATGTAAAGAGCAATGACGAAAGGTCTATTGCTTAATTATTTTTGCTTTAATTTTTCAATACACAATAACATATCAAGTTCTGTCTCCTACATATTATAATGCATTTACATACAAATTGATACATCAATTAGGAAAATGTTGATTATTAATTTTTTTTTTCTCACAATTTATTTTTCATCGGGGCATAACTTATGCATTAAAAAATAATAAAGCAAGTATTGTTGATATTTGATAATAAAACTGCCAATCTCTTGATAGCTTTTTAACAATCAATTTATTTTTTAATGATAACAACGGAATATATGGCGATCTCTAATTAATTAATTAGTGGAAAACTGTAAAACTTTTGTTTTTTTTTTTTTTTTTTCTTGTTACAGAGATAAATATTATGTACAACTTTGATATAGTTAGGCTCTTCAGTAATTAATTATTAGCAAATCAAAATCAAAATCAACTTTGATTTGATGAATATAATATATAATAATATTTTCAGTGATTTGTGTCTCTAGAAAAGAAAACGAATTAATTACAGGGTTCATAGTGGATTAATTAGTGCAGGTCTAATAAAACACATTTTTAATGAGATTCATATATCAATTTACTAAAAAAATAGAAACAAAAAGATTAATCACATGCATGATAAATCACGATCTATAGCTAGCTTTTGAGAAACATTTGTAAATATGACACTAATCATCAAAGACGAGCATATTGTAAGAAAAAATATATTTGTTAACTTAATTAGAGAATTTATTTATTTTTCATCATGTTAATTTAATTCTTGGGATTGATATTTAAAACATGAATTTAAATATTTTAGTTTGCGATATCAATATTATGATCATCTATATGAGAAAAATAAAAAAGAAATTCTTCTTTATATACAGGTTAATTTTCACTGATGGTTCCTGAATTATTAACCAAATAACACTATGGTTCTTGAATTTAAATTTGTAACAATAAACCCCTTGAACTTCAATTTTAGTAATACCATAGTCTCTTAACTTTAATTTGTAACAGTAAACCCTCTGAACTTTAATTTCAGTAACACTATGATTCCTAAACTTCAAGTTTAGTAACAGAAAATCTCCTTACGTCATCTCCTGTTAAATATCTAAATGGAATGCTGACGTACGATACCACGTGTAAAATAAAAAAGAAAAAAGAAAAAAATAGTTTATTAAATGCATGCATAGGATGCCATGTCAGCAAATCTTAGTAATTAATTTTCAACGTTAAAATAAATTTTCGTTGGGATTTTAACTCCTCCTTTTATCTTTCTCTTTCTCTTTCTATCTTTTTCATCGAGCTGAACTTTCATGACAGGCTAAATCATCTTTCAAATCTTTCTTAAATCCTGCAACTAGCCAAATTTATTGATTCTTCAAGTTTAATGACTTTTTTTTTTCTTTTTTCTTTTTTTTTCTTTTTTGATTTTACACATGGTATGATGTTAGTATTCTATTAAGGTGTTCAGTGGGAAATAACGTGAACGAGTTTTCTGTTACTAAAATTAAAATTCATAGGGTTTACTGTTAAAATTAAAGTTCAGGGATTATTGTGTTACTAAAATTAAAATTCAAGAAGTTTATTGTTACAAATTAAAGTTTTGAGACTATAATGTTACTTAGTCAATAATTCAAGGACTTTCAATGAAAATTAGCCTTTATATATGTATTAATACATTCTTTCTTAATTCTGTGTATTTAATTGATTAAAAATATCATGTTGCTACACCTTTATACCTGTTTGCCAAGATCAGTAAAAGTTTTGCAGACCAATATGCAATCACGAAGTCAAGATTACGAAATATAAAAGATCGCCAAAGAAAACTCTAACCTCGAACATAAAACTCAAATAATTTAATGATATATTATCAATAAAATCTTTTTTAATCTTTTCTTAATTTGTTAGATCTAATGATTAGTTGTATTTATTAAGCAATAAAAGTTCAGATTTTCAAGATGTGCACATATTCTCCATATATGAATCAAGACTCGCCAGAGGGATAGGCATACCCAATGGGCGCCCAAGATTCCCTAAGTCAATGAAGATTGCCACGGGATAGACATACTTTAGAGGGCACTCAAGATTCCTTACATTAAAAATCTCCAAGGGATAGGCGTACCTTAAAGGATGCTTAAGATTCTCTACTTTCGAGATCGCCATGGGATAGGCATACCTTAAAGGGCGCCAAAGATTCCCTATGCCAGAGATTGCCAAAGGATAGGCGTACTTTAAAAGGCGCTCAAGATTCCCTAAGTCATTGAAGATCGCCATGAAATAGGTGTACTTTAAAGGGTGCCCAAGATTCCCTACGTTTGAAATCACTACGAGATAGGCATACCTTAAAGAGTGCCCAAGATTCCTCACATTAGATATCGCCAAGGGATAGGTGTACCTTAAGGGCGTCCAAAATTCCCTACATCTGAGATTGCCACGGGATAGGCGTACTTTAAAGGATGCCCAAGATTTCTCACGTCCGAGATCACCATAGGCTTACCTGAAAGGGCGCCCAAGATTCCCCATGTTAAAGATCACCATAGGATAGGCATACCTCAAAGGGCGACCAAGATTCTCCACGTTGAACATCGCCATGGGATAGGCAAACCATAGGTACATTAAGTCTTTAAGTATTTAGGTCTTTGTTTACAAAAAAGAGGGAGAAGCACCTTAATGATAGGGATCAAAAGATTACAGGATCACCTAGAACTCTTTATAAATATTAGGTAAAAAGCTCATCCAAAACTCTCTAAAGAGAAAATTCACCATGGGATTGGTGAACTACAGGTTCACCCAAGATTCCTTAAAATAGTTAAAAGAGAAAATCACCAAGCGAATAGGTGAGCTAAAAGTTTGCCTAAGATCCTTAAATTAATGATTAGTGAAGAGCTTGCTCAACCCTTAAAGTTCAAGTTGTAAAGTTTTGGACATTGGCCAACCATGAATTCGGCCAAAACCCATAAAATATCTTATAAATATTTACGAAAGTTCTTGGTCAAAATCATCAGATATATCAAACTTGGAAAAATAAAATATATGAGGAACATAATGATAAAAAGATCAAAAAATATAGGAGAGAAGCTATTCGCCAGCAAGAAGATCCCTTTGAGACATAATCTCCGAGAATAGAAGTCAATTCAGAGCCTTTGACTCAGAACTAGTGGGGGCACATTGAATTAACCAACAACTAAGGAATTGCTAGAAAACTTGCAAATTTTGCAAAATCTCTAAAAAGAAAAAGAATCAAAAGAGAAAGTGCAAATAGGAATATATAAAAATGACAAGGATAGAGAAAGAAAAAGAATATGAGAGTGATGACAGAAAAGAAAAAGTAAAAAAAAAGGTAAAAGGTGAAAACCCTATTTGTGAGGCTTAGTGCAAAAATCAAAAAGATTTTTTTCCCCAATGGTACGTGGAACAGGAAAGAAAATATATCAATCTTTATAATGGATTTTTATTTCCCAAAAGAAATATGATGTTGAAGTTTTGAAGAAATTTTGTCGTACTAAGTGCAAGATTGTAAGAACACCAACTGATTAAGAGAGAAATTAAAGAAGGAAGATGGTTTTGAATTTGTTGATGCTTCAATTTATAGAAGCATAATTGCATGTTTGCTATATATATCAGCCACAAGACCTAATATAATGTATGCAACCAGTGCGCTTTCTAAGTTTATGCATTCACCTACTGAAATTCATCTCAAGGCTGCAAAGAGAATCTTGAGATATATTCAATGTACTCTTAGTTATTGTGTTTTCTATAGAAGATTCAGTTCCATAAAGCTATTGGGCTTTAGTGACAGTGACTAGGCAGGTTCATAAGATGACATAAAAAGTACCTTGGGATATTATTTTACCCTAAGTTTAGATGTTGTATGCTAGAGTTCAAGAAAACAAGGCTCAATAGCTCAATCAATAGCAGAAGCAAAGTTTATGGCTATCTCTATTGTTGTTAATCAAGTTTTATGGTTGAAAATTTTAGAAGATTTAAAGCTCAAACAATGCAAACCTACTGAAATTTTATGTGATAATAAATTAGTTGTGGTTGTAGTGAAAAATCCAATTTTTCATGGAAAGACAAAATATATCAAGATCAGATATCATGCTATTAGAGAAGCATAGAAGGAAATTGAAGTTCAAATGATGCATTGTGGAGTTGAATATCAACTTGATGATATATTTACTAAAGCGTTATAGGAAAACATATTTGAGTTGCTAAGGCAAAGGCTCGGAGTCCTTAACAGCACTTGCATCGAGAAGGAGCGATGACAGTACTATGATACTAAGTGCTATTAGTTTAACTTAGTTTCTTTGTACTAATAAACATAATATTATATCGATGCTCTAGAATTTTGAATGTTGAATGAATTAGTAATAGAGCTTATTTCAAATTTTAATTTAGGGAGAAGTGTTCCTTAAATTAAGAGAAGTAAGAATTGAATGATTTTTTGTAACCTAAATTAATAAAAATACTTAGCTATCATAGAGGTGATAAGGATTGATAACCAACCTCAGTTTATAAGGGTCAGCTTTATCAATATTAGAGTATATTTGTTGTAAGTTGTAACTAATTGAAACTCATCAAAGTCTATCATATGTTGTACCACAATTGTATAAATATATTGTTGTACAATTATACAATGACGTGAATTGTTTTCCACTCCATTAAACTCTTTTACAATATTTGATTTATTATGGTATCAAAGCATTTAAAGGATCAAAAGTTCCTTTTTCGATCCAAATTTTCTTTCTCATCTACTTCTTGGAGCTGCTACTATCTTATTTTATTTTCCCTTTCCGTCATTATGTCTATAGAAACCAATACCTCCTCTTCTATTTCGACAGCATTAGTGTCCTCTTCTTTTATTCCCTCTCCTAATATGGCAATCAAATTTCCATTAAGCTTACTACCTCTAATTACCTTCTTTGGCAGACCCAAATGACGCCTTTTCTAGCTGGTTATAATCTTATGCATCATGTTGATGGCTCCCAAGAGGCACCACCAAAATTATTATCTACTGGGCAACTGAATCCTACTTATATAACTTGGTTTCGTGAAGACCAGATTGTGCTCAGTTGGCTAGTCACCTTCTTGTCTGAGGCATTATTACCACAGGTTGTTGGTGTCGGCACAGCATGAGAAGCTTGGCAAAAGCTTGCTAAGATTTATGCCTCTGGTTCTTGAACCCAAATTCATCATTTAAAAGGGAAACTTCACCATCTTGAACATGGTAATGATACAATTTCTGTTTATATGGATTGAGCAAAACAAATTGCTAATCAACTTGCTGCATTGAAAAGCCCAGTTTCTGAAGATGACTTAGTTGGGGCAATAACTAATGGTTTAGGTCCTTTATATAGACCTTTTATGCATTCTCTTAAGGTTGGATTGAAATCTATAACATATGATGATTTGTATGGCTTACCTCTCAGTGAAGAACAACAATTGCTTTTGAATTCTGTTGTACTGATCGACTCACTCCAACAGCACATTATGGTAATCGTCATTTGCAACAAAATGGAGGCCGTGGTGGCTATGGTCAGCATGGTGGTCATTCTATTCATGGCCGAGGAAACAATGGTGGACGATATTCCACATCTATTCCATCAGCTAATTCTGGTAATCAGTCTTTCTCTCTCACCAATCCTATACAATGTCATAATTGTCAAGGCTATGGACACATTGCGAAAAATTGTTCAAGCCCAAAGTATGTTCAAACATATAAAGCCAACACCAAGCCTATTTCTCACCTTGCTACTACCAACCAAATTGAACCTCAACAATGGATTATGGACTCTGGGGCTAATCATCATCTTACAGCAAATTTGAAAAATCTTGCACTCAATAAAGATTATCATGGCATTGAGGCAGTTACTATTGGTGATGGTAAGTCAATTCCTATATCTCATGTTGGCTCTTCTTCTGCTTTACTTGGTACAAAAATCATTCAGCTTAATGATATTTTGCGTGTTCCTAATTCTTGTGAGAATCTATTATCTGTAAGTGCTCTTACTCATGCTAATTCTGTTTCTGTTGAATTTTTTCCTGACCATTTTCTTGTCAAGGATATCCTCACAAAATAGGTGCTTTATTGCAGCCACAATAAGGGTGGACTCTACACCATGTTACTTCAATTTTTATGGAAAAAGAAGCAGTATCCTGCTCAGGCTTTCATTGCGTCCCTTTCTACCTAACATGCTCGTCTTGGGCATGCTAATTTGCATTCTGTTAAATCTACTTTAGCCAGTAGTCAAATAAAATTATCTAGTTCTAATGTTTCTTTATGTGAAACTTGTAATGTGAGTAAAGCTCACAAACTTCCATTTAGTGATTCTAACTTTTGTGCCAAGAAACCTCTTGAGTTAGTTTGTTCAGATGTTTGGGGTCCTTCCCCCATTGCTACTCCTGAAGGTTTTTGTTATTATGTCTTGTTCTTTGATC
This sequence comes from Reutealis trisperma, assembly GCA_947687605.1. NCBI lineage: Eukaryota > Viridiplantae > Streptophyta > Magnoliopsida > Malpighiales > Euphorbiaceae > Reutealis > Reutealis trisperma. Next base: position 2,006,206 of record CANTUT010000095.1, on the reverse strand, counting down.
ATTTTAGCAAGTATCGTTGGATATATTTTGTCAAACACAAGTCTGAAGTTCTCAATGTCTTTATTAAATTTCGTCACATTGTAGAAAAATTTTTTAAGACTTCCATTAAATCTTTTCAATCTGATTGGGGAGGTGAATATCAGGCTTTAACAAAATACTTACTTGAAAATGGCATAACCCAACGAAGTTCATGTCCTCATACACCAGAACAGAATGGTTGTGTTGAACGAAAGCACCAACATATTGTTGAACTGGACGAGCATTACTTCATCATGCATCCATACCATTCCAATATTGGAATCATGCTTTTGAAACAATAGTTTACACTATTAATCGATTATCATCTTCTAATTCTCATTCATCATCTCCATATCACTTACTTTTTAATGATGCTCCAAATTATCATGAACCTCAAATTTTTGGGTGTTTATGTTTTCCTTGGTTAAAGCCTTATACACGCAATAAATTAGAACCTCGATCTAAATCTTGTGTCTTCTTGGGTTATAGTAAAATTCACAAAGGATATAAATGTCTTGATTTATCATCTCATCACCTATATACCTCACGCCATGTTGTTTTTTATGAGCAGGTATTTCCTTTTGCTGTTGGTGATGGTACGCAATCCACTGTTCACTATCCTAAGCCTTCATTTGTTCCATTATTTTTACCAAACCAAAACACCACTACCCCTACATTCCTATCTTTAAATTCGGTGCCTGGAATACTTGGCCCTATACCAACTTCTTTGCCCTCTATTGGCTGCCACTCAAGCTCTCAAAATAATTCCTATGTTGCACCATTAAGTCATTCAACTAATGGCCCACCACCACCCCACAATATTCCAATGATTGACCCTGCACTAAATGTCTCTGTTACTGCCCAAAATATAAATTCCAATAATTCCAATGAAGTGATTCGTTGTTCAATCTTGGACACATCTACATGTTCACCTAGTCCCATAATTAATAATTCCACTCTACATACCAAGTTGCCAGGAAATCCAAATGATGTTCAAATGCATGACGATGCCCCACCATCCATTTTAAACGCATCCAATTCAGTCCCAGCTCTTCAAAATCTTGTAGTTGATTTTTCCAAATATACTCTTTAGCCGACTACAAATTCACAAAGCCATACACCAATACCTGAACAACCCATACGACCTATGACCCATATGACCACCAGATCACAAACAAACAACCTCAAACCTAAAAGAATATTTGATTTGTTGGCGGCTGCTCCATTAGATAATGTTCCCACTTGCTACACACAGGCAATCAAAAAATGAAAAATGGCAGCAAGCAATGTTAGAGGAATACAATGCTCTATTACATAATGGCACTTGGAATTTGGTTCCACCAAAGGATAATTATAATGTGATTGGGTGTAAGTGGATTTTCCGGATCAAGCAAAAATCTGATGGCTCGATTGATCACTGTAAGGCCCGTTTGGTAGCTAAAGGCTATCATCAATGACCTAGAATTGATTTCTCATAAACATTCTCCTCGGTAGTGAAATCGGCTACTATCAAAATGGTCTTATCTATAGCCATCAATTTTGGTTGGGTTGCTCGACAACATGATGTGTCAAATGCATTCTTACATGGTTCTCTTGATGAAGCTGTGTATATGATTCAACCACCTAGATTTGTTGACAAAGCGCACCCACATCATGTATGTCATTTGAAACGTTCACTTTATGGACTGAAACAGGCGCCTCGCCAATGGTACAACTGTCTGACTGCCTCATTACTTCAGTTTGGTTTTTCTAAATCCAATGCAGATACCTCTTTATTTGTTTATCATCATGACAATGCCATTTTATATTGTCTAGTCTATGTCAATGATATAATGGTTATAGGCAACCGATCTCAGAAAATCAATGATTTGATTGTGTATCTTGGTACATAATTTCAAATTAAAGACTTAGGACATTTAGATTACTTTTTAGGCATGGAGACTTATTGGGAACCAAATGGTTTACATCTAACACAGTCTAAATACATTCAAGACTTGCTACAAAAAGCCAATATGCATGAAAGTAAATCAATGTCAACAGCAGCTAGTACATCTGAGAAATTGGCTCTTGCCATTGGAGACCCATTATCAAATTCAACTTTGTACTGTAGTATCGTGGGAGGATTGCAATACTTATGTCTTACTCGTCCATATGTTTCATATGCTGTCAATAAGGTGTCTTAATATATGCATTCTCCTACTATTGTCCATTGGAGTGCTGTAAAGCGAATTCTAAGATATTTATGGTCTACTGCTCATTATGGTTTATGGTTCACTAAAAGTGACTCAACATCCTTAATGGCTCACTCAATTGCGGATTGGGCAGGCTGTATTGATGACCGCAAATCCACAACTGGATTTGCAATTTATCTTGGCAATAATCTTATTTCATGGACCTCAAAGAAACAAAGAACAGTGTCGTGATCCTCTACTGAAGCAGAATATCCGGCCTTAGAAACAGCAACTTTTGAATTGCTATGGTTACAATCCTTATTACGTGAACTTCGTAATGTCATTTCGACTCCAAAGTTATGGTGTGATAATATTGGTGCAACATATCTTACTGTTAATCCTGTTTTTCACTCTCGGACAAAACATCTTGAGGTAGATTTTCACTTTGTTAGAGACAAAGTGACCAAGAAGGAATTAAAGGTGGACTACATTTCAACTGTTGATCAAATTGGAGACCTTTTCACAAAACCTTTGTCTAAAAAAAGATTTCTCTTCTTGAGAGACAAGTTGAAGGTTTTTCGCAAACTAGTTCAACTTGCAGGGGCCTGATAAGGATTGATAACCAACCTCAGTTTATAAGGGTGAGCTTTATCAATATTAGAGTATATCTGTTGTAAGGTATAACTAATTGAAACTCATCAAAGTCTATCATATGTTGTACCACAATTGTATAAATATATTGCTATACAATAATACAATGACGTGAATTGTTTTCCACTCCATTAAACTCTTTTACAATATTTGATTTATTAAGAGGTTGTCTAGGGCTTGTTGCTTTGCCACAAAGTTCGAGGAATATGAAAAATCTGATATATCTGGACATCACGGAATGTGATTCACTTAGGTGTATGCCTGCTGGAATAGGACAATTGACTTGTCTGAGAAAGCTTAGCATGTTCATTGTGGGCAAGGAGGAGAACTGAAAGGATTGGATCTTGTAGGGAAGTCGAAGATTCATGGTCTTGGCAATGTAAAAAAATTATCAGATGCTGAAAGTGTTAATTTGATGTTGAATAAAAATGTTGAATCACTGGCGTTAATTTAGCCAAACCGTATTAGCAACTACTCGAAAGAAAAACTTGAAGAGGCTCTTTGTGGCCTCCAACCCCATTCTATTCTAATTTAAAGAAGTTCCAAGTTTCCAAATTGGATGATGGATTTGTTTTTACCAAATCTTGTTAAAATCTCATTGTATTGTGTGGGAACATGGATTTGCTTCTACACGAAATGGATGCGAAATTCATTGACAATAACATTTACGGAAATAGTGGAGGATACACCAAATGAATACATACAAATCCAAAATCTCTATTTCAATTTCCTAAAATTGTGACAATAACGGAGATTCAAACTAAGATCTCCACTCACCTCTCCCTCCAGCAAGCCTATTTTATATACCTAGATCCATTTCAATATTATTGACGATTAATTTATAAAGTTAAAAATTTTGAGTAAAATGAACTATTTTTTATAATTTTGAAAAATTAATATTTATATATCCTTGAAAAATTAAAAAAAAAATGCAAGTAAATAAAAACGAAATAAACTTGCAGCGAACAAGATAATCCCTCATATTTGGACCAAAATATAAAATACCGTAAAAGGGAAGTGTGTTTTATTAATTAAAAAAAGCTTTTTTAATTTTCTTTTCTAGACAACTTATATTTAATTTTCTAATATTTTTGAGGTATTAAGTGTTGTAAATTTAACCAGTCATCCCTCGAGTAATATTCAATATATATATTTATATATAATAAAGAGCAAACTCATGTATGTCACATGAGAAACAACTCGGATGAAGAATCCAAGTCCAAAGATTCCCTGGGTAAAAACTATGCACGAACAGTTTTTTTTTTTTTTTTTTGCCAAATATGCACGAACAGCTTAGGAGAAGGCCATTTAATCCAGTCACTCTCTCACTCTCGAACAGTTAAGGACAGAAACAGATGTGGCAAAGATGGAAATATTAATGAAAATTTAAATAGCTCAAAGAGAAATCAGAGGATCACTTTCTACAAAAAGAGTAGTAGAGAAAGGGAAGTAAGAAACTCGATGAGAAAATGCATAAGTTGAGAACTTTGAGCGACCATGGCGGAGACAATCCATGAAAAGTGACAAGGCATATAAAGGTGTAAATGAGCCAAACCATTACAAGCAATCTAGTGTTCAATTTGTTAAAAACTCGTCTGCATTTGATTCATTTTATAAACTAGTCAAGTTTGAACTTGACTTTAAAACTTGATAAATAAGCAAACCGAGTTTGAATAAAGTTAAACTATTAGATTCGTGAACAGTTCAATTATAAATTCATAAACAGACTATCGAACAGCTCAATTAATAACCTCGTGAACAACTTGACAATGATTATTATTATTATTATCATTATTATTATTATAATTATTAATTTAATAATTTTAGCTCTAAAAAATATATTTTAATACTCTTATAAACTTTTTAGTAATTCAATTTGATTTAAATATATATACTCCTGATTAATATAATTTAATATTTCTTTATCATATAATCCAATATTCTAATTTTTAAAAATATTTTTTTATTAATTAATATATTTATAATACATATAATGTTCAATTTTATAATTGAATTTTTTCACTAATTAGATACTTTTGCTTTTATATTAGTTTTCTATATTTTTGTTATAATTATCTTATTAAAAATAAATATTTAAAAAATTGAACATTTTGATAATTCATAAATAAATTTCAAAATAAGTCAAGTTTGGACTTGAATTTAATTCAATTATAATTTATTAACGAGTTGAGGTTGAATCAAATTTGTACTTGAACATTATTTTCAAACTCGATCTAAACTCAAACTCAAAAAAAATATATATATATATATCAAACCAAGTCCGAACAAGCTAAAGCTCGCACTCGGCTAGGCTAGATTACACCCTAAGCATGCCACTTCATGAACCTTCATGAAAAATGATGGTAACTAGACAACCATCCAGATGCGGTAAGGTTTGAAATTATGCTCCTATATTCATCATCAGGAAGAAAAGGCTAATTTTCACTGACAGCCCCCGAACTATTAATCAAGTAGTATTATAGTCTTTAAATTTTAATTTGTAATAATAAAATTTTTGAACCTTAATTTCAATAACAGAAAACCCTTTCACGTCATCTCTCATCAAACACCTTAACAGAATACTTACATCGCATACCATTTGTGAAATAAAAAAATAAAAAAAGAAAAAAACTAGATCATTAAACTTGAAAAATCAATAAATTTGACTAGTTGCAGGATTTAAGAGAGTTTTAAAAGATAATTTAACTTGTCATAAAAGTTTAGCTCAATGAAAAAGATAGAGAGAGAGAAAGAGAAAGAGAAAAGATGAGTTAAAATCCCAACGAAAATTTATTTTACTGTTGAAAATTAATTAGCAATATTTGCTTACATGGCATCCCACATGTACATTTAATAAACTAACTTTTTTCTTTTTGATTTTATACATGGCATCGCACGTCAGCATTCCATTAAAATGTTTAACGTGAGATTACGTAAGAAAATTTTTTATTACTAAATTTGAAATTCAGAGACCATAGTATTACCGAAATCAAAGTTCAGGAAGTTTACTGTTACAAATTAAAGTTCAAAAACTATGGTGTTACTGAAATTGAAGTTCAAGAGGTTTACTATTACAAATTGAAATTAAGGACCATAATGTTATTCTATCAATAATTCAGGGATCATCAGTGAAAATTAACTAAAAGAAAAAGGTGCTGATGCCATTCAAAAAATGCATTGCAAGAATCAGGCAACAAAAATCTTCAGGATATTTATAACTGATCTCTAAAACAACCTAAAGTACTGTCACCTCAATTCCAATTCCAAGATTACATAACAAAGGCAGTTCTCTAAATGCTGCTTACAGCTGATTTAAAATTTGAAACAGTTAACAGTAAAATGCAGGAAAAGAAGCAACCCAGATTGTACAAAGTCTTGGTAGAACAAAGAAACCTTCCAGGGAAAAATGTACCAGTACCTTTCTTCAAGGTCAATCATGAGTTGCAGTGAAATTATTACCATATGCACTTTCAGCGAATTTCTAAATCAACTTGTAGGGCTAAGAGCACGCTCTATTTCCTCCAAGGATCGTCCCTTTGTTTCCACAACATTACCCGCTATGTACAAGACAGCAAGAAGACATATGGCTGAAAATCCCAAATATACTGTGCTGATCCCAAACTTTTTTACGACGTTCAAGAAGTAAAGACCAATGAAAAAATTTGAGATCTGTTACAAAGAAAGCCAATTTATTGTATAAGCATTTGATACCAATTTTTTTTATCATGAATGGATAAGGACAAGTGATTCTATGCAAATACAAATATATATGTCTGCATTCATAGAAACCCCTCATGGTGGAAAAGATCTAGTGTTCTACCTCAGAAATGCATTGACATGTGAATTCAAATGTTATACTGCGAAAGCACAGAACAAAAATCTACATGGACATTGTCAGAAACCACTCTGGCAGGCTTGACACCACCTCCAAAGCAAAACCTTAAGATAATTCTCTCTTATATGTTCCTCACTCGGCCTACTTTCTTTCACCAAAATGGGAGGTTTTCCCACTCCCACTTACACTTAATCCCAAGTCCCAACATTCAAAATCACGAGGGAAGTGTTTTATTGCCCAGCAGATCACTTAATTTGATGAATTTTATGTACTGTTTTCTTAACAAACTAGATTCTCATGAAAGCAATCAAATCCTTCAAACATAATTACTTTTTTCGTAGTATCACTACGTGTAAATAGTAGGTAAGTTTTCTTCATGACTTACCCAATGCATGCCCAAGGACAATGCAACTGCTTTCGCTCTGATTCTGGAGGCAAATATCTCTGGCAGAAGAAGAGCAGGCACTGGACCAGCACCAAGTGAGAAGGACAACACATAGCTGTGTTATGAGATTAAGGAGACAAATTCAGATTTCACAAGGCAAAAGAAGATATAAAAGCAAATACCCACAAAAATAAAATTCATTAATCTGGTGAACAATCAGTAAATTACCAAACAGTCCCAAGAACAGCAAGGGTGCCAGAATATGGTGCCAGGACCTTCCAAGTGAAGGACAAAGAGAGCAACAACATCGAAGCAGCCTTCATGAACAAAGAACACAAAATGGAAATGGTATCAGACAAGAATAGCCTAAAAATCTATTATAATTTTTGCATGTGAAAAAATGTTTGGTGCGAATAGAAGCTGAAAATTTGTCCTATCCTTTCATTTAGGTAGACATATAGATGGATTTCAGGATTCATCAATGGCAGGTTGATATCATATTAAAATTGTGTGCCAAGTATGCTGAAATAAAACAAACATATATTGGCATTACCTTCGAACGATATCAGTCACATCCATAATTCCTAATTAACCATTTAAGCAACATATTATCACTTTGGCAGCCTACCCTAAATCTAAAATTTCAGATAAAATCATCCTTTGAACAAGGAAATATACAAGGATATTTCACATAAAAAATTCTCTCTCTAGGCATCTGTTAGAACAGTTCAGGAAAATTCACTGGAAGCATATAAAAAAAAAAAAAAAGCATCATGTCATTGCTAGGTTGTCACCTAAATGAAAGCTAATACAGCTTTCTTATCATACTGACAAAGAACCTAAAACACATCTTATTCTCAATTGCATCAAGGAAACAATTATAAGCATGTCATATCACCAAACTCTCATAGAGTCCATTTGGATAGGTGTGTATTTGAAATGATTTAGAATTCGCATGTAATATCATAAAAAAATCAATATGGCCTCAATTCCAAATACTTAAATAACTTCAGGTGACTATTTATCCAAATGGACCGTAAGATAATTCCTCCAAAAACAGAATGGCTGCTATTGCAATTCATAACCAAATAAATTCAGCAGCCAGGAAAACTATTGTTCTCTCTTTTCATCCTGATAAAATAATTTGTATTGTGCATCATCAAACCAATAATAAAAGCACTTCAAAAAAATTGCAAAAAAAAAAAGTAACTTTCAAATGAAGGCAGAGGGACAAAAATTGAAGGCAATAGTGTAATCAAAATGTGACTGCAGACTATAATTTCAAGTGCTTCAAGCTATTTACTTGATTGGAGAAAATACTTTACAGAAAATCAAATTCATCTGCCTATTACATAGTTGAATCCCAAAAAAAGCATACCATTCCACAGAAGCTTGTAATTAGAAGACTCTTCCTTCCCTGTTTGTCCATTAAAGATGATGCAACAGTTGTGCCTGGAAGGAGCCAGTCATGTCAAACATGGAATGCAAAAATGTAAAAATCCTTTTTTTTTTTTTTTTTGGTGATTCTTTTTTTGAGGGTGGGGCGGGCTTGATTTCAGAAGAATTTGAACAAAAATTTTACCAAAGACATTTGATGCCCCAACAAGAGCACTTGCAGCAACATCAGATGCAATTCCAACACTGCGGAACACAGCAGTAGAATAATACACCACAGCATTTATCCCAGCCATCTGCTGGAAGAAGAAAAGTGCCACACCAACACTGACAACTGCATCACAGCAATTAAGTCAAGGGGAAAAAAAAATTTAACATCATCTGCTAGGCCTAAGAAAAGAATGCAGTAGCACTGAAACACAACTTAGGAATACAAGTGTAACTGCATCAGATATCTTTACTTGTGAAAACACTGTGTTGATGAGCTAAAATCACAAAAAGTGCTAAGACTTGAGTTTTTGATATAGAGTCTTGAGTTTTTGATGTAGAAATACAGATTTACAACTCTAAATCCTATTATCATTTTATTGTATCAGCACCATCAGTTATTTGGCTTAATCAGGTATTGACAAGTTCAACAAGTGAATGTCATCTACTTTTATGAAGCTCAGCAGTAATTTTAACCTCTTCACTTATAAATATTTAAAACACAGATGTGTTCCCAAGTGTATTCAAAAAACTTTGTACCACTGAAGATTTCAAATGTCACATAATTCTGCAAGACAAATAATAAATCATCCTATCCATTATTGTTCAATGGTCCAAAACATTCCAAATCCTATAATCTGAAGATAATATGCTTTCTTCCAAATTTTTACAAGTACCTTTCCAATAGCGTCTGCTAAATAGATCAAACCATCCTGCTTCTGGCTCTGCAGAACCTTGACCTCCAACCGCTAAATCCTGCATAACTTCAGCAACTCTCTCTTTTCCATACAGTGTCCTTATAGACTTTTCTGCTTCAGAAAGTTTTCCTTGCTGCAGGACAATGCGTCCAGTCAATAACCCCTTTATCTATGAACAATAATCTGTACATAGTTTCATCAAAAACACATAAATAAAATATTAAAAGGCTCCAATGAGGGGATTAAATTCCACAGGAAAACCTGAAAAAGCCATCGAGGGCTTTCTGGAGAAAATGCCATTCCCAAGGCCAATAGAACAGCAGGGATAGCTGAAATGCCAAACATTGTTCTCCACCTAACAAACAGCATACAAGGAGAACTGAATAAGATAAAGAAAAAGTGATCCATAAAACACAATTTTTACGAAAGACCAAGATTTTAGGAGTCATACAGGAATGAGAATAATCAAATTTTAAAACAAAACTAGCCACCACTCAGTTAACTTCACTGATAAATGTCAAAAAGGCATACATTTTTGTGATATGAGAACTTGACTAATGCTTAAAGTCCAAGCAAAAATTCCACATAGAATCATCATGAAGGCATATTGAAGCTTTTACTTGAAATGCTAATAAAGAAAATGCTTATAATTATTACTATTTTTTTTTCTAGCCACACAAATCAATACCAATTCTTCAGTTATATTTTCCTATGCTATGGAATAGCAAAAATAACACCAAATTAAAAACACTTTTCAAATAAGATTATATCAAAACTTAATTCATACGCGCTTGAATAAAGCCCGAGCCATGAATTGAACATTCAAACAGGGATTTCTAGAAGAACTACTTAGAATTTAACAAAGACCATATGGTAATCTAAAATAAAAATAAACCATAATTTTTTAAACACATAGTTAAAATCTTAAATTCTTGGGATCCATCCAAGTCATGATGGCATTACTCCTCATGCCAATCTAAAAATCATTATGTCATCTTAACTGAACGAGAACCCTAAGCAATCAAACTAAAAAAAAATCCACAAGAGCATTTTGGCCCCTACAACTAGGCACCAATCTAGCATTGATCCACTGAATGAGTAAACAAGGCCAAGGGAAAAAAAAAAAAAATAAAAACTACAATAGAAATTTTGACCCCTATAAATTGGTATCGCTCTAGAATTGCTTTACCATTCTGTTCATTTGTAGCAATAATTTATTCAGAAGAATTGCTTATCTTGCAAGCCTATTTTCAATAATTTATTGTGTATGCATATCAAAGTTAAAAGGATTATATATGGCACGACTTTTCTGTTAAGACTTTTCTATCAAGCGTGACAGCGAATTTTGAAAGCAGCATTGCAAAAAGACAAAAAATGGTTATATATTATCTTCTGACTTAATATAAAAATTGAACACACAATCAAAACAAAAGATGAATGCTAGACAAGCAGATATACCATAAAGGGTTTCCTGCTAGCGGTAATCCAGCTACCAATGCCAAAAGGATCCCAACACATATGAAAAGTTGATTTACAGACCCCAGCGCACCACGAATTTCAGTTGGTGAAATCTGACCAAAACAACAAGTGTTAACGCATTAGTTCTTGCAAATTATCAACAGCCACAGTGACCTGAAAATTGAAATAAATTGCAACCTCAGATATGTAAAGAGGCACAATGGCAGAAGATATGCCAATTCCAATACCAGCTAGTAGACGGCCAATTATCATTGTCTGTACACTCTGTGCAGTAGTGCTGAAAACATTTAAGACAACGTGAAATATTAGTTTTGGCATAAGTAGTAAAGATCACAGGTGAAATCCAGTCAGAAAGGGCAGACCAAAGAAATGCTCCAATTAAAAGAGGGATTGCATCTAATTGAAAAGTTCTTGTTCTGCCAAACTTATCAGCCAATGCTCCTCCAGTAAATGAACCAACAGTGGCACCAGCAAGTAGTGTACTAACAATCCATCCTGTTCAATGTTACAATGTGGAAAACCATGAGCGACATAATGATAAGTAAAGCAGTAAAATGTTTTCATCAAAGAGAAAAAGAAAGAAAAAACCATATTTCTGAATGGCATTAGCCACCAATGATTTGAAAAAGACTGAATTACATTTTTCACAGTTAACAAGTTTAAATTTATTGATTCACCAAATTTCCTTATTGTTAAGTTCAGCCCACATGATTCTCTCTCATTAAATTTGACTCAAGTAATAAACACATGTTACCAGTAGTACCAAAACATCACATTCAAAAGATATGAAAGCAACATTTCGCATCTCAATTCAATTTCATCGTGCCTTGTAAGACAGTGTTTTCAGTAATTCCAAGATCCTTGGCAAGATACTCAAGAGCACCATTCACCACCCTAAAGAAGAACAAAGGAGCAAATAGTAAGGCAGATTTACAATACCACGAATATACTTGAAACTGACAAGTGCTGAACAAATGAAAGAAAGATAATAATTCAGATATTAAGAATTAGACATACGCAAGATGGTAACCAAACAAAATAGCTCCCAAACAAGCAACACCGACAAACGGCAAAACTATTCCAGTAGACTTTCTGGGCGGATTGATAGGAGCAGCTTCTTCAATATCTCCATCTACAATTACAGATTCAAATGCCACTCATAAAAAAATCCCAAAAAGTCTATCACAGAATTGAAAGAAGCATAAAATCAAATATCAGAAAACGAACCGGAGGAGAGAGCTTTAACTGGACGGGACCTAGAAAAAGCAGTACGCACAAGCTCGGTTCCCATAGAAACCGAATCGAGACGACGCAATCCACAACAACTGATCCCGCTACTCATGCAACTATTTTTATTCACCGACGATATTGATAATAAGCTTGTTTTACTAAAATCACCGGAAAGATGACCGGCGGAAAACAGTCTCCTCCGAGACTCAAAACTGACGCTTAGACTGCTGCTAGTGCCTTTAACCGCATACATGGATGCTTGCATTTTGTACCTGATTTTGAAAATTCAAAGACTGAAAAAAAAAAGTCAAAAATAGTTAAAAAATTGGAAAACGTAACGAAATTAAAGCAATTCCAAAATTGAGAAGATCAAAACGGAACCGTTTGATCTGTAATTACCAAATTGAAGTTGGCGAGAGTTATGATATGAGCCACTCCTCTATGTACAACACTGGTTCAGCTCACTTTTTATTTGTTTGTTCGTTTATAGAGAGAGACTTTGGAGAGTCCGTTGAGAGAGAGAGAGAGATGGAAGACAGTCCAGTTACTAAGAGATCACCAAACAAGAACAAAGTTGGTGGAGAATTCAACCATTTTTATTCCTATTTTTTTTAAATTAAAACAAATATTTAAATTTTTTTATTTTTTTTTTATAATTCGATTTGATTTTGATTTTCGTATAAAAATTCGAGAAATATATCATCAAAGAATAAAGTGGAAATAGGAAATGGATGATTACATTGGGATTCTGGATTAGATTTTGGGTTGCGTTTGAGGAGACGTCGCAGGTGAGATGCACGTGGACGCTTTTACGTTTGTGTCTCCTTTGCTGTTTGCAGCATAAAGCTCATGTGCAGTCAGCTTTGTTTTAGGATAAATATACCAGTCCTTGAAATAAAAGTTCTTCAATTTTATGCGAAAGAAGATTTTCATTATTAAAAATAAAATATAATAACCCAAAAAATAATCATAAAATATACCAATTAGTTTTAATAATTTTGAATTTTTAATCAAAATTAAATATTATAAAACCCATATAAAAAGTAAATGTATATTTATATTTAAAATTTAAAGATAAAAACAAAATTATAAGACTGTCCACTACCATTTCTTACCATTAAATCAAGCTTTTTTAATATCAGTAATAGAAAACTTGAAGGACAAAAGGTATTTTCCCTAAATATGGGAATAGCTAGTCTGTAAATATTTTTAGGATAAAAATTCACATAATATTTATATTAAACTTTAAAAACAAAAGTTAATGAGGGTTGCATAAAACATTAACCAAACCAAATTGACTCAATTCAATCTAAACCAAAAATCATAATTTCAGTTATTTCATGATTGATTACAATTTTAAAATTTTTATAAACCGAACTTTTGGTTTGGTTTTCATTTAAAGAAAATGAGAATCCAATTAAACCGAATTGAAAAAAAAAATATATAATAAAATTATGTATTTTTTAGATATATACATTACTAATATATAAATTATTTTTTAAATTTTTTAAAAGTTAAAGATATCTATTAAATTTTTATATTTTAGAGGATTTTTGTGTCGTTATTTTGATCATTGGGGAATATTTCATTCTAATTTATTATTATTATTATTATTATTATTATTATTATTATTTTACATAAAATTTCAAGGTACACTACTTAAAATTTACATTTTTTTTAATAGAATTGATAATATTGATTGTTATATAATAATATGATTTTAGTTTAACTTTTGTTAAATTTATAAGATCTCTTTAATTTTTTATTTTATTTATTTTTGTCAAACCAATCAAATCGATTATCTAAACTGAATCCAAATCGAACCATGAACACTTTTAAAGTCAATGATAGAGTAATTTATTTATATAATTAAATCATATCATATATTAATTATGAAAATAAATAAATGTAATCTAAATTTTGAAATTCTTTTTTGAGAGGTAAAATTTTTTAATTAAAATCTATAAAATTTTAAAATTACTTTTTGTTGCAATACCTGCAAATGTAGCCTCCTATAAAAACCTTAATAATAACGCATTAATTTATACACTTTGTTCAATATATGCACATAAATTACACATCTAATCAATATAACTAACGAAATGTAATATAAGAATTTTTTTATAAAATTAATATTTCAAAATAAAAATTGATTAAATTTTAAAATGAATAAATAAGTAGATTATTAATTTGGGACGAATGAAATAATTAATGATTAATTTGTTTTGCTGATTAAGTTTCATTAATCAAAGGGGTCCACAAAATCAAGTAATTAAAGGGAAAGCTTGAGAGGCGGCCAGAACCAGTTTCACAATCCTTCCTCTTTGTCCTGATTTTGAACATTTTATTAGCTTGTGCTGTTCTTATTTGAATAAAGGGACCTTTATTTATGGCTATATTTTGCACCTGGAGGACAACAAAATATGCCTGAAGAAATATTAAATTAAATAATAAAGATTAATTAAATTTGATAATTACGGGTTATTGTCCTCAACCTGTGCCTAATAGACTTCGTAATATTTATAAATTATCACAATATAAACTACAACACCTTAACTTGCAAAAAGGATTTCATTTTTTCAAATTTCAACCATCTACTTATTTAATATTTTCTTCATATAAAACATAATACAGAAGATCAATCATACGTAACACACATCACTCGCTGAAAATATAATTAATCCTGCCTAAAAAACTAACTCAAAACTTATTCTCTATCTTCTAAATTTCTCCTACTAAAACTTATGATTTATCCAGGTTCACAAAAAAAAAAATAAATAAATAAAAAAGGCAACCCGTTCAAGAAGCAAAAAATATTGATAAATCACATCATTCTCTAAAAATCTAGAATTTTTATACTAAATTCCAAATGTCAATGTTTTTTGAGCTAATTAGCAAAAATTAATAATTTTGAAGGATCAACAATTTAAGTTAAACTGACTACAAAAAATATAAGGAATATAATTTCAAGTAAAAATTGATGAAATTTTATTAAATGTCTTATCTTGCACTTGGAAATAGAGAAAATTATATATGTACTTTTAATAATATTTCTTGGATTGGGTTACAAACAAAAAAATAAAATATAATTTAACAGATACTTATTCAAAAAAATAAGATAGTTACTCTTGAACTTTCAACACAGTAGCTATGAAGCTTTATAACAAAATTTTGAGTTATAAGCAATGATTTTAAACCTGACCCGCCTTATAACCGGTGAAGATAAAAAATCATGAATTAAAGGTTCAACTGAGATTGAACATAAATTTTAAATAATATTTATTATTTATTATTTATATATCAAAAATAAATATAATATACATATAAAAATGTAATGTATTATATTTTTATGTTAATATATTAGATTTATATATTAAAAATAAATATAATATATATGTAATTAAAATAAATAAATGTTACCTAAATAATTAATGAATATTACTTATAAGAAATATGAATTTAAAACCATTAACTAGAGAAAAAATATATTAAGTGGTTATTTTGATAATCAAATTTGAATAGATTCCACTAATTGATAGTGAGAGGTTTACTTATATATATATATATATATATATATATATATATATATATATATATATATATATATATATATATATATATATATATATATATATATATATATATATATATATATATATATATATATATATATATATATTCATTTAATTAAAATAGTAAATGAGTGAATGATAATTTAAAATTTAAAATATATAATTTATTTTTTTTTAATTTGGCAGCAAAAAAAAATTATTTATCAACCTAGTCCACCTGCAAAAAGTTGACTGGGTCAACTTCTGTTACCGGCTTGTTTGGCTAAGTTTTGGCAGAATTTAGCCATATTGGATTTTAAGTTTATTCCAGACCATGCTAATTTCTAGTCTCTAATTTTTTCAGTTCGACCAATTGGACTGATATGAGTATGATAATTATGGTTATAAGATCAAAAAATATATCATTACATATGTTTATTAAATATGAATTCTCATCCAATCAATTGCATAGACGCCAAAGTAACAGGCATAGATGATAGAACGATATTATATTTCATTAACCACGAAAAAAACATTTATATACCAAGCACTGTTAGTGAGAAAAATTATAAAAAACGATTTTGACTAAAGCATTCAAGAGATTACATTTGCTATTTTCTAAAAATAATACAAAAAAACAATTCATGTCCATAGTTTAACTTCTAATCCTTTTCAGAAATTTTCAATTAATAAGTTACATGAACAAAAATAAGAAAGGAAGAAAAGTATAAGAAATTAATTTGGATGACTCATACTCATGGTTGTCAGAGCCAGATAAGTCCGGTCAGTCAGATAAAAAAAATCAGGGATCGGAAGCCATATCAGTCCAAAAAGAGTCCAAAACCCTAGATCGCTAGACTCGGCCGAACCAACCGGAAAACCTTGACGCAATAGACCCAATCAATTTTTTGCAGGTGGGCCGGGATCGATAAATAAAAAAAATGTTTTTTTTGCTACCAAATTAAAAAAATAAATTATACATTTCAATTTTTAAATTATCATCACCATTTTGATTAAATAAATATTCAAATTTATATTTTTTACATAAAACAATGTAAATCAAAGTAGACTTTTCATTACCAAGTAGTGAGACTTATTCAAATTTAAGTCTCGAAATAGTCACTTAATATATTAATTTTCTCTAGTTAATGGTTTTAAAATGGTTTTGAATTTATATTTCTTATAAGTAATATTTATTAATTATTTAGGTAACATTTGTTAATTTTAATTACATGTATATTATATTTATTTTTAACATATAAATATAATATATTACATTTTTATATGTATGTTATATTTATTTTTGACATATAAATAATAAATATATGGTATATTTAAAATTTTGGTTCAACTCTGGTTTGACCTTTAACCTGTGACCTTCTACCTTTACCAGTTCTAAAATCAGGTCAGGTTTGAAAACATTGCTCATGCTAAACAAAACAAGGAAATCTAATTATATAATAAAAACATAAATTTAATTATTAGACTGTAAGTGTATGGTTATACTTTTCTTCCATCAACTCATATAAAGGTTCATTATTGAGTTTCAAACCTAGCAAATATAAGGTACAATTGGCATGTTCCCTATTCAAGAGACAATACAAGGACTTGAGGACAAACGGACGTGAGTTTCAAATCTAGAATTACAATTACCCATTTCAATGGTTATCACAATAGGCTTAAAGCCTAAGAGTCAGCCCTGAGGCCTACATAACACAAATGCCCCTAACTTATCCCTTCTTTTCTAGAGCTTTCATCCTCCATAGAACCCATCCTTGCCACCGTTGACGCCAACACCAACATCTAGTTAAGATGGAGGACAAATGGACAAATCAGGCTTGAACCTAAACCAAGTAATTGAACCAGGCAATTAAGGAGCTTAATGTAATCCCATAAATTAACAAACACATTAGATCCGAGCCAAAAAAAAGGCCTTGCTCTTCAATCATCGACCGGATCTAGGACCTTCGATAACTCCCTTCACTAGGGCTACAAACAGCCACCAACGAAACTCCAAAAGCCTCACCAAAGAGGTAGAGCATGCTAGATAAACTTGTAAATGCAAAGGCTCAGACTTTATAACAGTATTTATTCACAATCCACATAATAGTATTTATTCACAATCAACATAAAAGAAAGGGAAACTAGAAATAAAGAAAACATAGGTACTCCCTCCAGTGGCCGGAGCCATTGATAGTTCCCTAGCTAAAAAATCTTATATCTAGGTAGAGAAAAAGCTTACAGAGAAAAAGGACAAGAGAGAAAGTCGAGAGATTTTTTGTAAAAACTTGACTTGACTTGCATCATTTTAGCCCCAGATACAAAGACCTTGGCATTCAATATGGCAAGTTAATAGAATAAGAAAATGCAAGACAATTAACATTGAAATTTAAATGAATATACTAATAAGATGTCTTTTTCTTGATAAAAGATTATAAGTCTAATTGAGATTCAACTTTACTATAAAGACACTTCACTACTGATTCTAAATCAATATTATCTCCTTTTGACTTTAAACTTCTCTAAATTAATTAAAGAAAGGAAAAAAAAAACAAACCCACAAAAAAAAAATCATAACATTTAAGAAATGTTTCAAAAAATATAAATATAACTATAACCACTAATAAAAAGACAAGAAAAAAAAATATGAGGGATAACTTAGTACGATGTAGTTTTGAATAGATACCATTCTAAAGCAAAAAGACAAGAAAAAAAAAAAAAAAAAAGGGATAACTTAGTACTAGGTAGACTATGTTTGATTTGCGGAATAAAATATACAAAAAATAAAAAAACTATTCTTGAGAAATAAAATATGGTAGGAATAGAATAATTATTTCAATTCTATAATTTGGTTCATTGTATTGAATAACTATTCTATTCATATAAATAATCATAATATTCTTATAAATTACTTTCATTATTAATATTAAAATTAAATATAATTGTACCAAATTTTATTCAAGAAATAATTAAAATGCATAATAAATAAAATTTTCTTTAACTTGAAATTTAAAAAATAAAAATCTGAAATAAAAAAAAATAAAGTAATAGTGGTGAGTTTAGATTTAGCAATATTTTTTTAAGGGTAAAAATGAAAATGCCCTATCATATAATTTAAAAAATATCAATTCTTTACTTTTTTGTAAAATATATATTTTATAAAAATTGTTTAATTACCATTCTAAAAAATTAATATTTTTTATCTAAAATTTAAATTAAAATTTAAAATAATTATTATGTATGAAATATTTATTTTATTTATTGATTATTATATAAACTAAACTTAGCTGTAGTTTTGAATAGATACCTGGAAGCCTATTTGAAAAGACAAAAAGGACCTAAAATGATGGCAAATGGAAAGATGGTAGATTGAGAATGTGAGATTCATTACGTACATACAATGTTTTCAATCAATTTGCAATTCTAAGTGAAATCTCTAGCACTATTAATGTATTTATATAAATGTAAGAAAGATTCCTTCAGCATCTTCGCTAGAAAAAGCTACCATCATATCGTAATGTCATTTTCATGTATAAGTATTAAAGTTATAATTTAAGCAACTTTCTAGCTACGAGTACATAAAAGGATTCTTTCAAGTATATATCGATTGAGTTTTTCTAAAGCTTCGTTAAGGACGAAGCCACTTGGGGCTGAAGGCCAGCAATTGGCCCCATATTTCTTTTTAAAATGAAAAAGTTATACTACTAAAAATTTTAAAATTTTAATTTGCCCCTTTAAAAAATTAAAATTTGACCCCCCTTTATTCTCATTTTCTAGGAAAATTTAAAAGGTAAATTAAGAAATAAAAATATCCTTTGATGTATGAGGATTAAAATACCAAACTGAGAGACAATTAAAAAAAAAAACTAATTTAATTATTTTCTGAATGTGTTTTCTGCTAAAAAAATCAAGTGTTTAGATGTCTTTTAATTATTTTGATTTTCGGATCCTGTATATAATTGGATATAGATATTAGTTAAGGCGAATATTAATTTCTTAAAATTATTAAAATTTTAACAAAAGTGATTATATCTTTATTTATTTTCTATTAAAAATAAAATAAAATATTTGATGGGTGTTTGTATGAATATATAATATGGTGTTTTATATAGTTACTTTGTTTTTAAACAAAGTAACCTATTTTGTTATAAAAAAAATTAGTTTTTTTTTTTTTTTTACGAAAAATCATAATTTTATTTATATTTTTTCGTAATTTTATTTCATTACGAAAAAAGTTCTAATTTTACAAAAATATAATTTGTTTTATATATGATTTATTTTATACAAAACAATAATTTTATAAGAAAAATAATTTTATAATTACGAAAAAATGTTACTCTTTTAGAAAAAATCACAATTTTCTTATAAAAAGTATCATATCAATCTTCTTATAAAAAGTACCGTATAAGCAAATTTTTATATTACTTTGTTTTAAAATAAAATACAAAATTTTATTTTTTACAGTCAATAAGATAGTTATAAATAATAAATATAATTAAAATATTTAAAATATTATAATTAAATTAATTTGATATTACATTTCACTAATTAAAAATGAGAAATTCTAGAATAATTAAGGTAGTATTTTAAATTTATGTATTTATAAATTTTATAAAAAGAAGTCTAATTTATGAAAAATATAAGAAGATTAAGATTTTTTTATAAAAGAGCCTTTTTTTAATTACAAAATTATTTTTTTTCTAAAATTACTGTTTTGCAAAAAAATAATTCACATTTTTTTAAAATTAAAAGTTTTTTCGTAATTAAAAAAGTTATAAAAAAATAGTTTAATTTATGAAAAAATATGAATAAAATTATTATTTTTCATAAAAAATTATTATTTTTTGTAAACAAAATAAATTATTTTATTTAAAAATAAAATAACCATAGAAAATACCTATATAATATATAATCGTCAGAATAACCCTGATTAAAAATCCTGGCTTTGTCCCTACAAAGAAGCATAAGTACGAAACCAATAGGAAAGTGTGGGAGGAATAGTCACTGACCATGCAGGAGGAAGATTACAGTTTAGAACACTCTTGGCTATCCAATCAACCACACGATTAGCTATCCTACCAATCCATAAAAAAAATATATAGAAACAAAAGTACATTTGAGATTCTTAATTACAGATATCTGATCTTGAATCTCCATGGACAGTCCAAAAGCTCGTCCTACAGCCCACAATTATAACCTTACAATCAGACTCCATAATGCATTGCTGAATCCCATTTTTTATAGCTAATCTGAGAGCAAGAATTAGAGCCTCAGCTTCTGCAACAAGAAGTGATCTCACTAACTTCCGAAAGGCCGCCCCATATATTGAAGTAGCATTAGCATTTCTACATATGGCTGCTATATCTGCATAACCGGTGCTATGGTTAAAACTTCCATCGAAGTTACATTTAAACCATGAAGGTGGAGGCAGAAACCATTTGGGAATTCTTGTAGATTATTGTGGCCTGAGAGAAGTTAGATTCCTTCTTGAGCTTTTGCTGAATTCCTCTACAATTTTCTTTGCTCGAGATATACAGCTCTAAGAGGATCCGGATGCACACACTTAATTATTTCTGTTGAGCCAAATCATCTAGCAAATACAGCAACAAAATTCAAAATAGAAATTCCATCAACTACAATATTAGACAACCCACCAACTAACAAAATTAGAAAGAGAAAAAGGATCAGGACAAAAATCCAAAACAGACAAAACATGTAGCCCGAGCATGAGGACAGAAAAATATCACATGCTGGACAGTTTCAATCCCATTGCCACAACCTTCACAAGCGTCATCAACAACTATTTTTTTTACGATGAACATGAGTTTTTTTAAGGCAATGGCATTCCTTTTTTAAGGCAATGGCATTCCTGTATAATCTCCAGATAAACATTGAAATTTCTGGAGGACACTAAGTATCCGCATTGAAGACCAAACTTGTTTTGGGATAATAGAAGTCTCTGTTGAAATTGAGGTTGTAAATTGAGTACCTTGTTGAGCCACAAGCATATGATAAGTAGATTTCACTTTAAATACCCCATTTCTATCCCATTGCCAAATCCATGTGTCTTGAGCATCCTCACTGCCATAGCGTATTTTAAAATCTAATGCACTTCATTTGGAGAGAAAATCTGCCTCAATTTACCGTCATTCCAGCTTCGGTTGCAATTCATCAAATCATGAACTGTGAAGATACCTGAGTCATGGGGTGGGGATGATTGAATTTTAAAGCTGGGTAATTTGGGAACCCATGAATCACTATAAGAAATCATGCATTTTATGATAATTAAAAATGTCACAAGCATATAACAGTTATCAGAAAAATTTTTCTTCCCAAACTCTAATATTCTTCCCATTACCCACATTAAACCGAGCTCTATCTTTAAAAGCATCTCCAGCCGCCAAAAGACTTTGCCACCCCCAAGAACTATTGTTTCCTGTTCGTGCAGGCCAAAAATCAGAGAAAGAAAAGTATTTGACCTTAATAATTTGAGCCCAAAGGCAATATGAATTTGTAATTAGACGCCATGCTTGTTTGGCAAGCATAGCCAAATTAAAGCTCTCAAAGATTTTGAAACGCAGCCCCTTTCCATCATCCTTTTTACCCCGCCAAAAGCCCCCCGAATGTTACTCAATTTTTTTTACAAACAGTACTTGGCAATTTGAAGCAAGACATTAGGTAGGCAGAAACAGCTTGCAATACCACTTTCACCATGATCTCATGCCCACTATGAGGCAACAATCTGCGACTCCATGAGCTGGCCATTTGTTGAAGCCTCTCCACCATGAAAGCACATGCATAATTCTAAAAATCAATTTCAGTAATTAGATATGTTTATTTTACGGGCTGGGCTAAATTCAGGTCGGATCTTGTTAGATCATTTTTTTTTTTTTTTAATGTTAAGCCTAGCTAAATTCTACTCAATTTGATTCATAATTTCAATAATTTTTTCTTAAATAAAAAAAAATTGGCAAATTAAAATATAAATATATTTCAAATAATTTCAATAAAATTATTGAAGGGGTCTATTCATTAAATAGATTTGGAATCTAAAAATTACGGATTCTATTCCAATATTATACTCTTTTAATATATTTATAATACCGAACCGAGCCGAATTTCATAAAGCAGATTCCAAGTATAACTCAAAAATAATTGGGCTGCTTTAAGTTTAGACCGGGTCAATTTTTGAAAAAAAAAAAAAAATCTTTTATCCAGTTTGGTCTTCTAAAATAGATGGATCGCGAGTCCTTAAACTCATGGCCAGAATTAAAAAGTAAATTATTAAATACACATAATGTAATGAATGCACCTTTATTCATATAAATAGAATATTGAGATTTTAGCACAAATGGCGTAAAAATATTAAAAATTATTTTTTATTATCTCAAAATTTTTTGGAAAAATAGCATGTAAACCTTAAAAAAAAAATTTATAATCTTCAATTCATATGCTTTACCCACGTTTCATTTTATTTCTTTAAATATTTATTCAAGAGATGATTTATTTTATGACAATAACTAATGGCTATCAAATTAAAATTACCAATTCTTTTAATATGATTTATTTATATTTGTATAAATTTGGTTGAAAATTTATTATTTGATAAATAATTATTTATTTTATAAAAATTTAAAATTATTTTTTAATAGAATTAATTAATATCATAAAATTGATTCTTAGTGGCATTTATATGTTGATAAGTATAAATTATTTGTTACTTTAATTTCTTTTTATTTATTCTATTTTTATTTTAATAGTTTGAATCATAATCATATCATTCTCCTATATTAAGCAATTTTATTAGTTTAGTCTAAATAAAAAAATTCTCTTACTTGTTGATTGGATTAGTACAAAAAGTGTATGATGGTATACCTATCACAAAATATTTATTGATTTTGCTTTACATCTCACAAATTTGTATATTTAATTTCCTTGAATTTTCAAATTAGTGAAGTTTTGAATTTGTTTTGAAACAAAAAGTATACAATATCAATTTTAGAATTTAAAAATCAATATGAAATTAGAAACACTAATCTCTTATTTTAAAAAAAACAAAAAACAAATCACAGCATATGATATATATTATTATAAAATTTAGTATTTTTTTAGCACTAACAGCAAACAGTATACATCACAATAAAATTTATTACTCTTCTAATATACAATTCACATCTAAAATAAATTTTGTATACTTTCATAATGTAATTAAACAAAAATATATATATACTTCTAGTAAATAATTGGTATTTAATATTATTAAACATTTAATTTATGAATAAATTAAATTATATTTAGTATACTTTCATAATAAAATTAGTATTTGCTACCGTTTATATGAATCATATATTTTGAAATCGATAAAAAATCGCAACAAACAATATAGATTAAAAAAAATAAGGAAAAATGTTTGATTTTAACCTTAATATTTGGCTCATAGAGCACATTGGCACCTTTTTTTTTTTTTTTTTTTCAGTCCTAATTGGGCCCATCCATGTTTTCAAAACCTTATAATTAAGCACAAATGTTAACGCCTCAAACTGTAGACTGCCGCAGTTTTTTAGCCCCTCTCTCTTTGCATTTCAGTTCCACATAGACTCATCTCATCCATTATCTCTCATTCACCATCACTTCCTCTCTCTAACAGGCCACACTCTTCACCATCACCCTATCAGCC
Organism: Reutealis trisperma; assembly: GCA_947687605.1. Lineage (NCBI taxonomy): Eukaryota > Viridiplantae > Streptophyta > Magnoliopsida > Malpighiales > Euphorbiaceae > Reutealis > Reutealis trisperma. The sequence goes on along the minus strand of CANTUT010000095.1, from coordinate 1,981,909 downwards.
TCTCTCACTCTGCTTCTCACCCTTTCTTTATTTGCCAATTAATTCACCCTCATGCAAACCGATCAAACACTATCTTGCCATCAACAAATCTGATCATCATCTCTAACAAATCAACAAATAAAAAAAAAAAAAAAGCAAAAAACAAGTCTATGATTTCAAGTCTCTTACCAGTTTTTGGATGTGGGATTTCCAGAGCTGAACCACTTCAATATTGAAGATCGATCATAAGTATGCATGTCTCTATTGTGATAGTATCTTTCATTATCTCTAGCAAAATTGCTCATTGAAAATCATCATTGCTAAGGTAGCTAGGAATCTCCCCAATGAATTTATCATCAAGTTGTTGTTGGATGGTTTTGGAATCAATTGAATTGAATAATATGCATCTTGCATAGCTCATAAACCCTGTCAAATTACTTAAACCCTAATTATCTTTTTTTTTTCCTCTTTATTTGAGTACTTAAATTTGATTTTTACATCCAAAAACTTGACTTCCTTATTGCAATCGCTCTATTTTTTTAACCCTAATTGAATCCAAAACCTATTTTATAACATTCCTACCAAGACCAACACCATTTTCGAACTGCTTCAAGATCAAGAAAACCTCATTCATGACCCGTTTATCATCTGGGTCCACTTTAAATCTTGATTTTCAAGTTTTTCTCATTACTAATTCGACAATTCCTTCACTTCTACTCATAAATCAAGCAATTCAAGTGGCCAAACATCTAAACCTGCAGCCGTGGCCCAAACAAGTATTCGAAATTGATTCACTACCCACTCCGACTTTATTAACATCCATAAACGAGCACCTTCTAAAGTGCAATCTTTTAGCAAGAAGCGAATCTTCTTTAACATCAAATGAAGCTCTGACAAGCTGAGAATGATAGAATCGAAGCTTAGACTTACCAACACAGACAACACAAAATGGTTTACATGCCTTTGGTGAGAATGCTCTGTCTTATGCCATCGAGTCTATCAATTGATGTCGCCTCCTCCACAACAAATCCACCTACTTCTTTAAGCCCCTCTTTTCCTAGATCTGATACGTGCGAAGTTTCAAATCAAGTTCTTGGTTCTGAGTTGGGATTATCGGGTTTGAAAAGCAATTTTTCAGTTTAGATTTCTTGGCAGTGATACAAGGGATTATAAGGAAGAAGTTAAAAAAGAAAATGTTTGGTATTGTGTAGAATGAGATGTGCTTGCAAAATAATATTTGATTAGGAGTTGTATTTGATTTGGGGTTTGGGATTCTTCTTAGGTAGAATTTTCAAAATGAAAGCGTTTTCTTCTGTAAATCCATTTTTTTATTTTTGGTTTTATTTTATTTTCAACAATAACACATGGAACAGAAAACTAAAAAAAATGCACCACAAATGGCAGCCGTCTGCAAACGCTAAAATTTGTGCTTAATTATAAGGTTTTGAAAACATGGAGGGGCTAATTGAGATTGTAAAAAAGAACAAGTGCTAATATGCTCCATCATCAAATATTAAGGTCAAAATTGAACTTTTTCTTAAAAAAGGATATTTTTAGCAAATAATTAGCACTTAATGATGTTTAATATTTAAATTTATTTTTCAAGAAAATTGAAAAAAAAATTAAATGTTAAAATGAAATAATTTTTCAAAAGAAAAATCATAAAATATTTATTAGACTAACTCAAAATTATTATAAATTCTATTAAATTAATGATTCATTACAAAATAAATATAAACGGTTAAAAACAGAAAAAAATTAAAAAAATAATTAGAAAAGTATAAATATGAAAAAAGTAAGAGGCTATAAATTTAAAAATATAAAAAATAGGACATAAAACATAAATTTTTCTAGAAAATTCACCTTATATAAATCCAAGTGAAACCATGTATTTATGAATCGATGGACCAAATAATTTCCCAACTATAGTTGATCTTAACTTTTGTTTGCTAGTTAGAGGCGCTTCCGTTTAGCTTTAATTATTTTAATTTTTCATTTCTAAAATTTAAACTTAAATTTAAATTACATTTAATTTTCTTTTCTTTTATCTCTGTATTTTGAAAAAATATCACATATTTTCTTTTCCCTTTTTATTTTCCTTTCATTCCTAAACATTGAAAAAGGAAAATAACTTTTATTTTCTTTTTTCTTTTATTTTACCTCATTTCAAACTGTTGGGCTTTGGGTTTTGGGCTTTCCAATTAGGTTAGTATAACCTTTGTCCTTTGGGCTTAGCTATTTTTGGACATTGAATTTAAGGCCCATGGGCTTTTCCCCGCCAGCCATTGGAAATTACTTGATTAAGAAAAAAGTAAATATATATATATATATATATATATATATATATATATATATATATATATATCATTTATTACTGATATAATTTATAATGAGAATCCAAGCTTAATAGAATTCCCCAAATGGCAGCTAAAAACTGTTTGAATCATCTTCTATTTTACACTTGGAAGGAAAAATTAAATTAAAAGATAAATGTGATTCTAATCGAAGAAAATTGTATAAAAATAATTATCTTAAATACACACAGGTAATATAACGTATTACAACCTTATGATTAAGATGAGGAAAAAAATGGGATTCTAGACATAATCTCAACTCATGCACAATGTGGATGTAAGAATAACACATTCGAAAAAAAATAAATAAATAATACACTTCAGGTTGTATAGTACATAAAAAAGAAAAAAATTGGTGAAATTAGGTATTAAAGGCGTTAAATAGATTGAGTTAAATCATTTAAATCATTTCTAATTTCTTTTCAATGATTGGCAGAATTTAACTAGGGATGGCAATGGGGCAGAGAATCCCCATTCCCATGGGGATTTGCCCTGAACGGAACGGGGATTACTCGATTTTTATCTCCATGTGAACGGGAATGGGGAATATTTTTTCCCCATTAGTGGAGATGGAGCAGGGATGGGGAGTGTATTCTCCACCCCACAGGAATCCCCGTCCCCGTTCTCGTAGGGACCCGATAATATGTTTACATAATTATTTTTAATATTAAAATATATATTACTTGATTAGCTTTATACATATATATATTAGAGTTTCTAATTTTTTCACTCATTATTTATAATTCTTTCACATCATGATAATTTTAAAAAATTTTATAGTTGATTAATTCATCTTTTCATACTTTATATGTCTGAATTTATTAATATTTTTTACATTGATTTATTCTTATTTTTCAGCATTCATGAATTATATATATATATATATATATATATATATATATATATATATATATATATATATATATATATATATATATATATATATATATATATATATATATATATATATATATACTAATAAGTTTTAATTTAAATATATTGGAATCAACTTAAACATAATTAAAATCTAAATTTTAAATTTCTATACATTATATTTCACTATCTAAAAGTATATAAAATTTAAAAGAGATAAAATAAAATAAAATTTTCAAGTGGGGAACGGGGATCCCTGTGGGAATGGGGATCCCCACAGGGATGGGAATGGGGATCCCCACAGGGATAAGAATGGGGAGTAAATAGTCCCCGCATGTGAGATAGGGATGGGAATGGGGATTCCCTGCTGAGATGGGGATGGGAATGGGGGATGGTACCCCCCCTACCCTGCCCCATTGCCATCCCTATTTAACATTGATAAAATTCAAATCATTTCTAAATTTTAAATTATATTAGACTGCTCATAATACCGATTGTTTTTTCCTAAAAATAATAAATTAATTGAATTAAATCCAAATAGATCACTTTTAAATAAAATAGAATCCAAAAGATTGACTCTAAGTAAATTCACATTATTTTGAGTTTTACATAAATTTATATAAGTTTCAGTTTAGGTTGAGCGAGTGGTGTTAAATTTGCAACACATTATGTGGATAAGTCTTTTATAAATTATAATTAATAAGTGATTTTTTTCAATAATAATGAACTTTATTGTTGTGGCAATTTTTTTAAAAAAATAAATTTTTTTTTGAAATATATCAGAAACTTAAATTAGAGATGTGATGAAATTTTTATATAGTCTATAATACAATAAATTGAGTTACATAATTATTTATTTTTGGCTTGAACGCCTGGCATGTCAAATTCAGTGGTTATTTTACCAAAATCCTATAAAAATATGATAATCAAACCCAAATAACAAAATTCAATGATAAATAGTGTAATTTCCTTAAAATTTTTAACATGCCTATGAGAAGCTTGCTAGAGTTCACAGGTTCCAACTTCCAACTGGAGCTTATGAATTTCCTAACAACCTGTAGTCTTGTAATTAAAGGGCAATTGTCAAGACAAATGCATATATCCACCTAATTCTTCAAAGGCAAGCACCTCCAAATTTCAAAGAAACTGGTAGTGTACCTATGTAAGCAAGTATCTCTCCTAAATAAGCATAATAATCACAACAAATTAATTCTTAATTAATCACAAGAACAATTAAATATATATATTGCAACACCAATGTTAACATTGTCAACTTGGGTTATCATTTTCTTCCTTGAGTAGACATCCTGCAGCATCCAAGTGTTTCACTTTGTGGGTAACCATTTAATTACTAAGTGCATAATTTTCTTGATTAGTCTTAACCTAACTATATGGACATAAATTCATTTTTCTAGAACTTCAATTATTTTCTTTTGTTCGGATGATATGAGTATTTTTAATTCAAAATATATATTTATCGAAATTAAATCTTCTTTATTTTTAGATAAATTAAAAGGTAAATTATCACATTTAATCTATAAATTGAAAAATTACTTTTTAAATTATGATGAAAAGCAAACTCATTTAGTGATCAAGCTAACTTTAGTTGCATACAAATGTTAAGTTTCTCACCGCTTCATATCACCGAAAGTAATCAATCATTTAACAATGGCGAATTGATTAAATACAAATATCTTTTTTTACTTAATCCTTTGTTTCAATTATTTTATCTTTACGCATAAAATAACAACTATTATTATTTAATAATCATCGTTACTTTATCTTTAAATTAATCAAATTTTGACAAAAGTAAAATTCACTTTCGTTACTTAATAGTAATGCCCGTTTACGAGGCTAGTGAATATCTTGTTCTGCATAATTTAGAAAGTTTCCAAAAAATTTGAAAATTGAAGGTTAGTTCAACGATTTGGATAATTTAAAAAAAATTAAAAATGTTTGAATATTTTAAAAAATTGAAGAAATATAATTAAAATTACCTTGAAGCCTGCAAAAACTACCACCGCATGTACAATGATAGAGCCTATTGAGAGAGTAAGAACCAAAACAATTTATTTCAGAAGAGAGAGAGACAAATGAGACGACGGTATATATAGATGCAGGCCAAGCCAACAGAATTTCCTAGGATTTTCTTTTGCTTAATTGTATATAATGATGATGAATTTGTGCCGGCTTGTGTAGTTCAGGGAAAAGTTTCTACAGCGCCTCAATATCAGGAAAAGTTGCTGTACTTTTTGAAGTTTGGTTGATTTTCAGAGTTTGTGCTCTGGGGTTGTTAATTTTTTTTAATTTACCTAATCATTTTAAAATAACTAATATGAAAAAGATTATTTTTTTTTTTTAACAAAATCATATTAAAATTGTATCCAAATTCATTTAGGGGACCAATTGGATATCTCAGAGAAACAGAGGGACTAAATTGACACTTAACCCACAATGAACTATAGTTTGGACAAAATTTTACCATAAATACTAAGGGTATGTTTGGTAGACTGTAATACAATATAATATAATATAATCAGATGCATTTTTACTATAAATATTATTATTGACCTAGATTGAATTCTCAATTCGGTTAATCTCGATTTTGATATTGACAATCAAATTGAAGAGTTATAGTGATTGTATGAAGTATTTTTTTTTTGTATGCCAGTTACTCAGAAAAGGTTGCAAATCAAGAAACTTGAGAATTCTGTAAGTTGTGAAATGGACCTATAAGTTGCGACCACAATATCTAGATCGCGCCCACAACATGCATATCAAGACCACGACTAAGTGTGTCGTGACTGCGATTTAATTAAAGAGAAATAGCTTGGAATTTAGTTGAGATATAGAGAGGTTTGAAGTGGAAGTTGCAACCACAATTTTGAATGCGAAAAGAGAATTGCGACTGCAAAGTTTATAACTCAAGAATCCCTCCAATGGATATTTGGTCAACAAATAGAGTCTTCCCACGTATATACTAGCTGTTTGACACATTTAAAGACCGACTGCAAAAATGCAATAGCTACAGCATTTAAGGGTCTATGACTGTGATCAAGTCTGACAGAATATTAAATATAGATTTTCTAACTGTTATAAAGAGATTTGGCCATGACCTAATTATAACAACTTTTTAGTTATGGGAAGCTATAAATGCTCCCTCCAAAGGTCTTAAATGAAGTTCGACAATTTCTCTAAATGGCCTAACTCTTACAATTTAATTTTTAGAGTATTAAACACTTAAATTCGCACTTTGTATTTGTTGGTGAGCTTTGAATGCTATAAGGGTTGGGTGTTAGCAATAAAACACTTGTTATGCTGGGAAGTGAGCCTTAGAAAACTCTTGTTTAGGTTTGAGTGTGAGCCTTGGGAAACACTTGTAAGGTTTGAGTATAAGTCTTAGAAAAACACTTGTTTAGGTTTGAGTGTGAAACCTAGGAAAACACTTGTAAGGTTTAGTATGAGTCTAAATATAAAGTTGAAAGTGAACTTGTTAAAACTTCATAAATAGTTGAAATGCCCAACTGAGGTTGGGGAGTGGATGTAAGGTTTGTTATAGCCAAACTATTATAAATATTTGTGTATTCTTTCTTCTTTATCCCTGTCTCTTAATCTTAAAATTTTCAATTACCCACCATTTCAACCCACTTCTTGGTGTGTATTGGGCAATAAGTGGTATAAGAGATTGGACTCATATTCAAGAGTTTTATCACGTGAGAAAATATCAAATGGCCAATGAAGGGACTAATAATCTCAAATATCACTTCAATGATAACGATTATGCTAATTGGAAGCATAGAATAGAGGTCTACCTTGATAGTGATCTTATCGATATATGAGATAGTGTTCTTGAAGAATGAAAGCCTCTATCAAGAATAATTGATGGTTTAGGGAAGAGATAATTTCAAGGAAAAATGGATTGAAGCACAAAGAAAAGCAAATGTCAAAAATAAAAGAGTTACAGCCATTCTTCTTTGTTCTTTGTCTAGAGAAGAATGTAGGAGAGTTTAACATTATACAAGAGCTCATAGTATTTGGAAGACATTAGAGAACTACCATTAAGGCACCAAACAAGTAAAGTCTAAGAAGGTGCAAATGCTTATACATGAGTATGAGCTCTTCCATATCGAGCCTAATGAAAATGTAATGGATATGAACAATCGAATTCTTACAATTGTCACAAACTTGAAAAAGTTTGAAAAGGTGTACTCCTTGGAGGATGTCAACAACAAAATCTTTAGAGCTCTTCCAAAGAAAAACTTTGAGGCTATAGTGGCTTCCATTAAGGAAGCTCATGATCTTGGCAAGCTTCCCACTGATGTCCTTATTGGAAAGCTACTCACTCATGATGTGACAATTGAAAAAGAAGAAGTCCAAGGTGAGAAGAAAAAGATCATTGTGCTCAAATGCTCCACTAAAAATCAACATGATAGTGAGAGCTAATCAAGTGACTCTGATGAGAGTGATGAATAGGGGGAGTTGACATGATATCAAGGAGAGTCAAGGAGATTATCAAAAATAGAAAGAGAGAGAAGAGATCCTTTAGGAAGTCTTCCTCCAACTCCAACTCAAGTAAAGAGAAGAAAAAGAAGTGGGATAAAGAGAAAAAGAAAGACTTCAAGGCTATATGGGATGAAGATTCTTCTAACAATAAGGAAGAAGATGAAGTTGGGAATCTATACTTCATGGATTTAGAAGACTCTTCAAATGAGGTATGTTCTACATCTCATTCTTGTGATAATGATGAATTTGATAGTGTCGATCATAATGTGATTAAGGATGAATTCATGACAACTCTTTAAAATTGAAAGTTGAAGAATTAAGAACTTTTATTTCTAAATTTCGCAAAGGAAATGAAGATCTGGATACACTCATTATATCTCAAATACTACCTCTTATGAGACATGGTCTTGGCTTTGATGGTTCATCAACTTCCACATACTCTCCTCCATTATTCATAAAAGCCTCTACTCCTCAAACTTCTAGCATAGAGGAATACAACAAGGAGGCTAAAGCACATACAAAACCTTTCAATCCTAAAAGGAATGAGAAAGGTACATAAGGCTCAAGAGCGAAGTCTCAAAGAGCAAATCATGCATACATGACCAATAAAAGGCATACTTAAAAGCACCGACAATTCACAACATCATACTTATTCTTATATGCATTCCCATGATAATATTGTAAAGAGGCAGTCATTTCATGCCAATAGGGCAAAGAAGAAAAAGACTTATAAGTTTAAAATCCAATGTTATTATTTCATGAAATTTGGGCACATAATGTATTTTGTTATAAAAGGAAGGCTTACTTAAAAATTGAGAATCCTTCCAAGACTAACCTTCAATGACCTAAGTATATTAGGGTATTAAAATAAAGATAAATTTTGTTTCTTGTAGGTGAGTCTTAAATTCACTACAAATAAATTAAATGGCATGTTAATAATGAATGCTGAAGATATATGATTGGAAATGTAAGTTTCTTCATCTATATGAAGGAAAAGTATGGTAGAAATATCTCATTTGAAAACAATGTCAAGGGTAAGGTAATTGGCATTGATACTATTGATAAGGATTACTGTTCCCTAACTGAGAATTATGTACATGATTGCAAATATTTAATTGACTCATATACATGTGAATTTTCAATATTTATGTGGTGAGAAACCAATCATTGTCATTAATTTTGATCTTGCAAATTAATGCCAATTATGTTGTATAAGCATTTCGTATGTTTTCAATTAAAATTTTTTAAAAACCTTAAAAATCTTGGTCACCATTCATTTTTTAGAGTGCAATATTCAAAATTTTTTCCCATTTTCAAAGTACAGTAAATAGTGGTTGCTAATGTTTATTGCGAATGTGAAATTGAAAAAATTCAAATTTTGCAGTCGCAACACACATTTCAATAACGTGATTTACGCCACTAACAAAAAAAAAATTATGGTCATTTTAAAATAGTCAAATTTTGTATGTAATGCAAAAGATAATCTTTTGTTACCATTTTCTACCCTCTTTTGCTTGTATATAACTATTTTTAACCCCAAAAATCACTTTACCATTCATCTTTATCAATACCAAACATTCTTATTTCTTTTGTGCTCTTAAATTCTGCATTCTCTTCATCTATTTCATTTCTTTTTCATCTTTCTCTATTTTCTTTAATTTAAATGGACCCCAAACATAAGATAACAACTAGACAAGCTAAGAGTAAGGAACCACAAACCTCTAAACCCTCTCCTCTTCAATTAATGCAAGGCGTTACTAAAGAGAAAAAGCAAAATTGGCTCAAGTTGCAAGACAAAGTGGTCCTTACAAATAAAATCCCTAACTATTTTGAAGACTTTATGGATAAATGATACCATTGATACTTACTTGAACAATTTTCAATGGAGACATTTCATCTTTATAATGGAAGATGGGTATGAGAAATTGACCAAAGAGTTTCTTGCAACCTTGGCTTTGGAAAAGAAATTATCTTCTTCAGTTGGGCATTATGGAATTTGATTTCACCTCTTTGGACAAGAATACGATCTTTCTTGAAACAAACAGTGGATTTATTTGGTTTTCAAAAAGAGGGGGCTTCTAACTTCAATCAATTGGACATGAGCCTCAATGATTTTTGGAAAGAAATTTGTATTGAAATAAGGTATGATTTTAAATCCTCCCTAGCCAAATACTTCAAATTCCTCATCCTTTGCGTTCTCCATAAAATTATCACCCTCTCCATCATTTGCAAAAGAGGATGGCAAGGAAAAGGTAACTCAAAAGGACCTTTTCTTTATGTATAGCTTAATCAAAGGCAAACAAATCCAAACTGCCCACTTTCTTATTGACCAATTCATCCACTTAGCCAAAACTTCTAAAGGCAATATTCTTCTTTCTTCTCACATCACCAAAATTGCTAAACATATTGGAGCTCTAACCCCCCAAAATGAAGCCCTTTTATAAACTTACTACGAGGCCGATTCAAGTAGGCTTGACATAGATTATATGGTCCATTCCAAATGCATTAGGGAGAAGAATGGCACATATGAATATATTTTTTCTGATGTTGGATTTCATGAACAATCTAGAAAAAGACCAAGGGTAGATGCACCTAGTGGAATTGCAAAATCTATGGATGAAACAATTCAAAGAACACTAGGGACTCAAACTTCTTCCTCTCAACACTCCATGAGCATAGACAAAATATTTAGCCAAATAATGAAGAAATTTAGTCTTTTGAATCATACCTATCATATATCATCGATATTGAGAGAAAATGGGGCTTCATCATTGCCATTTGGAAGATTAGAAATCAATTGAGGAAGAGGAAAAGGCAGTAGAAGAAGGAGAGCATGAAGGAGGACAAAAACCTTAGCTTTAAGGGCCTTCCAAAATTTTCTATTTTCTTAAGATTTTCTTAGTTTCATTTTTTTTTCTTTTTTATTTTCAAATCTCATGCATTGATCATTTTTGGCACTTAATTGTAATGATCCACATTGTAGTTGTCTTCTCAAATGAATGCACTTTTAGTTTATTTCTTGCTATTAATTGTGCAATTTTAGCTTATTTGCTTGTTTAAATTTTAATTTAATTCAATGCAAATTTTATTTATGGGTTACTTCACCCTCAATCTATGATTTCTTCTTCAATCCCTCTTTTTGAACTTGGCAAAGGGGGAGAAAGAATTTGAATCTCTACAAAAGGATAAATGGTAAGAAATTAATATGACAAAGGGGGAGAAAGTCAATGAACTTATAAAATCATTAATTGAGGGGAATTATATATTTTACAAAGTTTACTTAATTTAGTTTTAAATTCAATTTAATTGTCAAACTCAAAAGGAAAGAGATTATTGATCAGTCAGTCTCGATTTTAATGACTTCTAATGATTGTATTAAGTGTTTATTTTGCAGGCAAGTCACCAAGAAAAGGTTACAATTTAAGAAACTTGAAAATTCCTTAAGTTGTGAAATGGACCAGTAAGTTGCAACCGCAACATCTAGATTACGCTTGCAACAGGCATATCATGACTACTATTTAATTAAAGAGAAATGGCCTCGAATTTAATTGAGACATAGAGAGGTTCACTATGGGAGTTACGACAGTGATCCTAGATGCAAAAAGAGAATCGCGACCGCAATTAGAACTTGCAATCGTGAAGTTTATAACTCAAGAATCCCTCCAACAGATTCTTGATCAACCAATATAGTTTTGCCACGTGTCAACTAGCCGTTTAACACATTTAAAGATCACGACTGCGAAAGTGTAGTTGCCACCGCAAAATGGAGATTGCAACAACGATTAAGACTCTGCGACTGCGATCAAGTCTAACAGAATATTAAATACAGATTTTCTATCTGTTATGAAGAGATTTGACCATGACCCACTTGTAATGGCTCTTTGGTAGTGGGAAACTATAAATACTCCCTCCAAAAGTCTTAAACAAAGTTCAACTTGTCTAAGTGGCCAAACCCTTACAATTTAATTTCTAGAGTTTTAAACAATTAAATTCATACTTTGTGTTTGTTGGTGAGCATTGAATACTCTAAGGGTTGGGTGGTAGCCACAAACACAGGTTGGGGAATTAGTCTTAGAAAACTCTTATTTAGATTTTAGTGTGAGTTTTGAGAAAATACTTGCAAAGTTTGAGTGTGACCTTTAGAAAAACACACATTTAGGTTTGAGTATGAGTCTTAGAAAAACACTTGTAAAGTTTGATTTGACTCTAAATACTAAGTTAAGAGCGAACTTATTAGAACTTCATAAATAGTGGAAATACCAAATTGAAGTTGGGGAATAATTGTAGGTTTGTTATACCCGAATCACTGTAAATCTTTGTGTATTCTTTTTTTCTCTATTCCTATATCTTAATTCTAAAATTTTTAGTTATCCACCAATTCAACTCTGTTATTGGTACATATTGGACAATAATTATACTAAAAATACATTTGATTATATTATATTATATTACATTATGACATACCAAATAAACCTTAAGCAGATAAATTGATATATTATTTTTTTATCACAAATAAAATCCAGAAATTAATTTTATACTACTATATATGGTAACATGGTAAGGGAATTATCAAGAAGTTAGATCGCTCCAATGAAATATGATATTATATGTTAAAAAGGAACAATAGCCCCAAAAATAAGCACAAAAATAGTGGGCTTAGATAAACTTGGGTGAAAGAGATAATTAAATCAAATTATTTAGAAAATTAGGTAGTGTACTTTCCAATAGAGTACCTTGTATTTATCCATGGAAGTATAATCATTAACTTGAAAATGAAATGTCAAGTTGTTATAAATGATAGCATTTTGAAAAGAAACAAAATTACTAGTCTTTAATTAGTAAGTTTAATTAGCTACATACCATACACTACTTAATCAATTAAGCAGTCAATTTATACATGTATATATACATGTCAATTCATAACAAAGCCATCTTTCATCTACCTCTAAGCCTAAATTAGTGGGCCATGTTTGGTGATTTGGGCAATCTAAATTATTATTTTTATTATATAGATAGATTTATTAAACTCAACATGTCTTCAATCAATTCTACAAGAAAAGCACGAATAATGACTACTAAAGAAGAGAGTAATTTACTGATTAGGTAGGAGACATATTATCACAAGAAAGAGACTTTGTCATTTGGCCAAAAAAAAAAAAAAAAAAAAGAGAGACTTTGTCAAGTAATTGCTGGTGAACTAGATGTGATTAGAAATAGACTACTTTTTTTTACTGAATATTTTGTTTGCAGAAAATATTTTTGTGGAAAACATTTTTTTTTTTTTAACGTTTGAAATGTTTTAAAAAAAATTAGTTGATGAAAATTTTTTTCTTAATTAATGAAAAATTAAATCATTTTTAAGAAAAATGACTTTCTTTTTTTAAAATAGAAAATTATTTTATGGATTTTGATAAATTTATTATAATAAAAAATATACAAATTGAAATTTATTAATTCACTTATTACTAATACTCACCACTAACATCACCACCAACTATTAGTGGCTATCAAATTTGTTATTTTTGTGTATTTTTCCTCATATTTGATAAGAAAATTTAAAACAATAAAATTTTTATAAATTTAAATATGTTTTGTAGGACTGTAAAAAAAAAAATGTTTTGTAGGATTATAAATTGAAATTTGTATTTTTTAACTAATTTTTAATATTGTAACTAAACAACAAAAAATTAGATATTTAAAAAATATTTTTTGGAATTAAAAATTATTTTTTAAAGACAAATTATTTTCCACTACACAAATGGAGCCTACATATAATTACTCAATGATTAGACTTTGCTTTAACTTATTATTATTATTTTTTTTAAATTTTGCATTATGTTATTATTTTTGAACTCAAAAGAAAATATACACTCTATATATTTATATATTAAGTCTAAAACTTAGAAAAATCTTCCACCATTAGGTGGACATTCTCTAATACCTTTAAACTATTTTTCTTTTTTCTCATAAAATAGTTCTAATGATTGTATTCTTACCATAAGATCAAAATTGTCAAATATTTAATTTTTTAAAATTAATTTTTAATTTTTTAGCATTGGAAGAGAAAATTAAACTCAAGTCTGTTATTATTCATATCACATATACACTTAGGGTGTGTTTGGTAGGTCGTAATGAAATGTAATATAATGTAATCAAATGAATTTCTAATATAAATTTGTGTTAAAAATTTATTTGATTACATAACATTACATCCCAATTAAAAATTTATTTAATTACATTATATTACATTCATTACGATTTATCAAATACACTTTTACTATTAAATTATGCGTTAGAATACATTTTGTTTGGGTAACATATTTTTTGGTGAAATTGTTTCAAATTTTCAATAACATTGATGTGTAGAATATTGAGCCATATAATTAACTTAATAATTCTTACCAGCTGTGCTATACTATTGATAGATGGTCATTTTCATTTGCAGAAAAAAAGAATAATTTATTAGAAGATATACATAGGAAAAGGAACATTTGAAAATATTTGGAAAACAACTCTAGATTACCTATTGATGATGATAATGATCATATCATTGTCATTTTCAATAGTTGAGGTATTTTGTTTGAATATTGGCATTGTTCATCATAAAATCTGTATCTTACTGCACAAACAAGACAAAAACTATTTGGTCTACATGAATAGGGAAATAATTGACAAACAAGTTCATTATTAGCAACCAGGCGCAGACAAGATGAGACAAGTTTTAGGTTCTGGTGATGACTTTAGGGAAGTAGTTTGGATTTAAAATGGATCTATGGTTGTGCATTTGTTTTCACATTAATTAGCCCTAAATAATAAAAGAAAATAATTAATTATGCAAACATATTTCAATGTAGCATTGTTTTTCAAAATCTCCAACGTAATATATAACAAAAATAGTTAAGATTTCTTTTAGGTTGAAAGATTTTTAATATTGTAAAATTCATAAATTTTAAGAATATCACCATAAATTAATAAATTATTAGGGATAATTTTAGAATAAAAAATTATTACAATCCCTCGTACACACAAAAATAATGGAATTTGAACTTTCTTACTTAAAAGGTGAAAAATTAAAACTTTCAAAAATAAACGATTTTTGAAAGATGAGATATTTTTTAAAATCGATGATTTTTACTGTCTTTTATATTGCTAAACGGTGGATTTAACCTAAATCCATAAATTTTATAAAATTTCTTATCTAAAATCCCTCGTACAAATGAGGCCTAAAATCTTGAATGCATTCATAATATATAATTAAAATTTGAGTAAACTACTATTTAGTTTCTGATATTTGACTTAATTAACTATTTAGTTTCTATATTTTGTGAAACTGACTATTTAATCCTTAAAATTTTATTCCGTCAATAAAATTAATCCTTTCATCCAAAATTAGTCTTATTTACTGTTAAAATAAAGGTGAAATGGCGAAAATTGCCTTACTCGGATTACTATTTAATCTCTGATATTTGACTTAATTAACTATTTAGTCTCTATATTTTTACAATTTCATCTTAATTTAATAGTAAATTAGATAAATTTTGGACGGAATGACTAATTCTATTGACGAAATAAAACTTCAAAGATCAAACAGTCAATTTCACAAAATATATAGACTAAATAGTTAATTAAATCAAATCTCAAGAATTAAATAATAGTTTACGCTCAAAATTTCAAACAGATTTATAATCATAATAAAGTTACACATGTAAGTAAAATTTGGAATAAATTTGTACTCCATAATAATTAATAAAGTGCTTTAAAACAATAAATTGCAATCTCCTAAACCAAAATCTCAAATGAATTTGTAATACATAACGGAGTTACAATATAATAAAAATTCAAATAGATTTGTAATACATAATTAAAATCTCGAACAAATTTATACTAATATATAATGAAGTTACACATGTAATCAAGATCTCAAAGCATTTGTAAAACATAATAAAATTACACATTTAATCAAAATCTCATATAGACTCATAATAAATAATATAATTACATTTATAATTAAAATTTTTTAAAATGAATTCATTACAAGTGCAACCAAAATCTCAAGCTGAGTTTTTAATTCATAGTAGAATTACACATATAATTTTAACAGTGTATATCATAATGATGGAAAATTATATGATGGAAAATTCTTACCTGCACTAGATATATAGACTTATCTGATATAACAAATCAATCAATGATATGATATTTTATCAAATATGATTTTTTTTTTTTTGTATATTTTTTACTCAATGAAAAAATATTATCTTTTTTCATTTTATATTTTATTGTCTTATTAAATTAGTGTATACACTCAGTTTAGACAATAATTATTCTCACTGGATAATGAATAGAGTAAATAATTTGAATTTGTATGATTTTTTTGAATATTTTTTATATTATTGAAAAAATATATATGAAATGATGGATTAATTAATCATGTGGGGGTTTAATTACTATTCATGGAAAAAGAATGAGAGCCCCCCCAATCATGGTAGTTAGTAAGATTCGAGAAGATCTTCCATTGAATAAATAAAGGATTAGAGTTAGAACTTAACGTCAATCACGCAAACATCCTAAAATAATTAGCAACACAGCAGGCCCATAAACAATGGCAATCTCTCTCTATTTGACAAGCTTATTATAAGTCTAAGCCAAGTCTTTCGTATAGCAAATCAGTGACGTTAGGTTCAATTTTTCCAAGCTAACCCATATGTCTTCTTTTGTGAGGTAAAGTGTTTGAATCTTGCAACTTGAAATCTATGATTAGATACGCAAACTTTAAATGAGAAAACAAGTTAGTAATACTTGGATATCAGAAAATTAATTGTAAATGTCAAAGAATAATATACACTCTTTTCATTTTAAAATATTTATTTTTTAAGATTTTAGCATATAAATTAATAATATTAAGATATCAGAAAATTAAATATATTTTGTCTTCTATAATTTAATTGTATCTTGTCATTTATACTTAATCTTTAAAAAAATAAAATCGGATATTAGATTTTGAAAGGTAACTTTTAAATTAGAAACAAATTAATAGCATTTAGAAATCTGAAAATTAATGTAAATATGAAAAAAAAATAGTATATACAAATATAGAATTTAATGTATTTAGTCTTTTTTTATAATTAACCTTTAATAAAATAAAATCGAAAAAATCCTATATTTTAATAATTCAATTATAACCGATTGTTTATTTTATTAAATGCAATAAATTAAGAATTTAAATAATAAAAACCTTTCTTAAAAAAAATAATTAGAATACATTCTAATAATGTTTAATATTTCAATCGTATTTAAGTTTCAGCATATAAATTATATCAAATTAATAAGTTAAACTTAACAAAAAATAAAATGATATTTAAAATTTCTCGTGTTTTATAATTTCAATTTTAATCTTATCGTTAGATTAAAATCTCATTTATGAAATGATTATTATTAAGCTTTGTTCGCATCCTTTAAAAAATCAAATATTAACCAAGGGGTTTATATTCTAACCTACAAGATTAATCAAATATTATCCAAGAGTTTATATTCTAACCTACAAGACTTTCAAATAATTGTCACCTACAAGAAAGACACATAGCATTAAACTATAATTTCAATAGCCATATATGTACTATATAAAATCATAGTCCAACTCAAATACATATATATTAATTAATTAATTATATAAATACTAACCTCAATTTCTATATATAGTATATAACTATGTACCATATACTGTAAGTACCATAGCTAAGCAGCAATATTATATTATATAAGGCTTGCTGTGAGCATAATATAGTCTACAAGCTAGCTCCCTTCAAGTTTCTTGCTTATTATCTCTCTGTGTTTTTCTTGGTAATCCTTGCTTTTTCCTCCTGTTCTTTGGGATTTTCACAACCAACTATACCTCCCTTTCCCTTTCCTTTTCTGCCAAAACTTCTTAATCAACTATACAATTTAAACACTTCTGCCCTTATTATAAATACATAAAATTAGTACTCACCACTACACCTCACAGTTCTTGATTCCCATCTTTCAAGTCTTCTCTTATGGCTGATATTGATCGCTATCACACAAAATCTAATTCTATCACTAGCAGCAACAACAACAACAACACTACCCTGAAGCTTTTTGGGTTCAACATTTCAGAGAATGGTAATGATAATAATAATAATAATATATCTGTGGATGATTCAAGAAAATCTCCATCTGGGTATTCAGAATCAGAGACTGAAACTCGAAAATATGAATGTCAATACTGTTTCAGGGAATTTGCAAATTCACAAGCACTTGGTGGGCATCAAAATGCTCATAAAAAAGAAAGGCAACTTTTGAAGCGCGCACAAATTCAAGCCTCTCGTAATCTTGCTAATTCTTATGTTCCTACTTCCATGTTCTCCACCTTCTCGTCGTTTCCGCCGCACCTTCTCCCTCCTGGGGCTGTTCCGGTGCCGCACCACCAGTCCCCTTCATGGTTTTATACGTCACATGGCAGGCCGCCCTTCTTTTCTGGTCATGGTTCTGGACTTCATGAGAGTCTGGGACTCCATGCTAGAACTTCGCCGGAGGAGTGGAATGGATTAGCAGGAGAAGATGGTGGGCCTGATCGCCGGAATAAGGGCTTGGGTTTGGACTTGCATCTAAGTCTTTAATGAACAGCTGTATACTGATTTGGGCTTCCACTTAAGTTTTAGCTCAATTTACTTGTTTGAGAAATCAAGGACAATGTACATCTTCCAACTTTTATAATTTGGTAAATTTTTTCCTCAAATTATTAATACTTTTTATGGTACAATAGATAAATCTATCCTTAACTTTGCTGTTTATATATATATATACACATACACACACTCAGTTCTACTCCTATTCGAAATTTTGGTTGTAATTTGATTAATTTAGTTATTAATTTGATTATTAGTAGTTTACTATACTTAAAAAAAAAAAAAAAGTAGTTTATCAATTCACAAAATTGGACAACTCAATTGGTTTATATTGGAATTTATAAATTAAATTGATAATATTGAACATGTTGAGGAGGAGGAGGATTGTAACTTTGCCCTACTAAATTGATCAATTTTATCCCCACTCAATAGTATTAATTATCTCATAATCTATTTAACTTTAAATTTTATTTTTTGAAATATATATATATATATATATATATATATACACACACACAAAACTATAGCAATTTTAAAAAGATATGTTAATTTTTATATCTCTACACACATTCTGCATTACTAATATAGGAGGCTAAAACCAACCCACACTTTGTTAACTTTTGAATTATTTGTTTATAATATTTAATTTGAGCTAAAATGTAAATGATATTTTTATTTAGTTAGAATATTAATGAAAATAGAGAAAAATAGAATTATTTAAAAGATTTAGTCCATTTATTTATTTTAAATATAATTTTTTATACTTATCATATATGCTTATCAAAATTTGTATATATATATGAAGGAGTGAAATTTAAACTTCACGTAATTATCTAAGTGTTATATGTTGATTTTACTCGAATTTTGACAGAGAAAGGCAGGTTATGTATAAAGACTTTCAATAGTCTAAATTTTTTCTGGAGTCGTAGCAGCATTATATATAAAGTAGGAGTCGTATTCAGTTTGTTCGGGTCATATTTAGAGATAGAAATGGGAGTTTTTGTTAGAGACATTCTCTGAATGGCGATACTTATCCTACTTAGGTAATCGGCAATTTATCATCATGTGCGATCTCTTTAGTTAAAAGTGTAACATATATATTTATCATGAAATTGTACGAAGTGTGCATCATCATATTAAATATGAAGAAAAAATTTCTTCTTTTTCTATGGTGCAATTTTTTTCTCTTACTTTCTTTCTAAATGGAGTGTAAAGGCGTAAAGAGAAAGAATAATATGATTTTTTTTTGGATTTATTGCTGCACTAAATACGAGGAAAAAACCTTTTCTTTTTCGTGGATAATTTTCGACATAACCCAAATAAATGATACGACATGACACATACTTAAAGGAGTTTGAATTTAAAATAAATAGGTTCGGATTGTAAACATGTAAACCAGTTTATACCCAAAAAAAAAACAAAAAACTAGGATTAAACAAGTTGATCAATCTAATAAGTGAGTGATACGATTAAATAAGTTTATTCTCTTTATATATATATATATATATATATATATATATGAAAATATTTTATCACTTGAAAGGTAAGATCTAAGTATGTCGTTTGAGTCATTTTATATTTAAAAAATATATTTTTTGAAATTTAAATAATTAATTTTTTATTCAACAAATATATTTTTTAAAATTTAATTTATTAAATGAGTTACAGGGGTCGATCTATATAATCTAGTTAATAAACGTGTCCATTTTTATTTGATATTTTGATATAATTAGTTAAATATGTCGTATTCGAGTTGACTATTTTTATATTATACACATATCTCGACACAACATAATTATATATAACACGATATGAATTGCCAACCCTACTTTTCCCTTTTCTTTCATTTCATTCATTTCTTTTTCTTACTTTCTTTCTCAATGAAGTGTAAAAGAAAATAGAATAATTTTAATTTTTTGTGGATCATCGCTTTATTAAATATGAGGAAATTTTTTTCCCCTTGTGTTCTTTCTTTTATTTCTTTTTTTTTTTTTTCCAAACAGAGCTTAAAGAAAAAAAAATTTAAATCAACATTTAGGATAAAAGCTTTTGAGTGTATGAAAAAATATATATATATATATTTTTTTAGTGTTAAGAAAATAAGAGATTTGAATTTGAACTTACTGCTTACTTGAGAAATGCATTATCATTAGATGTGAGGAACTTTTGGTGTATATAATTGACGTTAAATGAACAAAGTTGGGTGCATTTTAGATAAAAAAAAAAGTTGTGTCCAAGTTGGGATCATAAGATTAGTAGAATTCATGCGTGACATTAAGGTAAGACTAACAAATCAAACAAAATTTATGCGTTAATACTTTATATTATTCAAATAAAATCGACAGAATTTAAGCTTAATGAAATACTAATTTCAATTTAATAGTAATAGTAATTGATGAGTCGTGAAGAGGGGGGTTG
Source organism: Reutealis trisperma (assembly GCA_947687605.1). Taxonomy (NCBI): domain Eukaryota; kingdom Viridiplantae; phylum Streptophyta; class Magnoliopsida; order Malpighiales; family Euphorbiaceae; genus Reutealis; species Reutealis trisperma. The sequence goes on along the minus strand of CANTUT010000095.1, from coordinate 1,961,136 downwards.
TAAAAAGGGTCTTTCTTGAGAGAGCTTGAAGTTGAAACGGGGTTGCCGAATTGGAAAGTGGTTTCCTATAAGAAAACGAAAGAAATAACTATTAAGAATATGTTTGGTAAGTCGTAATGAGATATAATATAATATAGTAATCAAATGAATTTCTAATATAAATTTACATTAAAAATTCATTTAATTACATTACATTATGTTTCATTACCCCCTAACAAACGTATTCTAAAAGTTCAAGTCCAAGGGCTTGGTGATAGCTAAATCTTAGGATTGAGCACAGATATTAAAAATCTCGATTTAAACCAAATAACCAGATTAAAAATATTTAGAATTAGATCAAATCGTTAATTTTCTGACTTTTTTTGAATCGAACTGCACCGAGTAAAATATTTTGGTATAGTTCTTGATATTAATATATATCCGAACCGAGAACTAAGCTGAATTGAACTGAATTGTATCGAATTAAATTGAATCAAAATAACTGAAATGTTTTAGTTTTTTATTTACAATATATAAGCAATGCTGATTGAATAATATATAGAATACAAAAATAATAAGATTATACATGATATTATACCAATTATCAAATTATATCACAAGAAAAAATAAATAAATTATAAATGTATATACATCAATTGAATATAACTATTGATATCTATACAATTTAGTTCAATATTAAGTTCATTAAATATGTATTAATGAAAAATTAGTAATATAATATGGAGTAAGTTTTAATAATACTAAGATATAAGCATATATTATAATAAAATATTTTAAATTTACTATATATATGTTTTAGGAAAAAAACTTTTAATATATATTAAGATTTAGTTGAATTGAGTTGTATATATTATGAAGTTAATGAGTGATAATAAGAAAGTATGATATATTAATATATAAAAATATACATTGAAATAAAAATATACATACATGCTAGAATAATTTCACAAATTCATTTTATTTATAAGACATGAATAAATAGCATTAAATCATTTAATTTACATAGATAAAATAATAACTTCACTTCCACATAATACACGAATCTAGTGCAATTATCAAACCACATATATTATGATAGATGATCAATGCAATTCATGATTTCCTAGAATTTAGATTTGTATTTATCATGTATTAAAACACTACATCAAAACTTTTTGTGTTTATCGTTTAATTTTCAATTTATTTGATTTATTTTTTTTTTCTTGTGATGATGGATCTTTTTATATGTTTTTATGATTTTAGTTCATTTTTGAATGCACATAAAGAGTTTAATGAATTAACCGAAATGTTTGTGATAAGCATCAAACATACAAATACTATATGATACGATCTAAGTATATATATATGAAATAGATACCAAACATATACCATTTTATGAGTTTGTTCTTTTGTGAACAAAATAAAACAATGTATATATTAATTTGTTATTATCTTCTTTTCTTTTTCTTTTTTTTTTTTTAACTTAATTTTGTTGTGATGTGCCTTTTGATATTCTTTAGCATTAATTTTCTTTTTAGTTTTATAGGAGCAGGTGTTTTGTTTTCTACTGTAGATTGCCTAGTTACTGGATTTTCTTTAACTATTTATATATCTTTTGAGCTCTACTTTGTTTTTTTGCTAGAAGCATGAGGTTTTGTTCATGCTCTATTGCTTGTAACTTTAGTCCTAGGTAGAATTTTTTCATCAATTTGGATACCTTGTCCAAACTTAGTTTTTTCCTATTTTTTAATTAATAAAAGAATTTTGCTCATCAATGAAAAGAGAATCAAGCTGCTGTAATGGTTACTACAAAAGATCACGAGGTAGCTACTTGTTTTTGTTGTTGTTGGCCACTATTAATCATATTAGTTCAAGAATATATGTAACATATGCCAAAATGCATGATATGCATACTATTTTTTGAACTTTTTTTTTTTTTTGAAATAATTACTATTCATAATACATTACATACATAAACAGCAAATATACGAAATATATACCAAATATATATACGAAATATATATTATTTGTATACCAATTGTATATAAATATATACAAAATATATATGAAAAATTACATGAAATGGAAGTTATTTCTTGAAATTTAGAAAATGTATATCAAATATTAAATATATACTAGACATATACCAGATATATATTAAAATTTAGGTCAAAATACAATAAAAAGTTCATAAAAAATATATCAAACATATATCATTTGCTCAAAAAACATACCAAATTTATACTACGGTATAAATGTTATTGCATCATATTTTTGAAATTTTTTTGATTATTTCTGTAAATATCCCTAATAATAATAACAATAAGTAGCCCAACTGTCCAATTAATTGAACAAAACCAAGCAACTTAACGGTCTAATTGACATGTGGCGGCAAAATTTAATAAGGAGCCTCTCGAATCCAAATCTGAAACAAAAAGAGGTGTAGAAAATACAGTCAACTAATGATAAATTGATTATTTCAGTTATTATTTGGTTTTTTGACTACTAAATTTAGGAGTGTTTGATAGCATCTAAAATTACAATTTTCAGCACTTAATTATTAATTATAAGTTGTTTGGTAATATAGTTTTAAATTAAAAATTATTTAAAATGATAAATTAAAATTTTTAATTTAAAATATGAACTAAATATTTTTACAATTTAAAAATTATATCATTTATCTTATTCAGCATTTAAATTGAAAGATGGCAATTTTACCCATAACGTTGGGTATTCAATCTGACACACTCCATTTAGTAAATGAGATAGGGTGAATTTTCTAATTTATACTCAAATATAATTTGAGTCAGTTATATGACAAAATAATACTAAAAAAAATTTTTGAAAAGAAAAATAAAAAAATATATAAATGAGTATATCTAACTCGTCCCACCACACCTCACTGCCCAGCTCAATCCTACCTAAAGTAGGGTGAGTGACAAGATGAGTATTTTATTTTTTAAACGGGTCAAGTTCAAGTTTTACAAAAATTATGGCCTTACTATTTTTTATTGTTAAGATCCTATAAATTGATTGAAATCTGCATCTTAAATCTGATCCGTTGCCATGCTTACTTAAATTTTCAACACTTAATTTTATAATCAAATAATACGCAACTCTAGTCTAGATATTTTCTTTTTGGCCAAAGAAGAAAAGTGCATTCATTAATAGAGCAATAAACACATTGCATACAATTCAAGTACAGCCACATATAGATGCCTAACAATTAAACCTATACAAAATTGAACATATAGATGCCCAACAATTAAACATATAGATGCCCAACAATTAAACTAGGGCTTCAAGCCCATATCATTCCCAGCCCAATGGCCTACAAGAAAAGAGAAACAACTCTAATATCCCTTACTCTATCTCCCTTTTGAGAACCTTTAACTCTCTTTGCCTTTACCTCTTTGGCACTTGAGATAGAGAAATAAGGACCACGTAAGAGACTAAGGGATTTTTGCTAGCCGATCCGAAGAAGACATGCATTGAATAGACATAAAGAAAGCCACCTAAGGAAGTAGGATTCATGAACACCGAGTGACTGACGAGGCTCAAATTTCATCTAAGTTTTTGGTAGTAGCTATGGAAATTTTTTAACCCGCCATTGGTAAATGAGCTCTTTCTATGATATAGATCTAACAGCCAATAATCAATCTCTGAGACTCCAACAGCGAAATATGCACTTTCTTCCCCCTCCCATCATCTATCATCTTTTAGGAGCCCATCAAAACACAACATGCAATGGGAAAGCCGACTATTGTCGTAGACAAACATGGCAAGGCTATTGCCATGAGACAAAAATAAAACTATAATAACAAAAATACAAGGTCCAAGCGAACTAGGAGATAAATAAAGCATGAAAAGGAAAGAAATCCTTGAATATAAAAAATAAAATGAAGAAATTTGGAGATCCCTTATAGTGACTAGAGTTACTAGAGGGCTCTTATTTTAGAAACCGTAAAAGAAGGCATATAGGCTCTGAAGCAACTTAGAGAAAAAAGGAAATAGATAGGATTGTTCCCTTTTGATTTACCATAGTCTAGATTAGTGTTCGATCAAGCTAGATTCATATTAATAATATGAATAAACATGTATAAAATAATTACTAATTAGGGTAGGGTAGGTAAGTGAAAATGGAATTGGAAATAGTTCAATGGAATGAAATTACGAGAATAGTAATTAGAATGTAAGCAAAATATGAGAATGAGAATAAGATTACGGAATGAAAAATATGTGTTTGGCATGCAAAATTTGGAATGAAAATAAAACAATTAATTTGAATTTGGAGCAAAAAATTATCTTGATGGGGATTTATTATCAATATATTTAACTCTGCACTAAAACTTGAACACATTGGAGAATATGTGAGAGCAAGTTGCTTGAATGGATTGGAGAAATATTTGGGAGCAAGTTGTTATAAGACATTAATTTGATAGCGCGCAAGTAATAGGTTGTCACTCCCGCATCAAAACTTATTATTTCCATCTTTTTCATTCCCGCTTATTCCCACGTCTCCCTTAGTAATAAAAATCCTAGAGTATTTTAATTTTATTCTAAATCTTTTATTCCAATTTCTACTATTCCGATCCACCAAACAATCCAAATTTTAGGAATAAATATTTTATTTTCATTCCAACTTTACTATTCCAACTAACCAAACAATGGCTAATTATAAAATCTAATATAAATTATTCTACTCAAATAAGTAATAAAATATATATTTTATACGTAAAAAATAAACAATTTTATAAATATAAAAAAAGGTATTTGTCTGTATATTTTCAATTAAAACAACAATTTTAAACAAAATTATGATCATCTATTTGTCTATTACTTAATAAGATTAATTATTATAAATTGTATCCATTGTTCCTTTTATTTTATTTTTTTAATCAAATGTTTCTATAATTGAATTAATATCAAATTGTCTAGAATTTTATTCTCTTTATGAGTGATTAAAGCGCATCTATATCTAATATAGTACTAAGTACATATATTATTTGAACAATAAATTTTTATTCGAATCTTTCTAATAATACCCTATATTAAAAATGTAAGTAATTAACGGGTTGAAAAGAAAACAATTCTCTATTACATTCTGTAATTTTATTTTGATATTTTTCATTGTAGAAAATATATGCGCTATTGTTATTGCAATAACAGAATTAAATAAAATTTTGCAACTGATAATGCCTTTTAAAAGGTTTAAATTTCAATCAACGTCAAGCTAAAAATGTTTAATTGAATTTTTACATGTAAATTTTTTATTATTTTTTAAAAAATATAAGGATAGAATTTACTTGCGAGCATGTAAATATTTTGAACATTAAATGATTTGTAGCTATTTATTTAGGACTAAGCACATACTGAGAATAAATAATTACATTGCATTCTTTATATTAATTTTTTATTTCTTATAATTGTAATCTAAAGATTTCTCAAAAATATTGAGAGCAAACAATAATCATTGTTCTTGTTAAAGGTTTTTTAAAAACATTGGAGGCAACCGCAGTCTACCGGATGCCATTGTTAATAGAAATCACGACTTTTTTTTTTTTTTTTTTTTTTTATCAATTTGTTAGATAGTCAGCCGTCGGCCAAATAATAAAAAAATTGATTTTTTATAATAAACCCAAAAATTGAATTTCCTCCCAACAAAATAAGCTTAATTCATTTATTCAGTATTTAATCATTTCAAATTTTTTAATGATAATTATTTTAAAACTTTCAATTAAATTAAAAATCATTTAAAATAATAAGTTAAAATTTTAATATAATAAATAATTAGTTATTAAGGATAAAAATGACTCAATAACTTAATAGACCGTAAAAACCTAATAATCTATCTCTATCATAAAACTAAAGACCTTTGCCAAGATTAAAACACATAGCAAAAGCTCAAAAGGGACAAGTCCAGAAAACCCAAGCCTCTAAGTTCATACTGGTGAAGCCTTCTCAAAGCTTCATTGCTTTGGTCACAAGTTACTTATTTTGCAAGCTATTTTGTATGATAAAAGGTTCCTGGTATAAACGTTACTGTTAAGTGTTAGAAAGGTTCTTGGATAAGCAGCGTGCTTTTGGATGCTGACACTACCATTTACCTGAAGCATCCACCGAGATTAGATAGGTGCACATGCGCCCATTACTTTTCTACTAACCACATCAATCAAGAATATGATGTGTGAAAGGACATTCTCTCTCTTGCAAAAAATGTATCTAATCTTTATTTTATGCAAAGCCATAAAAAATAGAAGAATGAACATAAAACTTAGTTAGATCAAACTTTACACTCTCTTATATTTTTCTCTCACTAAATAATTCTTTAACCGGAGAAAAAAAAAATTTTCTTCTGATCACCAACGAAGTCTACTAAATTGATTTGAATATCGAAAACTCTTTCGCCAGACATAAAGTTTAATCCTCTTGACTGTCTTTCATTTTTTGCAGGCTCAAAAAATAAAGGCTCGACATAAAAAATTCAGTCCATTAACTCTTTTTTGATTAATCTCTGATTAGTTAGATTTTTAAATATTTGTATAATTCAAAAATTATATCACTTAAATTTTTTCTACTTAATTTTTAATTTTATTAAATGTGATATAAGTAGCGGTCTTGCGATCATGTGCCGCTCAAAGTCTGATCCAGTCCAACTCATAATGTTACACAGCCCAAACCCATTTAGAAGCTCAGTCTCGGGACCCAAAATCTAAAGTGGGCAGAGCTGGTCTCTGATATTTTTGCAAAGGAAATAGCAATCCAAATTCGGAGGACTTACCGTACTTTCGTGTCCAAACAAGCGCTTCTCGCTAGTTGCTACTCAACTGCTAAGCCTCAAAAATTTTCAGGCTTTCAGCTCTGTCACTCCCTCCCTCACCTACTATTTTCTTTTACGAATTTGAAGTATATCAAACGTAGGAAGGTCAGTTTCGAGTTCCTCTTGTATCAAGTCTGTGGAGTTTCTAATCTGGGTAACTTGCGATTTTGTGTTTTTTTGAACTGACTCTGTATTGTTGCGCTGCTTCTGAGCTTATCAGAAATGGGTATTCCGTTGTTTTTTCTGTTAATGTTATCTCTATTTTGTTTTTTTTTTAATGCCCAATTTATATAGAAATTTGTTTTAGCTTCTAGGTTGCTGGAATTGTATTTTTAGATTTCAAATTCTCTGATTTTGTATTTTGTACTCAGTATAATTTAACGGGTTCATTCATCTCATTATTTGATTCATTACACTAATGTTTATTAACAAACTATTGCTCATTTTTATGTGTAGGTCAATGTTGTATGCAGTCTCAATCTCTAATTCTTGCATTTTGTGTCCAAGAAATGCTCTCTTTCAACAAAGGCATTTAGTTCCTTCTAGGCGGTCTATACGTGCTTCAGTTTCAAATAACAGCAATGGAGTTAAAGTAGAGTATACTCCTTGGCTAATCGTTGGATTGGGTAACCCTGGAAATAAGTACCATGGCACTAGACACAATGTAATTAAATGAATGTTATGAATTTTCTGGATTTATTTTTGTTATGTGGCATGTTATTGATTTAAGAAGATTACCTCTATCAGGTTGGCTTTGAAATGATTGATCGAATTGCACAAGAAGAAGGTGTTGTGATGAACACAATTCAGTCAAAGGCTCTGATTGGAATAGGTTGTTAAGTTGAATATTCTTTGCTTATTTATGTTTGTGAAATTCTTTTTTTGTTTGTTTGGTATTTATTTGATGGTTTATTTTTTATTCTTTGTGTGATCAGTACAGGTTGCATCAAAGAGGTTCCAATTCTGTTGGCGAAACCTCAGGCATACATGAATTTTAGTGGGGAATCGGTTAGTTCTATCTCTTATTTGACAGCTTGAGTTAACCTTGCCATTACAATTTCCTTCAAGTGTTTACTTTTTGACATGTATGACAATTTGTATCAGCTTTGGTAATGGGAGACTGATGTCCTTGGGAAACTAACTGTATATAATTGGAATATCATACAACATCCTTTATCACTATAAAATGTTATAGAATCTTATAGCAATCGCTATGATTTATAGCAAGAGATGTTGCAGATTTCAGCTCTTTAAGGGTGAGCCAAGCCACCAATTTCTATGATGGTCTTTTGATGATAATTTTTTATATCAGCTGCGGTGTAATCCACAATTAAGCCTTTCAACTGCTATGTGGAGTCCAGATTTCTTTGTTTAAAAAGTTTAACTCCAGAAATTGCACATGTTTGCATAATTGTGCATTGTCTTGATTGATTCAGTGTTCCTTGCAAAAAGAAATCTCTATTATGACTTTTTTTTCGTGTGTTTTTTTGGTGTTGGATGAAAGCAGATAAGCTCTACAACTTAAAATAAAATTGATAGACTAAATTTTTATATCTCAATACAATTTTAATTACTGCTTCCATCTGTTTTGCTTTGCAGAAATGTATATTCATCACTAAAATTCACATCTGAAAAGCAAGTATGTCAACTCAAATGGTGTTTGCTGGAAGATTAGTATATTGGATTGTGATAAAATTTGATTGTTTAACCTAATTTTGAGCACTCCCTTGATTTGCTGAACTTCATGTTTTAGTTGATTTTCAAATTCTGATTATTTGCTTTGAGGTGGTGAATAAATAAAATAGAAGATTGCCTGGGGTCTTATGGCAGATGAACTCTAAAATATAGCTGAACATGAAGGAGATACAAAAAATCATCAGTAGATTGAGTTAAAAAGTTGGGTGATTGAGTTTAATTTGTCCTTTTTCTTTTTCTCGGGGCACAGGACGATGATCAAATTTAATTGAATTATCTTTAAGAACTAAGAGAATAGTGGAACTGGAATGGACATGATTCTTCAACTTTATCATATGTCAAAAATGATGTATATGTTTCATCAAACTTCTCTTAATGGGTCACTTGTATTAGACTTTTTAAGCCTTTTTTGTGACTACCTTAAGCAGCTAATTTGTATGCTTAACTTTTCTTCTTCTCATTGTTGCCAAGGTTGGACCACTTGCTGCTTATTATCAAGTGCCTCTGCGCCATATTTTATTGGTATGCTTTTTAAAACCTTGCTGCAGTGCAAAAGAAATTTGATTGCATCAACGTGTAAATATTTAGAGCATTTTATTTAAACTCGTAGATCTATGATGAGATGAGCCTACCTAATGGCGTTGTGAGGCTTCAACCAAAAGGAGGACATGGCCATCATAATGGGTATGTCTTTCAGTTATAACTTAGGAGAGCTTGAAAAGATCAGTTTTATGTTCTTGATGTTTCGAATCCTTTCTTGCTTACTTTTTATTTAGGCTATATTTTATTTCCTGGTAGTTTATGAATAGCCACTTCACACAAAATTGGTGAAGGGTAGAAATTTTTCCTTTTATCCCTTTCAAAACCCTGTTTTGCCTGGATGACTATTCTGTCTTGGTTTTTGTTTATGGCTTTAATGCCATCAAATGCTGGTCTAATTTTGGGAGCTACCTATTGAACAAAATTTTTGGAAAAAAAAAAAAAATCCTATGGTTTAGTGCTTTGACCCTCAAGGAATAGATAATTTTTCTGTCGTTATGTTACCACACTCAGTCTTATTTTGGTATCTCATTTTACTAATATCACTTAAAAGTGACAACTATGTTTAAGCACTATCCAACTAAGTGGATTTACACTGATGCCATTTTAGCTTTTTTTTTTCAGACAATTTAATTACAACAGTAAAAAAAACATAAAAAATGGTGATTTTTCCTAGATGTATTATGAATATCATTAATGAAGCATTTAGGCTATGCCATATCAATACCATTTAAATATAATATTAGTTAAAATGGTACCAAAGTAACAATAGATGAAATCTCATGGTTCTAAAATGCAGAAAAAGAATTTTGACTTATTTTTCTACCAATCATTGTAATTTTTTAAATTTCTATTGTTTTGAGCATCTATATCCTCTATTGTTACTTGGCTGACACCTGGAAGTTATCCAAAATTGATTTCTCATTTTCTTTTGGGTTAATCCTGTCTAATTTAATATATATACCATTAACCCAAAAGAAAATGAGAAATCAATTTTTGGATAACTGATTGTCTGATCTGCCGTTAGAAGTCATGGATGATTATTATATTTAATTTAAATCTAAAGACTAACTTGTTATGACCCTCCAATTAGGTTACTATAAGTTTATAATGAGGCTTTTGGCTATCCAAGTCTATTATCATGAATGGGTTTATACTTAAGTTTCCTGATGCCTTCCTTTTCTTGTCCACTTAGCCTGATCCGCTCAATATATATATATATATATATATATATATATATATATATATATATATATATATATATATATATATATATATATATATATATATATATATATATATATTCCCCCCTAAAACTCTAGAGAAACACATTTAATTGTGAGCAATGTTTCTGTGCATCTTCTCAGCTGTCACTTGCACTCGACTGTTCCTGTGAATATGAAAATTAAATGATAGCATTTGTGAAACTGTCTTGCATTCTCCTAATCAACTAAACAAGATACATACACTGTGGGATCTTTATTTTTATTTATTTTTTTCCCTTCTAATATATACTTCATCAACTTGGTGACCTGCTTTGTCAATTGATCTTTTTAGAAAAGAGCTACTCTGAATGTGACTTATGGCTCGTACATACTACAAACTGAATCCTTGCATCTCGAATCTCAGAAGGAGCAAATTAATTAGTTGGTCTCAGTTATTGATAACCACTGCATTAACTAGTTGATCACATCTATTGACAGTCACCGCATTCATATTAATCTGCAATTTCTTACAGTACAGGCGTCATATTTTCTAAATCCATTTATACTTTTCTGATGACATTAAACGAAATTTCTTCTATCATCTTTACTATAATTGAGATGATGTCTTTATATTGGCACATCCATGCTGGATATGACCAACTAGAAAATTCTGCATCTCATCTTTTCATGTAAAGAACTTGGTGCTTTGTGGTAAACTAGGAGAGAAATAAAATTTTAAGTTTATTATATCTTGTTACAGAGTGAAGAATGTGATGGACCATCTGGATGGTTGCCGTGAATTTCCACGATTATGTATAGGTTTGTTTTTCGTATTTCTTTCCTGTTTTTGGCATAAATGCTTTATGATTTATCTACTAGGAGTGTTACTTAACTTTGCTGTGAATGCGTTGAAATTTCCTTTCTTGCAGGTATTGGAAATCCACCTGGCACCATGGACATGAGAGCTTTTCTTCTACAGAAGTTCAGTTCAACAGAGAGAGAACAAGTACGTATTTGTTAATATTATAACGCAAAGATCTGGTTCAAGTCTCGTGCTGAATGAAGTTTAATGCCATGAAAATTTTCAGTGCACTTACTCCTCCTGTTCCATGTTTAAAAACCATACCTTCATACTTTTGAGTTATTCAAGTACTTGTATGAATTTGATCCTTGTAACTCTCTGAAAATTCATTACAAATTGTTTGCCATTTTTTTTTTTAAGATATTCAAATACTTGTATCGATTTGATCCTTCTAACTCTGTGAAACTTCACTACAAATTGTTCTGGCCTTTTCCTTTCGCTGAGTCTAAATAATGGAGGCTTGCATGTGTGCACGTATAGTGTAAAGCATGTGAACATGGTCTGTGTTGCTGTCCATTTAAGATATACACGTTGTGAATTATTTAATCTTATCTGTTAATTGCTACTGGACAGATTGATTTAGCATTAGAACAAGCAACTGAGGCCGTGAGGACCCTGGTGCTAAATGGATTCAACCAAAGTATCACCAGATTTAATCTGGGACAAAAATACAAGTATCACAAAGTTTGAGTCCAACGGGGGATTTTATAGAGAGAAAGTCATGTAAAGCAAGTTGGGACTTTTCTCTGTTCGAGCCAAGAGATGAAAGTTGTAGCTTTGCTTGCAACATCTGACATATGTAGATATTCTGCTATCTGGTTTCTATAGTAACCATGGGTTCTTTTTCTTTTGTCATTCTTTTTCCCCTTTTCTAAACATTTTATGCCTTGAGTAATTGAGACAGAAATGAGCTAAAATGAATTGTTGATCTGAAGAAAGAAGCATTTTGTTTTTACATTTTATTATGAGTACGTAGAAATTTCCAGTAATATCATGGAGTGGTAATTAGGTGGTCAAGCCCAACCAGGCCGAAGTACTTGTATTACTAATCTATTATATTACTAATCATACTTTAGCTGTCCGTTTCATATGGTTTTGGAGATTAGTATGCTATTAACTCAATACACAGTTGTACCAATGTATTTAAATTAGCATCATCTTCGGCAAATTTTCATATTATTATTATGAATTTTCTGTCGATGCTTATGAGAACCTGGAGGATCCAATAAGGCAGCCTGGCCTGCCATATGTAAAAAGCCTTGAGAAGGCCGCCTAGGCAACATCTTTTTCTCAAAAGTCACAACAGAAAAAGTCCTTTTTACCATTGCCAATGCCGTTACCATCCTCATTGAACCTTCTCATGATCCCGTATTCCCATTTTCGATCCCATTAGGTCATATTTTCTATTAATCCCATCAAGAAACTCTAATAAAAAACCTTCATAGCATTCCAAGTCAAATCAAGCGGTTGATATGGAATCCAATGGGATTCAATCAATCGCAGTTTTCTTTCTTTAAAAAATAAAAAAGGAGAGGGGGGGTCCCACCTCAACGATAACGTTGAAGTATGGGTAAAATAAAAAGGGTTCAAAAGAAAACAGATTTTCTCTCTCACTCCTACTCTTTTTATTAGACCGTTGTAAAATCAACTTCTTTAAGCAAAACCCCATCAAAGAAACTACAAAAGCAATTAAAGAAACAGAACAAAACAGAGCTTTGAAAACTCTCACCTTTAAAATCTTTCAACAATGGCAGAATCAAACCCCACTACTCTTCAATCTCTCTTCCATTCACTTGACCCCATGTCTCTAATTCTTTCTCACAATTCCTTAGACTCTCACCAACCTGTCCCTCTAAAACTCACTACAGATTGCTATATCATGGAGAGAGGGCCAAGATACAGAGCATATGCAGAGTTACGAGAATCAAAGCTGATAATGAAGAATATAAGGCAACAAGAAAACGAAGAGAGTGACTTCAAACAAAACCCACCAAAGAAACAAGTCAAATTTCAAGTAAATTTGCCTAATTCAAGAAAAGGATCTTCCTCTGTTTTGGCTCAATCAGTGCCTGATTTCTCTGCTACGTTGAGAAAAGAGAACAGAAAGCCTCCTCTGGAATTGACGCCTCCATCGAAGAATTGGTCTAAGATTAATGGGATTTTGTCGAATTCTAGAGGAAGTAAGTCTGCGAGTGCTGGAGAGAAAAAGAATGGAAATGGAGGATTAATGGCGAGAAAGAGCTATGCAAGTGTTGAAGAATTGAAGGGATTGTCTATGGCTGCGGCCTCTGCAATTAATGGAGAAAACAGAGGAGTGAAAGGTAGTAGAGGAATTGGTAAGACTGTGTTGGGTTACCGGCAATTCTGATTTTCAATTCCACGATAATTCCACACAATTAATGTGAGATTTGTTGAATTTTTTCTAAATTTTTTTTTTCTGGGTTTATTAATTGGATTTGATTTTATGAGAGGTTTTCTTTATTACTGCTACGATTCTTTGATTAGCTAAAGTGATAGTTAAGGGATTAAGGCTGGTTTGATTGTAAAGCTCTGTGGATGTAATATTTTACATATGATTAGACACTATTTGTAATTCAAATTCAGTTTTTTTTTCTCATTTTCTTGAAATTATGATAAAGAAATTGCGATTTGTTTAATAAAAATAATGCATAAACCAAGAACAAGGCCAATTGCTGAAGTTGATCTGACTGTATCCTATTAATATGAAACAATGATAAGTGTATAATTGGTCAAATGCAACAAAACAATGGAATGTATTTATGAATATTATCAAAAGGAAATTTATTCAAATATTATAAAAAATATATTTAAGGGTAATAATAACATGATGCAAAATTTGAATTATTAAAAGCTCCATTTTTCTCCTCTCCTTCATCCTGGTGAGGAGTCTCTCAGTGGCTTCAGCCGCCTAAAGGGTACCCTATTTTTCATTCTATGTTTTATTTTAGTATCCGTTTTAGCTCTTAGTATAAATAATTTGATTTGGACCCTGAGGGTAGGGTTTTGGTTCCTGTTTCATACAGGTTGTTTGGAATTTCTTTTTATTGTGTTGTGATCCACTCCTCCAGCGGTTATGTCCGGCTCTCTTACCTTCATCAGCTTTTGAGGAATAGGTTTACGATTGATGGATTGGGAGAGAGGGAGAAAAATGCTGAGGTTGGTGATGGTGCTGTCCGAACGTTGATGATTCCTTTTTTCAAGAGTTTTACTCCGATTGACAGGATAATACGCAAATCTGACTACAAATAGATGTTTCTTGGGTTTTTTTTGGGCCAAAGTATGGATTTCTTGATCCATGGACATGCTTAAAGCTTAAACAGTGAAAGCCTTTGAAGATAGGTCCAGTTCATGACCCCTTCTCTCTCTAATATTCCAGCTTCTTCCCATATGGTGGCGGCGATGGAGATGAAGCAGATAGAAGAATCAGGAAGAGGGAAGTTTAAGGAGCATCCATGTAATTTTTATCACTCTATAAGCCTTTGGGATGTATGGAAGGGCTTGAAGCTCAGTTTGTAAAACTCATTGTTGGGTAGTATTTTTTTTTTTTTACTGGACTAATCTTATTTGTAATAGCACTATTTGTCCTGTGATGGTTTTTAAGTCCTATTAATATCAACATTTCTTTTCTTTGAGAAAAAAAAAATTTGAATTATTAGCTTTTTTATTAATTTATTAACTTAGTAGGAAAATAAATAAATATGAATTTAAAATCTTAGAAGTAGACACGAGATTTTGAATATTACTAATAAAATTTTAAAAATAAATGCGATCTTTAAAGTATACGTGAGATTTTGAATTTTATCAATAAAATTAATGTAAAGATAAATAAATAAATATAATTCTAAAATTCCTTTTGAGGGTAAAGAAGAAATTTTCATTAAAAATTCCCATGTGAAATTTGGGATAATAATTGATTTATCTCTCTAAATTTAATTATTTTCTTGCATTACTAATCATTACAACAATAAACATTATTATTTCGGGCGCAAAAATTCAATTCTTCATGACATCATCATGTGATTTAAATTGAGTTTGAAAGTCAAATTTTGTATGCAATTTTTTTTTTCTTTTTGAATAAAGGAAATACGTAACTCAAAAAGAGAATAAAAATTTAAAATTAAATAGGATAAATTTTAGTTATTAATAATAAAATTTATCTTAATTATATTAAATTACATAAAATTGAATTTATATAAGTGAAATAAAATTATAAATAAATTTCATAAAAAATTATGAATTTTTTATATCAAATACCATAAAGAACAAATTTTGTTTGATAAATTTTACATCCCCTCCTAAGACGTAAAAAAAAAAATTGCAATAATTATACATTTAAAATAAAATAAAAATAAAAATAAAAATAATCAATTGGCTTTATATTTATAAATAAATAAATTTAAAATTTTGTATCCTGGAGTAGGGCTGAAGCCAGAACAGTTATATTCAGAAGTCTGAGCAACTACAAATCCATTGAAACTGAAAGTATCTCTCTGCTAATCAAATCTCTATGTCGGTACGTTCTCTCTTCTTTCTCTGAAACCTTAATAATTAATTTAATAGTCATCTACTTATTGGTGCAAAATTGCAGATCTTTGAGTACAATGGCAGTGCCCTAATAGCTATGGTTGGCAAGAATTGCTTTGCCATTGCGAGCGATCGGCGACTCGGTGTCCAGCTTCAAACAATCGCTACTGATTTTCAGAGAATTTACAAAATCCACGACAGACTCTTTGTCGGTCTCTCCGGCCTAGCCACTGATGCTCAAACCTTGTATATTTTCTATCTTAAGAATTTGGTTTTGGTTGTTATTGTGGACTGTGAATTGTTGAATGATTTTAGGGATTCGAATTTTTATAATTGTGTAGGTATCAGAGACTTGTTTTCCGTCACAAATTGTATCAGCTGAGAGAGGAGAGGGATATGAAGCCTGAGACATTTGCTAGCCTTGTCTCTGGTCTGCTCTATGAGAAAAGGTTTGTGATTTTTTTAAAAAAAAAAAAAGCATCATTGTCAAATATTGGAGAATTAGTTGATAAAGTTTTCAACTTTTTTGTTTTCTAGATAGATACATTGGATCTTTTGTTTTAGCAACATCCGCTACACTACATATAATGGAAGCAAACTATGAATTATGAGTATATAACTATGAATTATGAGTATATAACCATCTCATTGAATACGTATTACTTGAAAATTGTCACTATATATGTGTTAAAGATTGCTGTTATGTACTGCGTTTAACATTCTGTCTATGTTTTAGTCAATTTTAATTAGTTTCACTTGAAGGCTCCTTATGTAAAAATTGTTTTGCATACATGAAAATAAATGAAGTTCTTTATTCTTTCTTAGGTTTGGTCCATATTTCTGCCAGCCTGTAATTGCTGGATTGAGTGATGAAGACAAGCCATTCATTTGCACAATGGATTCAATTGGAGCAAAGTATGTTAGATTTCTTCTTTCTTTTGATTATTTAAAACTTGAGAGATCTCAGTTTGCAGGGTTCTCTTAGCAGCTGATCGTGCTAGTGTCCATATGGAGGATCTCATCATTTATCTAGTTTATTTTCATTATAGATTGGCAAAATTGTAAGACCATTTGTTAATGTTTCCTTTCATTGCTCTAGTTTATTTAATGACATTTTGCAATAGGTCTACTGGGTATTGATTTAAATGTCAGGGAAAGCTGCTTACTGACTGTTAGTGAACATAAACTTGTGACTGTTAGTGAACACAAACTTGTCTTATTGATATTATTGGTTGTTGTATTTTTTACTAAATAAAATGAACTACAATGATCTCACAAAATTTAAACATTTTTTATCAGATTTTTTCATTGGTAGATATATATGCTTCTTCATGTGATACTGAAATTATTTTGTTGCTTATATTTTCATTCTTTCCAAAATGCACAGGGAACTTGCAAAAGACTTCGTTGTTGCGGGAACTGCCTCAGAGTCACTTTATGGTGCCTGTGAAGCTATGTTCAAGCCTGACATGGTTAGTTATTGGCATTACTTCTCATAATCGTGCTTGGTACTTCATACTTCTGTTTTAGGGGAGAAAGACTGCATATGGTGCGCGCACCAATTATAATATGAGAAACCAGAAAGCAGATGTTCCACGTTCCTTTGTATTTGCAGTTTTGCATCACTGAAATTTGTGAATTTTGAGGTAATATGGATCATATGCATCTGAAAGCTAGTCAAAACATATTTCCTTCCCCTTTTTAGGTTTCTTAAGTTGGTTTTTTTTTTTTTTTTTTTGGAGCATGGAGGTGGCGGGATTGTGTTTGGGACTTGGAGCAAATACATGGGACAGGAGAATTACAGGATCTTGATCTTGACATATGATTTGATGAGAGGCTGGACTATTGCTCAGGCTTTGTTGCATTTTATAGCAAGCTGAGGCTATGGAAAAGGAGCAATCAATATATTATTCAATTCTTATTTATGGCTCAAATAGATTGTTCTATTCATTTAACTCATAAATGAGTTGGAAACATGGCTGGGTTGTTGACAAGACTTTATACTCTTATCGGCTAGCATATGAATTTTGTTTGTAAACTCGTTAATCATTGTTGTAACTGCTGGAATAAACCCTCTACTTCGTGTTGTATAACGAAAGAATGATTCACTCTGTTTTTTATTTGTGTTCAGGAAGCGGAGGAATTATTTGAAACTGTTTCTCAAGCACTGCTATCGTCAGTGGATCGGGACTGCTTGAGTGGTTGGGGAGGACACGTCTACATTGTGTAAGCCTTCACATGCACCGATGGCTTTTTCTCTCAGTGGATTGCACTTGCTTTTTCTGTTAGTACATTGTACTTGTGTTTACAGTAATAGCCTTTTTCCCACTCAAAATATGATAAATTTGATTTGTTCTCGACTAATTCATCCAGCCTTAAGTGTGCACGCCCATTAAAATTTCTGTGGACTTGATTACTGATCAATTAACTTTTTCATGAGATGGTCAAAGTACACTTCAGATTCTTCAGTTTCTGTTCAACTGTTTATATAGTTTCTAGGAGTTTAACTTTCTCTTTTTTTTAATGTTCTATATGCTGCAGTACCCCCACTGAAGTTAGAGAAAGAATCTTAAAGGGAAGAATGGATTGACTATTGTTCATGGTGCTGCAGGCCACCAGTTTTTCCATGTTTTCGACAACAGACTTGACTTTGATAGTGAGCCATCTGTTTCCTTTTCTGACGAAGGCTGTTATCGAACTTAAAAATCAATGTTGTCAGAATCGCATTAACCAAACCCAACATTTCCACCAAGTTATGGGATTGAAATCTTGTCAATAGTACACTAAAAAGTTGTGTATTCAATGAGTTTCTAGTGTTAAATTTGATTTAGTTATTTGTTTGAATGATGAAATCCTGTTATGGATGAATTTAGTTATATTCCCAGATATTGCAAGATGATTCATGTGGATATGCTGCTTTTAAATCACGACTTTTTACCCTTTTTTATGAAACACCTACTTTATAGCGAGGTCATTTGAAACTCGAGAAAGCTTTTACAATGTCAATAGCCATTTTCAATACATCCATCATGTTGAATAACAAAGTCATTTCTAACATAGATACAGGTTAAATTCTGGCATTTTCACATTACTAACAAAAAGAAACTTACAAACCTTAATGCCCGCAATCCCAGAAGTCTATCACAATTTCATCAACCAAAATCTGAAGTATATCCCAATCGATGTGAGCACCAATTTCAAATGCTTCGATTTCAAAATCTGTCCATTTTCCTAAGGAATGACTCATCTCCCATTCTATTATCTCATCTGGAATCATCCCAGCCAAATTAGTCCACCGTCTGACCTCATTCCCTACTTCTTCAATCAGCATTTCTGCATTTATGGACGAGGGGAGTCTTCTCCATGCTTTGAATCCGGAGTTACAATACCGATTATATTTTAAATCTAAGCATTCTATGACACAATCGAAAAGAAACCTTCTAACTACTTTACTATCTTTGCTACCCTCAAAACCAAGGCAAGTGAAGAAGTTTGTCCAGATGGCACCGGCAAGAGATTCGAGTTCATCATATAGGAAGGGACCTATAAGAAAACTTCTCATGCTATTCGAATTATATCGAACTGCACTTTTGAACAACAGTTCAGTATTCAAGATAACCTCCTTTACATAAGTGAGCCTGCTACCACTTAATCCACCACTGGCAAGATCGACACTTTGTAATATCCTAGAAATATGGTTAAGAAGCTCAGTCAGCATTTTGCTACCTGTCCATCCATCATTTGTAGAAGTTGCAGAATCCAGAAGATCAGCATCATTTTCTATTGTTTGTAGTTGATCACATGAGTAATCCATGGAGTCATAGATCAACCTACGGCCTGGCATCACAAGCAAAAATGGAAGAAATATATAACGATTGGCAGCATGATATGAAAAAGAACATTACAGTTAAACATTTGTAATTGAAGATACAAAATTTTATCTATAGCGCATCACAAAAATGGTACTAGTGAGTTTATGTGTTACCATTCCTATGAGTTCAATTTTCCTACCTGAGCTATCATCCAGACTGCTAGAAAAGCAACTGTCATTTGAGAATGAAGCTTCAAGAACAGATCCTGGACTCAGGTGGTCACCATCGTTTGAAAATCCGACTGAAGTCTCTCCGATCCTTCCTTCAGTCTAACAAAAGTAACAGCAAAAGCTAGACTTGTCAGAACTGAATATTACATAAGGCACATTATATCAGACCAGAGCAGACCAAAAAATTCTGAATGATAAGCAGAAAAGTTAAGAGTCACAAACACAGGCCAACCTTTAGAACTATGACACAAACAGAGAAGCTCACCCAAAAAAATAAAAAAATCTAGCCTCATGGAAAGGGAAACTTTACTTTCACTTGGGTCAATAGACAGATAAAATTTACAATATGTTTTCCAAAATGGTTTTAGAATATGTTTTCCCAAATGGTCTCCAATGCATTCACTATTTTACTTTAACAGCAAGTTAACAATTACCACATAACGAGAAATTTCATATTTGGTGATCCCAGCATAAATGTATGGTGCTCAGTTGTATATTGAACATTGAATTGAACTGCCTAGGTGCCCCATCTAGTACATAAACATTAACTTGAAATTTCTACTAAAAAGTTCAATATCTCAGCATTGACTCGCTGTCATACACCTGTAGATGCCCCATCATACATAAATTTCAAACATCTGATCCCGTGATTTTATAGTCTCATTTGACAAAATTAGCAGTTTAACTAATTTGGAAATGAAGAAGCAACCAAGCACTCATTACATGTCACTAGTCAAAGAGAAGTAAGAACAGATATTAAATAAGAAAGCAACGGAGGATGCGCCCTTTAAATTTCTACCACCACATTAACAATTGGTTCTATGATAATTATTTTTCATTTAGGTTACTCCAATATCATTATTTACTTTAACCCACTCAAAGGAAGCACCATAATCAGCGTTCTTACAACAAGGGTAAAGACAATGGAAATCTTAGTTTCATGAAGTGCTAACAAGCCTCAAACCATAATTAGTATAGAAAGACACATTCTTGATGACAAATACAGTACACCTACAAAATGGCAGCAGCAAGCTGATGGAAAGAAAACCAACCTGCAAAGATGTTTGAGCATTGAAAATGCGACCATCAGGAGAAAAAGGCTGTCGCGCAGTTAAAGCTGATATCAGCTCTTGTAGAATCATAGCAGTTGATCTCTTAGGTACAAAACCTCCAATGGTCAACTCATCCTCTTCTTGAGAGGCCAATTCCTTTAGTTTTTGCTCCAAAAGTGCCCCTAAAGTATCTCCTCTCAAGGGCAATTGCCTTTGCAAAGATGTTTTGCCATCATTTTTCTCCAAAGGTAACTTTCTTTGGTGAGAACCATTCTTGTCCGTGTGATCCCTCAACTCATTCAGTCCAGAGGACATAAGATTTTTATGCCTCAGTGGGGAATTAAATGTAAAAGATACAACATCATCATCCTTATTGCCATTCGCTCTATTACTGCCTTCCCCTTGACTAGCTAATCTAGTTTTTATGCATGGCTGGTCCACAGTACGAGCATTAGTCCCCAACTCTTTTCCGTTCATAAATTCACACTTGACATTTTTCTGCCTCATGGATGTTGAATTAACGAGTTCATTACTTTCAAGTTGTGCATTGACACTTCCTGTCCTCCTCTTGCGTACCGGGCTCCTTAGCCGTGACAAGGAATCATCTCTTTGGCTGCAAAATTTTCTATCAGTGTCAACCATGTAATTATCTGCCTTGGTGGATACCCTTGGGCGGGTGCGTCCACTTAAACTTCTGTTCAAAGCAACAAAATCTTTGGCTCCAGTAATAGCATCGGCAGCTGAAGAAGTTCTCCTGCTTTGCAGATTATTTAATTTGGCTCTTGGTGGAATTTTACCCCTGCTCACTGGCATTTCACTGCGAGTTTCAGTCCTATTCCTGAAAGCAATAGCAGATGGCTCATCCTTTTGAGGCCTGCACTGCTGGCTTTTCAATTGCCGCAGCATTTGGCCCTCTGAAGACATAGGTTTCCTATCTGATATAGGTTCACTACAAGACCTAGTGTTATCTAGTCTTTCGGCAGCAGTAGACAGTTGAACTTGATGTCTCTGATAAACTCCATCCCTTTCACGTTCAGGGGGTGATATGGGTGGCCTTGGCTTAATCCTTTCGAATCCTGGCGAAGGGTCATTGGCCACTGAGGTTGGACAAACAAATGGCTGCTGCTCCTCCACTGTTGGTCTAGAATCCACTACATCAAGCAAATTACCGCAATTCTTGCAAGAAGTTTGCCCCATCAAAGATCTACCAACACCCAAATTATAATTCACATCATTTTGTTCTTGTGGTTTCACTAAATCTGGCGACAAAACTCCTAATCCCATTCCATCCACCAAAGCCTCATTCTTGGAATTATAATTCAAAGAACTTGAATAAGTAAGAGCACATTTTGCTCTATTAGTAGCTTGCAACCCTGGTTCCAAAATCCGAGTGGCAGCATCAATTAACCTGGATGCCCTAGACACATTCCTAGAGGAAGGAATCCTGGGACTCTTCACTGGTGAAGTAAGCTTAGGATGATGATGCTTTTTTGCTCTAGACAACACATTCCTTATTTGCAAAGCCTCAGCTCCAAATCTGGTCACTGCCCTTTTCTCAAACTGCCCTGTTTTTTGAAGTTTTTGAGGTCTAGATTCAACCTTAGCAACTCCCTTTTCCAAGTTCAAAACTTCCCCATCGGACCCATTATGATTATTAACAAATTTCTCTTCTTTAGCATCACTAGTAGCTGAATTTGAAGCTTTTTTGTGCTTATCTCTGTGAACTGCCGGTAAAGATTCGAGACCCATAAGCCTAGCAACCAAACCAGCAGCTCTCATTTCATGCTTTAGCTCTGTACCATCACTACGGTTTCCATTTTTTTTCACATTTGGGAAACCTCCACTGTTCTCATCAGCAATCTACAAAAGAAAAGCACAAAAAATTTAATAGATCAGAAAATTAACAGTTCTAAAAATGTAGAATGAAACAAGAGAAACAATAATGCACCATACCAAATCAGGTTTGGTTTTAGGCATTTTCTCATCCCCTCCAAACTTCTTTGAAGATTGCTTTGCTCGAGCTAAAGAAAATGCAATAAGAGAAAAAGAAAAACTAGTCAAGATTATGAATTGAGGAAATGGGTATTTGTTATATTTGCAGAGGGAGAGAAAGAGAAACCTGGAGGTAGCAATTTCCTGGAGAAGAGCTTTTTCTTGGCAAATCTCCGGTTCCAATCAAAGAGTTGAAAGAAAATACCTACACAACCACCAGGCCTGTGAGGCCGTTTCTCCGTTATCGCAAGACAAGATGTCGTTTTCCCTGTCGTTTCATTCATTTCTCCCTCTAAAGAAGTAACCCAAACCAAGAGGAAGAAGAAAGAAGACGAAGAGACTGATCACAAAAACCCAGAAACCAAAAATCCCAAAAGAAACCAGATACTCTTAAATCTCAAAATCCCAAATCCTCTCCATTCAGAATATCCCAGAAAATCTACTCATAATCCACGTGAAAATCCCAGGTTTTTTTTTTTAACCCAAAACACGCTAAGAAAACATAATGTGGTAAAGAGAGGCCGTAGAACACAGTAGTGCAGAAAACATAAAGAAAACACGAAACCAAAGCATCAGAAAACATATAAAAGCCGTACAATTATGCAATGGGAAGGAAAAGGACAGCACAGAGGAACAAAACAAACGACCCAATGCTGCAAGAAACAAAGAAAAGAAAAGAAAAATTATAGCAGCAAAAGGAAAACAGCGGATTAGAATAAATACATAGACATTTTCATTTTCTTTAATCTTTATGGGTTAGTTAGGTTGTATTGCATCTACACACTTAGATGTCTTAAAAGCAAAGAGCAAAGTGATTCTCTTCTGCTCATAGAATCAATCAGATGGTGATAATTTGATTAAAAATCAAAAGAGAAAGAAAAGAATCATGTGATTGGATGGTATTTGTACAAAACCCAAGAAAATGAAGCTCGAGGAAGAGATGGAACTGCCATTTTGGCAGTGAAAAACAAAACAGAACAGAAGAGAACAGAGCAGCAAGAAAGACCAAACGAGAAAAGGCTCCTCCTGGTCCTGCAGTGAAAGGGGCTGCTCGTCTTCTCGAGAAAGAGGGAGAGAGTGAGAAGTCTTTGGTTGAAGAGAAATAATATTTCACGGATTGAGAAAGAGAGAGAGAGAGAGAGAGAGAGAGGCCACGCGCAGAGACAGAGTGGTACACTGAAGAGGTGAGGTGGTGGGAGTGGTCAAAGTACATAGCAGAGAGAGAGAGAGTGAGAGACTGAGAGTGTGTGAGAATAAGACAATTAACTATGTTTAGTCTAATCTCCTATTCAAACTAACACTCTTTTAGCAAGCCATTAAAGCTAACCATTTTTTCTTGCTTAATCCAGCTCATATCTTTTTTATTAAATTGAAATTAGAAACAAATTTAAATTCATCTTGACCAGTAACAAATTTTATTTTAAATTAATATTTAAAAATATTTTTAAATATGATCTTAATCGACATATAAATTTATTTCAAAAATAGATTTAGTAAATATAATACAAACAAATTAATTGGAAAATATTTCTAGCTATTACAAATAAAAATATATAAAAAAAAAAAAGTATAGTCAATATATATATATATATATAAAATAAACTATATTTGTATAGTTTTAGTGCATTGCTAGTTTTTTAAATATAATTTTATATATTTTTAAATCATAATCAAACTAACGAAGAAAATTTGATATGAATGTATTTATAAAACCAATCTGAATCATAATAGTAATACATTCATATTAGTAGAATTGTGATTTCTTACTTGAATTATATTTGATTTAATTTATTTTAATTGGTCTAGTAAAATTTTACTAATACACACACAAATTGAAAGCGATTTATGTGCAAATTAGTTAGGTTAATAAAATGATAATAATATATTTACCAACAAGGCTTTAACATATGATGGATGTCTCAAAATTGGGTCCTAAATAAAAACAAAATAGTTACAAGATATTTAGTCAAATGAAATTTTTGGCATTTGGCTATATAGTTACATATATATGATTGATTGTGATGTACATTTTCTATTTTATGTCTTGGATAAAATAAGAGTCAAATAAAAATTTTTTTTCCCAAGCAAATATTGCATAAAAATTCAAAGGCAACATTATTAGCATATGATGAGAATTGCCTTATTTGGAATTCAAATCAATAATGTTTATAATTAGACCATGCTATCTTCTCTTTCATTTTTTTTTTAAAGAAATTTATTTCCTTCTACATATTGTGTTAAGTTGGTATTATGAAAAACCTCAAGTGCTCCCATATTCTCAATTCATTTAAAAATTACATTAATTACTAAATTTTACTTTATATATATAGAGAGAGAAGATAACGAAAAGTTGACTGAGATTTTAGTTTTCTATATTGATATCTAGAATGTATCAGATATAAGAATTAGTGTATCTTTTTAAAATTATTATGATTTTAAGGTATGTATATGTTCTTTATATATATATATATATAATTTTTGTTTGAACTCTCAAAATCTAGTTTTGTCCATACTCCAAACAACATATAAAAATAATTGATATATTAATTTGAAGATATGAAGATGTGTGATTTAGTTATATAAATTAAAATTGGAATTTTTCAATAATGGCATTAAACAATTAATTATCTTAATTCCTAAGTCTATAAGTAAGAAGTTGACATTAGAGAAAACATATAGAAAGTTGAAAATGAAATTTGGACGCAATCCTAATTTGTTGCTTTTGCCATTAATCTATTTAAAAAAAAAAAAAAGCAAGATTTTGCCATTAGATACCAAGAAATGATAATAGCAATAATAATTAAAAAAAGGTTATGTACAATAAAGAAAAGGAGAAAAATCAACACTTTTTGTCTGATTTAGTTGAACTGTTGAAGCGTACGCCTGCCCCTATCGCCAACTTTTCCTTTTTCTTTTTTTAGGAGCGTATCTCAACTTTTTCAAACTAATAATAATAATAATAAATTGCTATTTATTTTTTAAAATTTAATTTAATTAATTAATTGATTTATATCTTTTAATAAATTAATTAATTAATCTTTCAATTTTAATTTTATTAGGTTATTTAGTTATTTAATTTAATTTTTATATTTTTTCTATTAAATTTATAAAAATAACTTAAATATCTTGTATATATAATAAATATAATTTTATTTTTATTATTTAAAAATAAAAATTTTAAATTAATAAAAATAAATAATATTTTATTGTAATTAAATAATAATTTAATATCATAAAATTATAAAATTGTTTATTATTATACAATTATGTAATTATTATATATAATAAAATATAAAAAATATTTATATTAATAAAAATTAAACAATTATTGTATAATTAAATAATTATTATGTAATTATATAATTATATAATTTTATTAATTTGAAATTTTTTATTTTTAAAGGATGAAATTAAAACTATATTTATTATATATATAAAGGCATTTTAGTCATTTTTCATATATCCAACACAAAAATATAAAAATTAGATAAAATTATTAAATAATCTGATGAAATCAAAATTAATTTATTAATTAATTAATTAATTTTTTAAAAATAAAAATTAACTAATTAATTATATCAAATTTTATGAATTAAATAATAATTTTTCTAATAATAATTAGGTCAAATCACTCATGCTATTTTGGTACGTAGCAAGTACAGGGAAGAAATAGTATTTCCTAATAAGAAAAAATATCTTGTTTATTCATGGAGAATACTAGCTATTTTCTGGAAATTAATTTTAAGAAAATTAAAGAATAGAGTTTGATGTTTACTTGTCAAAATTTTCTAATTGGAAAATTAAAAATTAAATTTTTTAATTTTCTTAATTTAGACTATTATTTGGAAAACAACTTTAGATAGGTCTCCATAATCGCCTTTATTAGAAAAGAATCCATATTTCTATTCTAACGTCATAATTAAGTGCCAGTTCGATTCTCCACAACAAAATTTTTTTTTCTCTAATCCAATATAATTTATTTTCCATATAAAAAATATGTTAATGCCTATTTCACTTTTTAATGCCAGGACAATTGGTGTTACGTAAATTTCACCTTCCGTTTACTTAGACTAATTTTCATTGATTGCACCTGAATTATTGATCGAGTAATATTATGATTTTTGAATTTTAATTTATAATAATAAATTTTTAAAATTTTAATTTTAATAACACTATAGTTTCTAAATTTTAATTTATAATAATAAATCCCTTGAATTTCAATTAAGTAACATTATAGTTTTAAAACTTCAAATTTAGTAACAGAAAATCTGCTCACATTATCTTTCGTTAAACAATTAAATAGAATGTTGACGTATCATACCATATGTAAAATAAAAAAAAAAAAAAAAAAGCTAATTCATTAAATGTAAACATGGGATATCATGTCAGTAAATCTTGATAATTAATTTCCAATGGTTAAAGAAATTTTTATTGAGATTTTAAGTTATCTCCTTATGTTTCTCTCTCTATTTTCTTCATCGAGCTGAATTTTCATAGTAAACTAAATCATCTTTTAAAATTTTCTTAAATCCTACAGTTGACCAAATTTATTGATTATTCAAACTTAATAACCTAGCTTTTTTCTTTTTTTTTTTTTTTTTTATATGTGACATGCGTTGTCAACATTCTGTTAAAGTGTTTAATGAGATATAACATGAGGGATTTTCTGTTACTGAAATTAAAGTTCATTGGATTTTATTATTACAAATTGAAATTCAAGAACCATGATATTACTAAAATTGAAGTTCAAGAAGTTTACTATTACAAATTAAAATTTAAGAACCATAGTGTTATTTAGTTAATAGTTTATGGATCGTCAATGAAAATTAACCTGTTTACTCTTGGGTTTGACCCCAACATTTTTTTTTTTATTTTCATTATATAATATATGTATATGTGTGTAATTCTCAAAATTAATATATTAGATTGATTTTTTTTATGATAAGCTACATCATATATGCTACCTACCACATTTTATTTTTAAATCCAATATACAAATTTTCAATGATATTTTGAAATTTATTTAAATGGTTAAATTGTGAAACTATTTATATGATAATATTTAAATAATTATTATTTTGAATAAAATAATTCCTACTTAATAAAAAGAATTTATAAAATATTTTATAAAGAAAATTAAGAGAAGGAAAATTGGAAATATGGCAAATAAACATGTTTTTCACTTTTTAATTTTCCATTTAAAAAATGGAGATTTAGAAAATAGAAAAATAGAAAAAAAAAATGTAAAACGTTTTTCATAATTAAACAAGGCTAAATATTTTGAGAATGTTTGGTATGCATTATAACTAAAAAATTTTTGAGAAGTAGATTGTTCAACTTCTCAAGCCATATAGTAAATAACTTAGGACCAATTAAGTTGGACTTCTTGAATTGAACTCAAATTTAATTTACTAAAAATACCCTTAATTAAAAAATAAAAAAATTACAAATGCATATATAAATTAATTGTAAAGATATTGATGTGTTCAAGGATGAATTTTAATCCTAAACACACTATTGAGCGATCCACTGATCTTCAAAGTCCGTAAAATAAAAAAATTAGAGGGTCTTAGTAATGTGTCTAAAAGGCCACTCTGATATATAAGTAAAAAAATTGTGATTTGGAGAAATTAGAGCGGCTTAGTAATATTTGGAATACGTTACTGGTTTATGGAGAATTCTCTGCTATTTATAGATGCAAGCTAGAGGTCTGAATCATTCTTGGAGCAGGATTGCCTGATACAATGATGAGACATATGACAAAAGCAATCTTCAGGTAATATTTATGGTTTGGTTTGGCTAACCCATGGTTCGCGTGAAGCGATCCATCCATATTAGTATATAACAAGTAATATAGAATTTTATGGTAGATATCTCCTAGGAAAAATAGTACATTCTAAAAAACAAAAAACACTACTTCTTATAAAGTTACTCAATTCATTTCAAAAAAATTGTCGTTTAAGGTTTATGAACACGAATTAAGAAAATTATTAAATTATCATAATTTTAAGGTAAAAAGACTAAAATTTCATTTATTAATTTTGATATAAAGAAACAAAAACAATTAATACAAATGTTTAGTTGATGAATAAATAGAGAGTAAAATTCAAAATAATAAATATATTCTTAAAATCTTAAAATGACAAATTAATTAAAACAAAAAATTTTTTTTAAAATGCAAAAATATTTTAGAACGGATGAAGTAGTATGGGGTAAAATGCATTGGAGATCATTAAATTTTTGCATTTTTTTGTCTTAGTCACTAAATTTTAATTTCTTATAATTTAATTATTAATCTTTAGAACGCGTTTGGTAAACTACAACGAGATGTAATATAATGTAATCAAATGAATTTTTAATATAAATTTATATTAAAATTTTATTTAATTATATTATATTACATCTCATTAAAATCTATTAAACACACTCTTAGTTTGTTATAATTTCAGATGGAAATGAGGGGATAGACAACAATAAAATATTTTGGTAATGTAAAATGGTTTTGAAATTAAACCTATACAAATGTCTTCCAAAGTCCAAATTACAAGATAAGTAAGCAAGTGTCATCTGAAGGCACTTTCATGTAACCAATTCGCTTATGCTAAATGCAATACTCATTCATTTACTTTATTTATAAATGCTCCCTCCAAGTATGGTCGATAAAGCTCGTTTGAACATAAATATCTGGCACCATATGATATCATGTTATTTTTCCTGGACAATGGGCTCCAAGCTTAGACTTCAACCATAAGAATAATGGGCTTGTATCATTGAGTTCTGCATTAATTGACAGCAATATCATTGAACTTGGAGCTTGATGTGGGTTTCATTTACATTAAAATAGCATAATTCATTTTAGATAATTTCATTTACAACTTATATATACATATATATATTTATTTATTTATTTTCCCTAAACTATTCGCCATTATATTTTTATTCTTGCCCGATGAGTGATTTCCACACTTCTTGATAGTTCCGACATGCTCATAATAAATTTTATATATATATATAAAGAAAGCAAAACGTGAAGGAAGCGGTCCACGTGAGTTTCCATGGACCCGGCAAGTTGGTAACAAATCCAGAAAAAAGTGTTGTCTATATCGATGAAGACGTTCTCGTTTTACTTTATATATGATATTAAATCCAACTAAAAATAATAGTTTGAGAAAATTTCAAATCGAGTCAAACGATCCAAATGGTATTTATACAATTTAGACAATTTAGTTTAGTTAAGATTTACATTACATTTTGATTATATTTTTTAATTTAATTTGTGTTTTTAAAAATATTTTAATATGTGCAAATTATTATATTTGATATATTATCAAATTTCAATCATATGTATTTATATTTTTTTTGTTACTAATGTGAATTGTATGTTTTCAAATTTTAAATTTTATATTTGTTTCTTAAGACGAATTTGATATTCAATCAGACTATATATTAATCAGACTTAATAAATATTAAAAGATAATGTTATAATTATTTTACATTGTTAAATTATTGACTTGTTACGTATGTATATGAATCGATTTGGATAGCCCGTGAACAATCAAGAATATAGCGATCAGTGAGATATTTTATATATAATGAGTTGATAGGTCAACTAATTGTCATACACTCGTATGTGGCAAAAAAAAAAAAAAAAAAAAAAAGAGGAGAATAGTGCAATTTCGTTCGCTTGTAATTTATAAATGGGTTGAATTTTGTTGCGTAGACACGTGACATGCTTTGCCTTTTTGTGTTGAAAGTATAAAAGGTTAGTGTATTATCAAATCCTTTTAAAGGAGTTTCGTTGTCTTACAAATGATACTTCTAATGAATATGCAACGATTAGAAAAATAACTATATATAAGTGATAATTAATTTATAGAAAATTTTATTCTCATTCCCAAAAGGTGATATTATTATTTTGTGAATCAACAACTTATATACTTTATTTGAAGTGGGTTACTAAACTGGATAAATGCTTAATTTTTTCTCTAAATTTATTATGCATCTAAGTATAAAATGATTTTTTAAATCAATTTCATCTAAACATTTTATTTAATAGCCAATTAATCCCACTCAGCTCAAAAATCCCGCTTGTTACACATGCGGTCAAAGCTAAAAATAACAATAAATAACAAAAGAAGTTTTGTTTATTTATTGAAATAGTGTCAGCAAGAAGACAAAGTCAAATTTAGGGTTTCAAATATCTGTGTATTATTTAAAACG
The DNA here is from genome assembly GCA_947687605.1 of Reutealis trisperma. NCBI lineage: Eukaryota > Viridiplantae > Streptophyta > Magnoliopsida > Malpighiales > Euphorbiaceae > Reutealis > Reutealis trisperma. The sequence continues at coordinate 1,930,184 of CANTUT010000095.1, read as the reverse complement.
CCAAAACAATCAAAATAATGATTTAAATACGAGTTTCGAAACCTTGATACAAATGTGTCTAAAATGGCAAATTTGTAAAATTACATTAAATGAAAATAGCAGTAAAACAAGAAGGATGCTATAGATAATGTCTGAATCAGAGTTAAATAACAAAAGTTATAATAAAAATAAAAAGTTTTATAAATAGAATAACTATCTTTTTAGGAGTCAAATAATAAAATCTGGCCTAAAAACGATGTCACTCATAGTTAGTGACAATGATTTTGAATTATTGGCCTGTTTGTCTTTGGATTATGTACTTGCAAGCCCTAAAATCTAAGCTAGCATGAGCTAGTACCATAATAATTATACCTAACAGTGAATTCTCAAAATTGCATCTCCAATTAACTAATTTTTTATTACGAATCTATAAAATCAAACCAGGCTTAAATCGGATCAAAAACAGATAAAAACTGGCTAAAACAGTGCAAAACCATATCAATCCAGGTAAGTCAGGATCAGACCCACTCTAGCGGCGCACTAGGCTTGCCACCAGGTAGGGCAGCATGACCAGCGTCTAGCACCAATTGGGTGCCTCTTGGCTGGCCAGTGTGCTGCCGGTGCCACTCAAACTACTGGTATGCTGTCAGTGCCACCCCCGGATTCCTTCACCTGACCACTACAAATAGAGCTTCCATTCAGCTTTTTTGACGGCGGATTTTGAAACGAAAATTCACCTAGATGCTCTTTTTTTTTATGCTAAAATTATGCTAAATTAAAGTTAAAAATTAATAATAAAATCTGTCACTTTAAATTCTTTTAATTTATAATTATTATTTTGTTTTGCTAATCTTTTCTGTTTAAGGTTTAACTTCAAGATTCCCTAATCCAAGGTGGAGGTTAGATTCGGAGTAAAGCTCACCCCATTCATTCGAAAGTCAATAAAAAAAAAAAAGTTAAGTTTCTTTTTTTCTTTCTATTTCTAAAATTCTAAATTCAGATCTAAAATTCTCTCTCTTCTGCATTTCTTTAGGTCTAAAATAAAAAAGATTTAAAATTTATTAATTTAAAAGTCAAAATTAAATTAATAAACTAAACCAATATTTTTTTCAAAACCCCTTATTTGCAAGAAGGAAAAATTGCGTGAGGTTTAATTTCTATTTAATAGGATGCCCAGGCATGCCATTCTGTAGAGTATTAATTCCAAAATCTTTTTCAATAACATTTTCCCCTTCATATTTATATCATTTTACTTTGTTATTTATTTATATATGCTCTTTATTTTTTATTCTTTATGTTCATTTCTTTAATTTAGTTGGGGAGTGTGTGCCTTTCCTGAAATCCCATAAGGACTAGAGAAAGGATCTCCTTTTCAAGAGGAACGTGTGTTTTTCCTAGTACTCATAAGGGCTAGAGGAAAGATCCTCTTTATTTCATTTATTTTGGTTTTGTAATAATTAAGTAGGATTTATTTTTGCTTATTTATTTACAACTGTCATTTTATTTTACCATCTACAATTGTTTCACTCATCATTTTTACTTTTGTTCATGCATACACTAAAATTGCCTTTTTTTTTAAAAAAAGTTATTTTGCAACTTTTAGCCAAATTGAAGAAAATTTTATTTTCTCAATTTGTTTACATATCAAAACCATATACCCGAGCCCTCTTTGATCACTCGCGAATTAGTGCTTTTCCATTGGGATAAATCAAACATTTTGGAGTCAATCAATTTGGGTTTTCCTTTAGTTTTCTCAATCAAAATAAGTAAATTAAAGTGGTGACTCCCTTTTACTAATAATAAATTACAAAATCCAATTTTTTTAACTTATAACGAGTTCCAATCGTCGAGTTTCTCCCAAAGAGTATTTCAATTCCCCTCAGCAAATTGGACTGGTGCTCGAGCAAGACCTCACACTAACCTAAAGTTATGGTGTCATTATAATTTAGTTATTTATTGTCATTGAGGACCGAACTGACCGAAATATCCATAGCCTTAACCCTAATATCCTTGAATTACAAAGACTCTAAGATATAGTTATGTATATGGTGGAAGCCACTTTTTGAGAAACTGATTCTGAATCTCTTTTTCAAGGTAAAAATATAATCTTTTTTAAACAAAAGTTGTTATTTTAGTTCATTGTTCTTATACTATATTATTATGTTAATTGGTTTCTTCTTTTCTTGCTTTGCATGTAAGGATAACCCTTATTTTTGAGTCACTGAGAGTCCGAGACTTGTTTATGATAGAAGCTTCTTCAGAAAGTGATTCTGAGTCTCTCTAGAAGGTAAAAATTTAACCTATTTTAAAAAAAATTGTGATCTTCATTTATTTTTATTATTTTTACTTTTTTTTTTTACAAGTCTCTTATTTTCTTTCTCTGTATGTAAGGATCTAGCCTTATAAAATTTATATCTATGTATTTCCAGAGAAACAAAACCTTCTAACAGAGGTACTGAGTTTCATTTTTTTTTAATCTTCTTTAATATTTTATTGTATTTTCTGTGAACTTTTGAGTAAATATGATATTTTATTTTGATAAATATATGCTCTGTCAAATTATTTTTGACTTTATAAATTATTTTCTAAACTTTTTCATTATTTAGGGCTTGATTTGATATAGTTGTAAAAATAATCAACTAATAATTTATTTATTTATTTATATAGAAAACATATTTTATTACTAAATAGCTATTCTACATTACTTGCATTTAAATATATATTTATTTAAATTATTATACACTTAATATATTATATGTTATTATATATGTAAATCATTTACTTATTTATTTTATAATAAATTATTTGTTTTAAGTTATTTAATTAGTAACTTGCTTATTTTTTAATTATTTATTCATTTAATTATTTAATATTTATTTATTTATTTCATTAAGTTATGGTTTATTTTTATCCTTAAGGTGTTATGTTGCTGGAATTATCGATTAATTTATAACTTATAAGTCTATTGTCAAAGAGTCTATTTATCCTATTTTATTTACAGTGTATTTGAGAAGGGGTGAAAGGGTTGGGAATGGAAACGAAGTTGGGGAAAGGAGGCTAGGGAAAGTAATTTTCTATTATTTGGTAAAACAGGAAAAGAGAGGGGAAAAAAATATTAATAGTGAATATTTCTCTTGGGTTCACAAAAATGCATTGCCCCTTTTTTTTGAGTGAAAGCCAAAGAAAATAGAATTTTTAATTTTATTTGTAAACACAATTACATTTTTAACCTTATTTTCTTATTTCAATTAAAGAAAAAGTGAGTATAATAGTAATTTTATTTTTTCCTATCTTTTCACTCACTCCTCTTTCACTCATTTTCCAAATGATATGAGGAAAAAAACTTTCCCCATTATTTCTATTATTTTTCCTATCTTTTTTTTCCTACCCTTTCTTTCCCCACCCAACTTTTTTTTTTTTGTTTTTCAAACATAGCATTAGAAACTTAGTATAAAAGTAATTAATTAAATGTTTAATTTGATTTAGTACAACGTATATTTTTTATTTCATAATCCTAATACTAATGTTATTTTGAAATTTTATTTTTCTGTTTCAGGGTTTAAGGTTAAGAGGACTATAGCTTGTGGTACTGTGACTATGTTGTTTTCCTTAAGATAATCATCATTTGAAGTGTTTTACTTATATTTGGACTATTTGTTGTGACATGTTAATATTAATAATTATTATATCTAGTTCTTTTGGTGGAAGCCGTACTAATGCTCAATCTAATATGTTGGAAGCAACAACTTTTACACTTCAACCAACTAAGAAAAGGAGACAAATGAAGAGCATGTCTCTTGTCTATGACTACTTTACTAAACAACATAACTCTGAGGGTGAGGTGGTAAATGCTACATGTAATTATTGTGCTAAGTCTTATGCCTATGATCCTAGAATCAATGTCACTTCTAGTTTGAGAAATCATATACTGAAATGCTTAAAAAATCCTGCAAATAAAGATGTTAGACAAAAATTATTGATCCTTTCACCTACTACTCTTGATTATGTGAATTTGATTGAGAGGGTAGGGGTGGGGGAGGAGAGGGGGAGGGGGAGGGGGAGGGGGCCTGAGGGAGTAAGTACTTTAGGGACTTGAAATTTTTCCTAAGATGCCACTAGGGATACTTTTGCTTATATGATAATTATTGATGAGCTCCCTTTTAAGTTTACAAAAGGGGTTAGGTACTTTATGAATACTACCTATCCAATATTTAAAATTCTATTTAAAAGAACTGTAACTAGGAATTGTTTTAACAAGCATTTGAATGAAAAAACAAAATTAAAAGCTTTTATTAAGTCTCATTCTCAAAGGGTTAGTCTCACTACTGATATTTGGACTAGTATCCAAAAAATAAATTACACATGTTTGATTGCCTATTTTATTAATGATGAGTGGGAGCTTCACAAAAAAATCCCAACTTTTATTCCTTTGTCAAGTCATGGGGGTGAATATATTGGTAAAACTATTGAAACATGTTTGCTTGATTGGGGCCTTAATAATATTTTCACAATAACTATTGACAATGCAAGCTCTAATGATACAACTATTTCTTTTTTAAAGAAAAGAATGCTTAATTAGGCTGGAAGTATTTCTAACTATAAGTATTTGCATAAAGATACATTGCTCATATTCTGAATCTGATAGCCATAAATGGGTTAAAAGAAGTTAATTGATCTGTTAAGAAAGTTAGAGATTTTGTCAGATATATTAGAAACTCACCTGCTAGATTAAGAAAATTTAAAGAAATTTAAAAAATGCTTGATATTTAATATAAAGCATCTCTTTGTCTGTATGTTCCAACTAAGTGAAACTCTACTCACTTGATGCTCAAACAGCATGTGAATATGAAAAATCTTTTGAAAGATATGAGAAACAAGATTTCTCAATGGGTTCAAATTTAGGTCAAGACAATTTACTTGATATTATTAATTGGTCTTCTTGTAGAACGATATCTAATTGTCTTGAGCATTTTTATAATATGACACATAGAATATCAAGTTATCTTTATGTGACTGCCAATACTTTCTTTTCTAAAATCTGTAAACTCCACTTTATGTTGAAATCACTATATTGTAGTGATGACTTGGAACTTGCTTTGTTAGGCCAAAATATGTAAAGTAAGTATAAAAATTATTAGGGGGGGTGGGGTGTCGGGGGTTCTTAAAAAAATGAATAAGTTAATTTTCTTTGTAAATGTTTTAGATCCTAGGGAAAATTTGAATACATGGAGTATTCATTTCAACAAATGTCTAGCTCATACCTAGGTGGAAGTCTATTTGCTAGGGTTAAAAAGGATCTTAATGATCTATTTAATAATTATTTACAAATGTATAACCTAAGACTTTCTCTCAATCATATTCACAGTCCTAATCATTCCAATCACAATTTATTTTTTCTTCCATTTCCAAAACATCTTTACTAAAATACAAATTTAAAAAACATAAAATGGAAATGGGAATTGGTGGGGCAAACAAAATGAGCTTCAAATTTATCTTAGCGAGTCAATAATGGAGGAGGCCAATCTTGATTTATTGAAGTGGTGGAAATTCAATTCATATAGGTTTCCTATGCTGTTTAAACTAGCCAGGGGTGTGCTTGCTATTCCTATTAGTACTATGGCTTTTAAGAGTGCTTTCAGCACGTGGGGAGAGCTATGGATTGTTTTAGGAGTTCTTTAACTCTTAAGATAGTGGAAACACCAATATGCTATCAAGATTAGTTAAGGGTTTCAAATAAGCCAATATTTATTGAGTAGTCTTTTGATGAGCTGGAAAGTCTTGAAAAAGGTACTGATATTTTATTTATTTTGATTTATGTGATCTGCTGACATTCTATGAATTGCCAATGTTTGTATTAAATTATATTTTAATGTTATAGAATTGCCAAATGTGTGACTTGGCCACTCTGTTGCTGGCTCAAGCTAACAATCTTTTCATAAAGTCATTTTCTGCTTTCTTTTATTCCTTTGTTATTTGATTATCTTTTATTATATTTGGTGAAGGCCCTTGACTGATATAATTCTGTATGTCAATGTGTAAATGTGAACATAATTTTTTTTTTTCACATATACCTCTTATTTTTTGTGCAGATCAAAGTATAATTTAATTGGCTGGGCAATTGTTGCTGTTTTTTCATTGGCAGTTTATGCTTCAGCCAGCTCTCCATTTTTTGAGAAAATTTTGTAATATTTTCTAATCTTATTACATTTCTATGACTCTGTTTGTTTAATGATGTTTGCTTTGTTGTGTTGCTTGCTGCTATTTGTGAAATTAGAGGCAAACACCTCTGATAAGTTTTGTTAGTATTGAAAATCAGCTTTAGCATTATGGTACTAGCATTATGGTAAGCTTTGCTATGTTGTTATGTTTTATGTTAGGGCAATGATGTGATTTAAATTGTTTTGATTGTTAGGATTGAAGTATTATGATATACTAACTTGTCGAGGCAATCCTTGCTTGTTTACAACTAGTTAATATGACCCTATCTCATCCCATTTGATATAGACAGTTGGTGATCATTGAGCCTTTTTCTTTGTGTATTTTTATTTTTTATTGGGCAATGATGAAGCTTCCACCTCCGCTAAAATTAAATGAATACCTGTGTTGAGTTAAATATTGACATTGCAAAAAATATTAAGTGGTTTGCAGTTTAACAATATGGCTAGATTAACTTGACTGTATTCTACAGGCAAGTTTGGGATTGAGTTTCCCAAAAGCACTTTTCAACAAAATTTTTTATATTTTATATAAAATTGCTTTTAAGTGGAAGTAGGTAAATTGATACTTTTTCCAGAAGCAGATTTGAAAAAACAGTTTATAAAAAATAATAAAAATCAATCAATTAAATAAAAAAAAATTCTAAAAGCGTTTTTTAAACATCTAACAGCAATCCTAAATGCACTTTACATGAATTTGAAAACTAAATCTGAGCCCACAATTTATTTCCGTAAATGCAGTTTGTTAATTTGCTATAAGTAAACTAACTGTTTGTATTTGTTTTGCAAGGGTTTGGCAATTTACTTACTGACTTTCATAATGCATATACTGTTTATAGTATATTTTTGTTTTGCAAAGGGGGATGGCGCTTTAAATTTGATGAAATTGTGAATATAATATTTAAAAAATATAATAATTAAAACTCCTGTTCTATATTTTTATAGATTATTTTATTTACTAGTATTATGTTGTTAACTATCACTGAAGTATTCATTTTTATTTTCAATTTATTTACTGAGTAAGTTGTTAATTTATTTTAATTTCATAAAGTATATATTTTAATTTTTCTATTTATTTACTTTGCAGTAAAGTTAAAATATGCAGTTATAAGTTATAAGAATTTGAAAACTAAATAAAAAGCCCATTAAAAAGAGGCACCAAATCAAAATTAAAACTCGATACCAATTCAAACCAAACGATTATTATAGTTAAAATTAATTTGATTTTTTTGTTAAATTAGATGCGGTTTAGTCGCTAATTATAATAAATTTCGATTGGTTAGTTTCGACTATTCCAGGACCGAACCAAAATGGACCAACCAATGCCCACCACTGCTTGAAATATTGTGGCTGAGTTTTGCTATAATGTGGCCGAGTTTTGCTCTGTACATTTATATCTTAAAAATATTTTCCATGACGTTCTTTTATCGTCATTATTATTTCATAACTCCACCATTAAATCAACCAACTTATCTATTCCGATTCTTTCAAGCAAAAAAAAAAAAAAAATACTACTCCGATTCTGGGATATAGTTATTCCGTTATATTCCAAAAGATAAATCGAGTGAATTTTATTATTTTTTATTTATTTTTAGATAATGTTGAGTGATATAAATTATGTTAGTATAAAATAATGAAATTTAAATACTTCATATAATGAAAAATAAATAAATTATAATTATTTTTAAATATATTATAAATTGTGTTAAAAAATTATATAATTATTTTTATTACATTATAAACATGATTGAATGCGTTCGAATTCATTAAATATATTATTTGTCATTTGTTGATATCCACCTAAAGGTGAAAGTAAAGATTGGACTAGAAAAGTGAGCTACATGTCACGGGGTCAGAGTTGATGCGCAGCGGCACTACTCGTGCGGCACCCCGTTCTCCCGCAAATCCGAGGTTAAGCCTTATGAAATTTCCAATGCCAACTGATTTCGCCCTTCCTTGGGCTCATCAGGGAAGCGGGAACAGCTCCCGACCAGTTTGGTGCCTAGATGGCACGCCTATCCGTCATAGTCAAGTTCTTGACTGGCGACAAGCTCCCCAAACTAAATTGGGTCGGTATGCCTAACTCAAGATAAGCGGGCATCTACGATACGTACTCAGCCCTTCGAGCTGTCCCACAACCCCACATTAAGCATACCAGCGGGCATCTCGCACAAGCTACTTGGTCACGTCCTTGCGGGTCGTGACATTCTCCCCCACCGAATTCATGCACGTCCTCGTGCATGTGGAGAACCGCGTCTTAGTTTTGAAACCCCTTCCTCAATTTTGGGCTGGATCCGTGTGCGTGCTCCCTGCCTACTACCAATTCATTTACAAGTAGCGCTTGGCGAACATCACTGCTGCTTCCTGCCTACTCATCCTCATTATCCAGGAGGATCCACTTGCGACACCCCCAAGCCATAGGGTGCGAGCATTAACCTGCGCTCATCCATTTACATTGGACCGCCAGCGTGGTAAAGAGCGCTTGGCAAGCAATGCAATGTTGCACACGACCGGCTCTGATACCATTTGTCACGAGGTCAGAGTTGACGTGCAGCGGCACTACCCGTGCGGCACCCCGGTCTCCCGCAAATCCGAGGTTAAGCCTTATGAAATTTCCAATGCCAACTGGTTTCGCCCTCCCTTGGGCTCATCAGGGAAGCGGGAACAGCTCCCGACCAGTTTGGTGCCTAGATGGCACGCCCATCCGTCATAGTCAAGTCCTTGACTGACGACAAGCTCTCCAAACTAAATTGGGTCGGCATGCCTAACTCAAGATAAGCGGGCATCTACGACACGTACTCAACCCTTCGAGCTGTCCCACAACCCCACATTAAGCATACCAGCGGGCATCTCGCACAAGCCACTTGGTCACGTCCTTGCGGGTCGTGACATACAGCTCTAAAATTAATTTGATAAACTCAACTACCAACCAAAAGAGGTTCAATTACCAAATGTCAACACCATTTTCAGAAACCCAGAAGAAGTTGACAAAAGCCAAATAATAAATTTAATTGAAAGTTAGGCAAATAGGACCTTACCCATATGAAATAGTAACTTTCTCATTAAAGCTCTGGTAAGTCATAGACAATTCGACATAATACCAGAAAGGCAACATTTTAGCTATGGCTAAGCGACTTAGGCAGGGACTACCTGTATATAATAATGTCCAAACCCACCTTGGCTTTGTCTTTGAAGATGCTTTCATGGAAAGGGACTGCTAATTTCATTATGTCCTCTTACTTTGTATTACACGTAGTACTATGTCGGCAGGGAGACTTACTACTTGATTTGGTGTTTTCTTTGCGTCATTTCATGTATAGATGACGATTTTGACACACTCTAATGCTACTCATCTAACTCGATTATTTAATCATTCTATTTATAAAAGCAATGGATAGGTAACGCCTGATGAAGAAATCTTAAGCTGCCATTCTGGTAGAAACTTTAAGCTTCAAATTTCAAGTAGTTACAAAGACTAAAGAGAGAAATTAAATTGTATTCACAGATCACGAAAAGAAGACTTACAATCAAACTTTTTTTTTTTTTTTTGTCAGATACAATCAACTTTACTTAGCTGACTAACTACTTGTAAATTGATTTTGACCATACTAAGTTGCTGCTGGCTTGCTGACTATATCAGGTAATTAACCTTACTTTCTGAATGTTAGTTAAGCTAAATAATTAACTTGTTTACAATGCCGTACTCTTGAATACATGTATTAAGGATATAATATCACATTTGTTAATTACAAATATATTAAGTGATTAATATAAAAAATAGATTTCCCAACTTTGTCAACTAATTTTTAAGATTGATTTTTTCAAATCTATATTAAAAATTTAAGATTGTATCAGAGTGAAAAATAATTCATATATTTACCTATATTTTATCATAATTTGGACTGTGATTTCAATTTCTTTTTTCATTTCAATTGTTATCAATGGAGCATTTTTTTTTGTTTCAATCTAAATTCTTATCTGTGGAGAGTTTTTTCCAATTGTCTTACCCATAGAGTATTTCCTTTAATTGTATAAACCTAATTTGTATCATAAAATTACAAGTGTCAATTGAGTTTAATAAAAAATTATCTTTGCCAACTTGTCGCTTGAGGGGTTATTAAGAATATAATTCCACATTCATTAATTACAAACATATTAAATGATTAATATAAAAATGGACTCCTTAACTTTAACAGCTAGCTTTTTAGGTTAGTTTTCCCTAATTTATATTAAAAATTTAATATACTCTGCAACTTTAACAGAAAGCTTTTAAAATTGATTCTCCTAAATCTATATTAAAAATTTAATATGATATCAGAGTGGAAAATAATCTATACACCTACTCATGTTCTATTGTAATTTAGAATAAGATTTCAATTTCAATTATTACCCATGAAGGGTTTCTTTTAATTTTAATTCTTACCCGTAGAGGGTTCTTTTAATTCTTTTACATGTGAAGGATTTTTTTAATTGTATCAATCCAGTCTGTATTATAAAATTACAAGTATCAATCAGTTTTAATAAAAAAATTATCTTCACATCAGTTGCCACTTGAGGGGGCTATTAGAGATATAATCTCACATTGATTAATTACAAATATATTAAATAATTAATATAGAAATAGAATCCCTAATTTTAACAGCTAGTTTTTAAGGTTGGTTTTCTCAAATCTATATTAAAAATCTAATAACACGTTTGTAAGATTTTAATTTTAATTTCTCTTTTAATTTCAATTCTTACCTGTGGAGGGTTTCTTTTAATTTCAATTCTTACCAGTAGAGGATTTATTTCAATTGTTTTGCCCGTCAAGGGTTTCTTTCAATTTTAATTCTTACCCATAGAGGGTTTTTTTCAATTATTTTGACCGTGGAGGATTTTTTTTTTAATTGTATCAACTAGGTTTAATAAAAAAATTATTTTCGCCTAGTTGCCACTTGAGAGAAGCTATTAAAGATATAATCTTACATTAATTAATTATAAATATATTAAATGATTAATATAGAAATGGACTCCCTAACTTTAACAACTAGTTTTTAAAGTTGGTTTTCTCGAATCTGTATTAAAAACTTAATAACACGTTTATATTTTTAAAGAAAAATACAAAAAAATACTATGTAATTTGACCATTTTATACCTATAAGTCTATATTTATTTTTTTGACAAAAGGGTCCTATGATTTGATTTATTAATACTTAAGGGTTCATAATCTTAACACTATTAGTCAACGCTGATATGTAGTTAATACTGATGTGGTATATGTAGGTCTTATTTTTTAATTTTTTCATATAGCCATATAGATAAAAAAATGAGATCTACAAGTGCCACATCAATTTCATGTCAGCATTGACTAATAGTGTGGCAGAAACCCCAAATTGCTAACCAAACAAACCACATGACTCTCTTAGTAAAAACAAAAAAAACATACCTATAAGTGTAAAATGATCAAATTATAAGATATTTTTTTGTACTTTTTCCTATTTTTTATTAATACATATATTATTATTATTATATTTTTTAAGTAAAATATAAATAATGTTGTAACATATATATATATATATATATATATATATAAAATATCAGTAACCGAATACAAATTTCAATAGAAAAAGACATGACATTAAATCAATTACTCCAACAAAAGTAAATTGATTTGCAGATTGTAAATAGTTACCAGAATATCCAACTGCAAATCACTGTTCTCTTTGCAAGCATCTGAAATGCAACAGTGCATAGACATATCACCATACTCATAATAATAATAAAAAAAACTTTCGACAATGGAAGAGATAACAAAACTTCCAACTAGAGAAGACCAAATAACATAAAAAATAAAATACAATACAATACAAAATAATAAAATGAAACTAGTAGCAGTAAGCATAAATTCACCTACAAACATATGGTAAAAATAGAAATAGTGAGACAACGGTAGGAGTAAGGAGGCAGAGAATGATATTGAGCAGAAGAAGTGTTGAGCAATGGTAGAGGAAGATGGGTATATAGAGGACGAACGAGTAGAGTCAATAATAGATGTGGCAACAATAACAAAGATGACACAATTTATACCAAATTTAACAAAAATATTGAAACCATCACCGGTTAAAAGAGAAGATCAACAGTAGTTAAAAAAAAAAAATTTAAGGGAGAATTAGAGAGAAAAGGAAAATGAGAAATGACTAGGATTTTAAGATCTATAATCAAAAGGAGATCTATGTGTTAAATATTGTTTACAAGTATATAATATATGTTATAATTATATATATTTAAATAGTAAAAATATTTTAAAATTTAAAATTTAATACAAATATTAAATTAAATATTTTAACTTATTCTTTTAAATGATTTTTTTTAATTTAATTGAGATTTTTAAGATAAACAATATAAAACAAATTAAAACAATTAAATGTTAAAAATTTTAATTTTAAGTGTTATATTAGATTATCAAATAATTTAAAGAGAAAATTATTTTTTAGTCCCTTAATTTTAACCTAATTAATTATTCCATCTATCTTTTATGAAAAACTAATTAAATAATTTCTCACATTTGTTATGTTAACAAATAAATCAATAATTTCCCTTTTATAACTTGTTTGAATGGAGTGGGGCGTTGAGTAGTTAAAAGCAGGATAGGGAAAGGTAAGGGTAAGGAGAGGAGGAAAGTAATAAGGAAATATACACATTAATCTTATTCTTGTTTGAAAAACGAGAGAGAGGAAGGAAAGATAATATGTCTCTTTGATTGGGAGAAAAGGTAAGTAAAGAAAAATTAAGTGTTAAAAGTATAAAAATAAAATAACCTTAGGGTAAAAGGTGAAGCTTCTTATTTGTACGATTTTGACTACCAATAAATGAGTTTTTCTATTTTAAGCAATAATATAATAGGAAATAAATATTTTCTAAAATTTATTATTTTGCCGCTTCTCTTTTCCTACACCTAAAAATGGAGATTTTAAAGGAAGAGGAAAATAAACCGTATCCTTCCTTGCCTCCTTATTTAAATTGTCCCCTCTTTTTAAACAAGAATATAAGGTTAGTTTCTCATCTCTTATCCTTCATTTCCTTTTCTTCAAACATGCTATTAACAAATTCTTTTTCCTTCGTGCGGTCATAGCCTGTTAAGAATAAAGTCTATATTGAAAAAATACACAAAAAACACATAAATATATAATAATTTGTATTTAATTATCTAATTGATTAAGTCTAATTTTTTAGCAATGATTGATCTAAATTTATAAAATTTAATTTATTTATGGGCTTAATTTATATCTATTTAAATCATATTTATCATTTCAATTCAATTTTTATTATGGCAATCATGTCAATTCTCTTCAATAAATGTCTAATCTCCATTAGCTTTAATTTTTTATTTACAATAGAAAATAAATTAAAGAAAACCTAGTCTTTTTAGCTTTAGAAAGAATTTAATACGGACAAAATTCAAAACATATTATGCACTCTTACAATAACCTCAAATTAAAAGTAATTTTCATTTCTTATGTCCCTTAATTAACTCTTTAAAATGCTAATATAAACATAATCTATTACATGACATATAGACTCACGAGTAACAATATAGTGTATAAACAAGTTAATTATAATGCATATCACAAGAGATAATTAATTAATTAATTAATTATAATATAGATTTTTTTTTTTTTTTTTTTTGTGTCGAAAATTATAATATAGATCTCAGCTAGCTATTTCATTGTATAATGTGTTTTTATTGGGCAGTCAGTACTCGGTATGTTTTGCGTCAGTTGGGTTGCCCATCCTTTGGGCTCATTCACATTTGATAGGTTGAATGTTCAATGGATCAAACAAACCCAACTTTGATTGGGCTTGTTTAATTAATTAACTAATTCATTCATTATTTATTAATCATAAACTAAATATTTTACGGTTTGCAAATGAGAAATTTTTATTTAATATAGGAATTTTTATATAAATAGTCTGAAAACTAAAAAAGATAAATTTTTAAAAACTAAAAAAGATAAAATTTTTATTTTTTTAATTTTTTATTTTGTAAAAATATTTTAAACTTCTCTCCTCATTTATAAAATTAGCCTATCTTTTTCTTTTTTTATCGAAATCCAATTTTTTCTCTTTATTATAATGTATTGGTTTAACTTATACTTAAAATTATAAAATTAATTTAATCATATTAAATTTTATTTATAAAAATTCAAAGTAAATTAACTACTAACATATAATTTATCTAAATTTATATATTAGATTTTCATAAATTTGTACAATATCATTTATTTTGTATAAAAATTAAATTTATATTTATAAAATCAAATACTTTTAAAATTATATTTTATTTGAAATTTTAAAAATTTTAAAAATAAGAAAATAAAAATTTATAACAAACAATATACATTGAATAAAAAATAGTATACTTCTAATAAATAATTAGTATATAATACAAATTCAGTATACTTAAAAAAAATCATGAATTTTGAACAAAATAAAAATGAAAGCAAATAATATATATTAAATTAAAAATGTATATTTTTAGTAAATAATTAGTATCAAAAAAATATAAAAAACTTAAAAAGTAATGGAGATGTTTTTCCTTTTCAAAAGATAAAAATTGAGAAGTATAAAGAAACAAATAATTACAGAAGTCTAAATATACAAACAAAAAATTAAGAGAATATAAATATTGTAAAATAAAAAAAAGGACATATAGTATAATTTTCTCTTTAATATATCTGACAGTTTAGGCCTTAGCGGGTATTTAGCAAATTTTTTTGATACAACTGTTAGTTTTTTTACCACTAACAACTATATCAAACTAATTTAGTTATTTTTTTTTAATGTAATGGCTCGTTAGCTGCCACGCAGTTAAACAACTATTGTTTATAAAAACTCTTTTAAAACAATTCCTACCTATTTGAAAAATTAAATAATTCTATTAAAAATATTTAAATAAAAATAAATATTAATATGTATTCCTAATGATTATTTATTATATTAACAACAACAATCAATAATAACTTTATAGTTATCAGTAACTGATAATAACTGCTACCAACAACTAAACTTTAATAGTCTGTCTTGTATCTGAAATTGCTTAACTAAGTAGTATTAGTAAATAATATTATATTTAGTAGATATGATTTAGGTTGAGTTTAATAAATCCAAAGTTTTAACCTATGGATAGGTATTATCTAAAATGTGAATCTCATATTTTTAATAATCCCTATTTCTTATTATTTATGATATTTTATTTTTTAAAATAGTCTTATTTTTTATCTATTTATTATTCTATCCTATCAAATATATGATTACAAAATACGATTCCCTAATATTATAAATTAAAATTTTTGTTCCAACAAAATTTAAAATTCAAACTAATCTTAGAAATTATAAATTAATAAATTGATCTTCTAGATCAGGGAAGAAATCTCATCCATAAAAGTATTTAGGAGTTTTGGAATTTGAATTCTGATAATTCTTCTTATAATTCTTTCCTTTAAGAATTTTCAATGATGGAGTCAAAGGGGATTATGGCCCCAACTCCATGAAATTTCTTGTACAGGTAGTAAAAAAAAAAAAGGAAAAAAGAAATTCACTTCTTTATATATACTAGATTTTTCTTACAAATCAATTTGGATTTAAATTTAAATTTGAAAATTATATTTTTTTTTGGATTTAGATTAAAATTTGAAAATTATATTTTTTAATATACTTAATAAATTAATCTATTTAATAGATATAATACTAAATTATAGCATATTAATTATATGTTTACTTTCCTAGTTAAATAATGATTATTTATTCTAAAAAAATATATTATTTATATAAATTAATTTATTAATTATTAAATTACCAAATTAACCTCTATTTATAAGAACAATTAATCAAAAATTAATAAGGGTATTTTAGTAAATGTGCTTATCCTCCTCTCTTTCATAAATTTATATATATATATATATATATATATATATAAAGGAATTCTTAATATTTTTTGTTACAAATATTCAAATTTTCTTTAATTTAGTCCCCTTAAAAATTTTGATGTGCCAAGACAAAAACATATACAACATGGATAAATTAGCATACCAATTTTATTAGCATCAAATGGACGGTTGAAATCGTACACCAATATATAGCTTAGCAGTAAATGTATATTTTTCTGGACAATAAACTCATGATTGATTTCCTCTATTTTAATACTAAAAAAATAAAAAATTAGAGTCTTAGGTTAGAATAATATGGTTCGAGTTTATTTTTTACTTAGATTGAGTTTGTTTAAATTTGTGTTCTATTTAAATTGAATTGTAATATTTAATTGAGATTTGTATTAATATACACTTGTATATAATATCTGTTCAAGAAAAACGAAATGGAGGAGGGTTGGATATTAAATTTTATATAGGCCTCTGACAAGGTGGTAACCTGCTACTCCCCCTCTCCACTAACTTCCTGACTTGAATCAGGGAAAAAAAAAAAAAAAGGAAAATTAATATGACTGAAAAGGAAAAAAGGAAAAAAAAAAAAAAAACCTTCATCAACTTTTGGAAAATAGAATGCAGAAATGTTATTCAATTCTCTATTTGATTTGTGTTCTTTCCTTTTTAGTTGAAGCAGGTCCTTAACAGAAGAAACTTGCTAGGACATAATTAACAACTAGTTAATACTCTTGAAATTCCCAAATGATCTTGAAGTTTACTTCTCATAATCCTCTTATTATTGTTATGAAATTCGGGTTAATTTCCACCAATAATAACAAAATTCACTTTGAGAACTATTATCCAGGTGATTAGAGTGTGAACGATTGAACTAAAAATCACCCAAAGGAAAAATTCCCAGGTAAGTGGTGAGGTCACAACGGTCCAACTTAAAAACCACTTTCCTAGACAGAATTTAACTAATACAAGTAATTTTAATAGCACAATAATTTACTACAACTATACCCGATAATAGCTATTAAATAGACAGAAAATAACATAAAGAGAACACCAAAAATTTAACGAGATTCGGCTAATTTTGCCTACGTCCTCGGACACTACTAAAATAATATTTCACTAATTAAAGAAATATTACAAAAGAGAGAGAAAGAATAAAATTGCCTAAATATAGGAAAGGGCAATTTTGGGATGAGAAAAATTAAAGGGCGGAGGAGTCTATTTATAACTAAAGACTTCTCCCATTTTTCTTCAAATTCCCGATGTGGGAATTTTACAAACCAACAAATGTCCACCTTGGAAAATTCTAAATAATTCTCTCACAAATTCAAATTTCAGTAGTGTCATCTAATGCGCTTTGAAGCGCCAAACTTCAAATTCTGATAACATTAATCAAGTCCAAACAGTGTTGGAACTTGATAGCTGTAACTACTTTTGTCAATATATTAGCAGGATTATCAGTGGTCCGAATCTTCTGGATTATGACTCCACCTTTTTCTAGAATCTCTCGTACAAAGTGATATCGAACATCAATGGGCTTCGTTCTTGCATGATAAATCTGGTTCTTTGCTAAGTGAATAGCACTTTGACTATCACAATGCACTTTGATGTGCTTCTGTTCAATTCCCAGTTCACCAAGCAACCCTTGAAGCCAAATTGCCTCCTTCACAGCTTCTGTAACTGCCATATACTCTATCTCTATAGTAGACAAAGCCACTGTTGATTGTAAAGTGGACTTCCAACTAACTGGTGCCTTTGCAAAAGTAAACACATAACCAGTAGTTGATCGACGCTTGTCCAAATCACTTGTATAGTCAGAATCACAATACCTAACTACGTACTGACCTTCTTACTTGTCCTGCTGAAATACCAAACTAACATCTACAGTGTTCAAAATATACCGTAGAATTCATTTCACAACTTACCAATGCTCCTTTCCAGGATCATGCATATACCTGCTTACAACCCCAACTGCTTGTGAAATATCGGGCCTCGTACACACCATTGCATACATCAAGCTCCCAACAGCACTTGCATATGGTACTTTTGACATGTATTCCCGTTCTGCTTCATTCTTTGGTGACATGGATGCATTAAGCTTGAAATGAGGAGCAAGTGGTGTACTAACTGGTTTTGACTTCTCATTCATGCTAAAACGTTTTAGTACCTTGCTCAAATATTCTTTCTGAGATAAATAAAGCTTCCCTAATTTCCTATCTCTTGAAATCTCCATAACGAAAATCTTCTTTGCTTCACCGAGATCCTTCATCTTAAACTCCCTGTTCAATTGAGTCTTTAATTTCTCAATTTCTGTCTGACTCTTGGAAGCTATCAACATATCATCAACATAAAGAAGAAGATATATATAGGATTCGTCTTGTAACTTGCGTAAATACACACAATGATCATATTTGCTTCTCATATACTTATGCCCTATTATAAACTTATCAAATCGCTTGTACCACTGCCTTAGAGATTGCTTCAATCCATATAGCGATTTTCCAATTTGCATACCATCTTTTCTTTCCAGCAACTTTGAATTCATCCGGCTAAGTTATGTAGATTTCCTCATCCATGTCTCCATGTAAAAATGCAGTTTTTACAACCATCTGAACTAGTTCCAAATCTAACTGTGCTACCAAAGCCAACAAAATTTTGATGGAGGAATACTTTACAACTGGAGAAAATATTTCATTATAATTAACTCCCTCCATCTAAGCGTAGCCTTTAGCCACCAATCTTGCTTTATAGCAAACATTATTCTTGTTAGGAAATCCATCTTTCTTTGCATATACCCATTTGCACCCAATTGCCTTCTTTCCTTTGGAAGACTAGCTAGTTTCCATGTCTGATTCTTTTGAAGGGACTGCATTTCTTCATTCATAGCGATCCTCCACTTTTTATGTTCTAAACTTTGAACTGCTTCATTAAAAGTGGTAGGAACATCATCAATTGCAATTGGTGATGCAGAAGAGACCGTATCAGCATAACGAGTAGGTTGTCTGATAATCCTCTTTCCTTTTCTTAGTGTAATTGATTCATGTTGCTGTGGAGATTCTTGGGTTTGAACCTCTTCTTCATTTGACTCTTCTTCTACCATAGGAGAGTCATCATCAGTTTCTTTATTGGCTGGGATAATTCTGTTACCATCAAACTCCACCTGTTTGGAAGTACCCTCCACCTGCTGTGGAGTACCATCTGTCTGTTCATCAGTTACCTTTCTCAACATGGTAGATTCATCAAAGATAACATCCCTGCTGAAGATTACTTTTTTTGTCTCTAGACACCAAAGACGATAGCTTTTTACACCAGATGTGATCCCCATAAAGATTGTCTTCTTTGCTCTTGGATCTAACTTTGGCTCCTTAACATGATAATATGCAGTGAAACCAAACACATGTAAGGAATCATAATCTGTAGCAGGTTTTCCAAACCATTTCTCCAATGGTGTCTTACCACCAATAGCAGTCGATGGTAAACAGTTGACAAGGTGACAAGCATATACCAAAGCCTTAGCCCAAAATTCTTTGCCCAACCCAGCATTGGACAACATACACTGAACCTTCTCCACCAATGTTCGATTCATACGCTCAGCCACCCCATTCTGTTGTGGTGTATTTCTGACAGTGAAGTTTCTAATAATACCTTCATCTTCACAGACTTTCAAAAATGGATCATTTTGAACTCTCCACCATTGTTTGTACGTAGACGTTTGACTTTTCTACCTGTTTGAGTCTCTATCATCTTTTTCCATTTAAGAAAAATTTCCAACACCTCATCCTTCGCCTTCATCATGTACACCCAAACTCTCTGGGAAAAATCATCAACAAAGGTAACATAATAGTGTTTTCTTCTCAAAGAAATTGTCTTTGAAGGCCCCCATACATCTGAATGAACATAATCCAAAATACCTTTAGTATCATGGATTGCTGTTCCAAATTTCACCTTTGTCTTCTTCCCTTTGATGCAATGCTCATAAAAATTTAATTTGCAAGCCCGTGCTCCTTTCAATAATCCTTGATCTGTTAGTAATTTCAAGGATTTTTCTCCAGCATGCCCCAAATGTATATGCCATAATCTGGTTGCTTCTGACTCTTGATCATTAGTAGAAGCTGTTACTGCTGCTATCCCAACAATTGTACTACCCAGAACATAATACACATTGTTTCTTTTTCAAATTCCCTTCATTATCACAAGTGCTCTAGAGATAATCCTCATTATCCCATCCTTCGCTCTTACTTCTAAACCTTTTGGCTTTAAGGTTCCCACAGAGATGAGATTTCTCATTAAATCCGGCACATAATGAATACCTGTTAAGGTTCTGATTGATCCATCCTAATTCCTCAAGCGAATTGAACCAATCCCATGTGTGTCAAGAGGGGAATTATTTGCTATGTAGACAACTCCGCCTTTTAGTTCTTTAAAATCAAAGAACCATTCTCTATTTGGGGTCATATGGTGGTTACAAGCTAAATCTAGCAACCATGAGCTAGAACTGCTAGTTGATGGTGTAGCAGCAAATGAAAAGTCTGAATCTGCTCCATCATACTCAGCTACATTTGACTCTGAGATAGCTTTTCCCTTTTCAGGTTTGCCTTTATTCTTTAGCTTGGGACAATCTTTCTTCCAGTGCCCCTTTCCTCGACAAAAAGCACATTCATCTTTACTTAGTCTGGATTTCGACTTTGATCTCCCTCTCCTTCCTTTATTCTGGCTCTGCGAACAACCTCTAACAACAAGAGCTTCAGCTTCTACACTTGTATTTTCTTGCTTTTCTTTCTTTCTCAATTCATAACTATACAAGGCAGCAGTTACTTCACTGAGAGACACAGCAAACTTTTCATGAAGTAGAGTAGTTTCAAGGTACTCAAACTCATCAGGAAGCGATCCCACCAACATCAGAGCCAGATTTTCATCATTAAAAGTCACGTCCATATTCATCAAATCAGTTACCAACTGATTAAAGCTAGTAATGTGATCATTCATAGTGGTACCGGGTACATAATTGAAGCGGAACAATCTCTTCTTCATATAGAGCTTGTTCTGACTACTTTTCTTTAAGAACTTCTGCTCCAGTGCCTTCCACAATTTATTTGCATAAGTTTCTTTTGAAAATGCATACTTTTGCTCTCTAAAAAGACACGATCGAATTGTACTACATGCCAATTTATTGATCATCTTCCATTCTTTCTCCTCAACATCATCTGGTTTCTCTATTTTAATGGCAATATCTAGACCCTGCTGAAAAAGGGCATCTAGAATCTCACTTTGCCACATGCCGAAATGACCAGTGCCATAAAAAATCTCCACTGCAAATCTAGCATTTGTCACAGCATTTCTTGCCAAAATTGAAGATGAAGAAGCTGTTGACGTCGATGTGGATAATTTTGTATTGTCTGCCATTTCTGCTCCAAATTCTATTTAATAGCTGTCAATGCGGAATGCCAATTAGCCCAAGAAAATTTTTTCTGATGTGAAAGATTAGCTTAAGTCTCAACCACAGAGCATACTAAAATAAACCAAGAGCTCTGATACCAATTGTTGTGAAATTCGGGTTAATTTCACCAATAACAACAAAATTCACCTTGAGAACTATTATCCAGGTGATTAGAGTGTGAACGATTGAACAAAAAATCACCCAAAGGAAAAATTTCCAGATAAGTGGTGAGGTCACAACGGTCCAACTTAAAAATCACTTTACTAGACAGAATTTAACCAATACAAGTAATTTTAATAGCACAATAATTCACTACAACTATACCCGACAATAGCTATTAAATAGACAGAAAATAACATAAAGAGAACACCAGAAATTTAACGAGGTTCGGCTAATTTTTCCTACGTTCTCGGACACTACTAAAATAATATTTCACTAATTAAAGAAATATTATAAAATAGAGACAAAGAATAAAATTGCCTAAATATAGGAAAGGACAATTTTGGGATGAGAAAAACTAAAGAGAGGAGGAGTCTATTTATAACTAAAGACTCCTCCTATTTTTCTTCAAATTTTCGATGTGGGAATTTTACAAACCAACAATTATTAATTGATGAAATCTTGATAATTAATCTTGTTTAATGCCAATAGCTTCAAGAAATGCAAGAAGAGGTGGAAAAGGCTGTGGAATTATAGATTGTTGTATTTGTCTTAAGGGAGCAATGTTTTTCTTGACTCCTTTGGAGCTCTGTTGCCTTCAATCTTTTACAAATACCTATTGTATTAGTTCTTGTTGCCAGGAAGAGTTGATGTTAGAGTATTTCACATTGATTAAATATAAAAATTTTAAGTGATTAACATAAAAATGAACTCCTTAATTTAACAGCTAGTTTTTAAAATTGATTTTCCCAAATTTATATTAAAAATTTAACAAGATATCATAGTAGAATGGTTTGCTTACTCAAGTATATTCCCTGTTATTCTGATTTATATAAAATATTTAATTACCTTATCAGTTGATCTGATTTATTAAGTTCTAATTGTTTCAAGTGATAATTTTGAATAGTCCATTATCGCTCCTACATTTATGTTGGACTAAAAACAGAATTTAAAATCAAGGTTGTTTGAAATAGAGTTTAATAAGATATCATAGTAGAATGGTTTGTTTACTGAAGTATATTACCTATTATTTTGATTTATACAAAATAGCTAATTATCTTACCAGTTGGTCTGATTTATCAAAAATATTTAATTATCTTGTCGATTGGTATGATTTTAATTATTTCAAGTAATAATTTTGAATAGCTAGTTGTCGCTCCTACATTAATATTGGACTGAAAACAAAATTTAAAATCAAGCTTGTTTGAAACAGAGTTTGATGAACATTATTGTTTGGTGGAAATATTGGTGTGTATTTGGCAAACATCATTAGAAAATGATACTCTCGGATGATGTAAATGGTTTGTAGTTTTTGACCTTGTTGGAGATGGACAAACGACATTAATCTCGCATTGGAAAATAAAGCCTATGTAGATAAACTTGAATAGATTACATCTAAACTATCTCAAAAATGCTTTTAACTAAACGAAAAATAACTTACGTCTAAAATTTTATAAAATTTCAATTTTTGTTAATTTGACTATTCAATTGCACATTATTAATAGCCTATGAATAAAAAATTCAACATACATAATTAATTAGTACAAATTAAATAGCTTAATGATATATATTTTTTTACTAGATAATAGACTCTGCTTCGAATTTTTAATTTCTAATACTCAAAGAAAAAAATATTTAATTAAAAAATAGAATTTAATACGTTATGCAAAAATTGAGAGGAAACTGAAATTATGATGACATACATATATATATATATATATATATATTAACAAGACACCCTAGTAACTCCAAGGAGGGATTAAGAGATATAAAAATTGACAATTGGGCAACAATGTAAGGTTGAGTTATTATTGGACAACAACATGCAACAGAAGGTGTCTTTTTTAATTTCTAAGCAATCTATTTTGTTCAAAAATAATATATAGGAGCCCTTAATATAAATACATTAGAAAGCTATACCTAATAAGTTATATTTCTTGATATAGAAATTGCAACTATATAAATACAAACAAGTCGATAAAGAAGAATAGCCCAAAAAAGGCATGTAAGGTCATCAGCATAATAATAATAATAAAATGAGATAATTTTTGGAACTGTAAATCAAGATTCCTGCAATTGGCATTGCCTATAATTCTTATCCAATTGGTGTTTATGCTAGTGTTATATATATATTGCCAAATGCATAGGGTGGCAAAAGAAAGAGACACAACTTAGAGGAGACTTTTCTTTTTTTTCTTTTTTCTATTGGAAAAGAATACTAATTATGTTCCCATCTCAAATTACTGCCAAATGTAATGACTGAATTAATTTTTTTTTTCTTTTTAATTTTCGAACGGGCAAATATGCACAACTAAATATATAATACAATTATTAAAATTGGATATATGACATAGTGCAAGCAAAGGGATAATAATCAAAGTGGGGTTTTAATTTCTGAATATTATTTAATACTTCAAAAAAGACAAAATAGGGGGTTTAAATAAAATCCAAAACCCTATGCAAAAATCTATAAAAAAAGGCAATATTGTAAAATTACACCACATTAAAATAAAAAATAAAACATGAAGAATGCTATAGATGGTGCCTAAATCGGAGTTTTCTACTAAAAGTTACATCTAAAATAAAAAATTACTAATTTAAGAATCCAAATAAAGATATATGACTGAAAAATAACGTCAATCATTGTAAAAAGGCAATATATTAGATTCATTAGCGCATTTTTCTTTGAATCATATATTTGTAAGATCTAAAATTTCAATTGCCTCAAATTAAAGATTTCTCCATTTGGACTATTGCCTGTTTAAATTGCACAAAACTTTTCTAAAAACGCCTCCACATCAATAAATTAATAATATCATGAAGGATTCAAAAAAAAATAAAAATTATCACATATATAGGACTATTTAGCTCGTAATGTTAAAAACAAATCAAAAACTACATTTATTTAACTTTAAGAATTAATTTAATTGGTAAAATATATTTGTTATATATTTATTTTTATTTATCAAAATTCAATTATTACAACAATTATTAGAAAGTAATTATTGAATATACAAATAAAAATGCGTTTTAAACTCATTTGGAAAAAAAAAAAAAAAACACACTTTAGTTTTGATTTGATAGTCTTACAAACTAATTTAAAGATATATTATTCTTTTTAAGAAAAGATTTAAAGATTCTTCATATATATATATATATATATATATATATATATATATATATATATATATATATATATATATATAAGCCACACAATTATTTGGTGGTGGTTTTTTTGGGAGTCGATAAATGTATATATCATTTGGACAATTGGTTTATATTCAAATTGTCACGCCCCAAACCCGAGGCACGTGACCGGCACTAGGACACGGGACATGCAAGTGGCTACCAGTGCCCGTAGTAAGTCTGACCCAAAATACACAACTGAAAAGCCCAACTGAAAAGGGCTATGGGCCCAAATGGAGTTAAGCAGATCCAAATAATATCAACACAATATAAATATTTTTGGGCCAACAACTCATTTATTCCATACATCTCAAAGATAATAAATTACAGAAAGGTTCTGCTTAACCCAAAGATTACAGCTCTTTAAAATACATTACTGAATGATAACAATGTACAAGTACAAAGTGTAACATTGCGGAGTTCTAGAGATATATTTACAAATATACATCTATTATATACATTTCTAAATACTCAACAATACAAACTACTGCCAAAGAGAGATTGACAGTTTACTCAGTTACAATTTTTTCACCGGCTCATTCCCTGACCTGAAAGCAACAAGATGAACAGGAATGAGCGTTCGACTCAGTGAATGATACCAGCTAATATATTAAATTGGTATCCTACAGATAGAATTCTAATGCACATGCTATGCACTATGCCACAAAAACAGACAAATCATCTAATCAAGCAAGGATGGGGTATGGTCCACAGTACCACACTGATACTCAATACTCAATATGGGGAGCCGATCCTCCTACTCTGGCTCTCTAAATCCAATAATCTGTCTCTTATATCCAAAGTGCCCGGCCGTCACTAGTCTGTACCACGCAGTCTTGACCCGACTGACAGCGGCCCTGGCGATGAGCAGGCCCGGCCAGTATCTATCAGTCATAGCTCATCTTCTGAATCTATCATAATCCAAATCATAGCCATAACAATCCCATAATCTTAGGTGGTACTGTATCCTCCTGACTTCCATCCATCAATCATAATACAATATAACATAGCATATTGAGTTATCATTCACAGTCAAATGTTACATGCTTACATATGCAGTAGTAGTGCATAATATACATATATATATACACACAGAAATGCAGATGTAAATGAAAACATGATAATATATTAGTGAGTATCACTCACTTAACTGTCGACGCTTCCGACCGGCTTCCCTCATAAGAGCAGCCTTGGAACCAGAAAGACGCCAGACACCGACACCTTGCAACAACAGATATCAGGAATAAGAATCACACTAAATCTACGGACAGACTCGACAGTCTAACAAATACTCTAAGAACTACTAAACATAAAATAACTTAAACGACTGAAATACAATGGTTTTGGGTTAACCTTCACAAATTCCTAGCATACAGACGTAGAGGATCGTGCCAGAATATCGAAATAGAACCACTGGACCTCCCCACACGCTGGCGCCATGCGCCACCGCTGCTGGTGGCGGATCTGGGGAAACTCCACACTTGCAGGTTCACCTCGACTCCAGGAGCACAAAAACAGTCACCACTCGCCGACACTCGCCCTCCAACCACCAGAAAATGCCTCCAAAGTTACGGTTTTGCATTTTTCGATCTCCTCCTCTGGTGCTCCTCAGGGGACAAGGTAGGTACCAAAATGAAGCTCTCATCCTCAGGAGTAAAACGGCACCAAGATCGTTGGATTCCGCTGCCGGAATCGGCCGAAAAATCGAGTTGAAGTCTCGGTGGTCGGCGGTCCTTCTCTCCTC
The DNA here is from genome assembly GCA_947687605.1 of Reutealis trisperma. NCBI lineage: Eukaryota > Viridiplantae > Streptophyta > Magnoliopsida > Malpighiales > Euphorbiaceae > Reutealis > Reutealis trisperma. Next base: position 1,903,550 of record CANTUT010000095.1, on the reverse strand, counting down.
GCGTACGCCGCCGTGCCGCCTTCGATCGTCATGCTGCCACCTCCCTCGAGGTCGCCAGTCCTTCCTCTGCCCAGCGGTGGTGGCGGTGCTTGCCACCGCCCGCCGTAACTCACCCAGCAGCCCTCCTCTCTCTCTCTCTCTCTCTCTCTCTCTCTCTCCTCCTCTCTGCTGTCCCGTTTCTGCACCAATCCAAAATGCCCCGTTTTGCTTCTTGGACCAATCAAACACTTTCCTTTCTTCTTCTTTTAACTTTCTTACAACACAGTTATGTTATATATATATATACTAAACCTTATAATATACATATAATACTATATACATATATTTATATAAACATAATACTACACATATGTATATAATAATAATGGTAGTAACAATAATAATAATAATAATAATAATAATAATAATAATAATAATATACAACATATACTCATGAATATATATATATATATATATATATATATATATATATATATATATATATATATATATATATATATATATATATATATATATATATATATATATATATATATATATATATATATAACATTATTAACGATAATTATAGTAATTATAACGAAAATCCAAACTTTCGATAAAAATACTATAATCGAACTTATAATATTAATTAATACCTTTATTAATACTCAAGTATCAAAATACAATCCAAAATACAATTCTCCAAAAATCCACATTAACATTATCATAATAATATACATATATAATATTGTAATAAAATTACCATTAATAATACATATTCAAATAGTATGAATTTTTATAATTTAATAAAATATAATTCTAATTCTTACTTTAATAAGGAAATTAATAAAATAATACATTTCCGTACAAAAATAGAATTTTATAAAATATTTAGAAATTCATGGTGTTTCATAAATCTTTTTCTATACTAAAAAAAATCAATGATTTTTGTAAAATATAATTTTAAATCATTCACAATTGAAATTATTAAACAACAAAAAATAGAGAAGTAAAAAAATAAAACAAAATAAAATTTGAGGGCTAAAATGTGAGATTTTGTGTACGAAACGATTCATTAGTGCCGACAATCAGATCCGTACAATGAGGAAATGTTTGAAAGTAATTAAGATGGTAGCAGAACTTTTGTGATCAACTTTGGCTATAAGTAAATGGATTTCCACTATATGTTTCTTTGGAATTATTGTTCATTTGTCTATTTCTTGTTATTTGTATTATACAACACTACAACGTTACCATATATATATATATATATATATATATATATATATATATAAAATTTATTATAATATAATAACTTAATTTTTATCATCATTAATTATAATTAACCTGATTTTGATGACTAATTAATAGAGCAATTTCAAGGAGCGCACGATAATTTCTAGAAGCTATTAGTGGTTATCATGGGTTAAGATTATATTTTACAAATATACTCTCTCCGTTCTAAAAAAAGTGACTATTAAGAAAAAATCAATATTTTTAAAGTAGTAATAACTTTATTATAAGTTATTAAAAAAACTCATATTAATTGCAGTATAAATTAGAAAAACATATCTCATACTTGGAAAATAGAAGGGTAAATTAGTCATTTTATCATTTTTTTTATTAGATTGCTAAATAGCCACTTATTTTTGAACGAAACTAACTTTTTTAATAGCCACTTTTTTCATAATGGAGGGAGTAACTTATAATATTTGTATAATTTTAACTTTTGATTATTCTTAACATCATTTCAATTTGAGTAAACTAACATTGAAAATTTTCAATTTTTCTCCTAAATTCTCTGTTTGATGAATTTTAGGTACTAAGTGTTAAAAATATAATATGGAAAAAAGTTTCATATTGATTGAATATAAACATGTAAGTAATTAACATATAAATGAACTTTTCAACTTTGACAAATTAGTTTTTAATGTTAATTCTCCAAAATTTATATTAAAAATTCAATATAATATCAAAATCTAATCAACTTTTGTACTATTTCCTGTTATATCATAATTCATAGGGGGAATTTAATTTCTCTTTCAAATTTTTGGTGTGTTTTTGTAGCGAGTTTTTTTCAATTGTCTTTCGTAAGAAAATGGTCTCTTAATACTATCAAGCTAACTTTTAAAATTAATTATCTTAAATATATATTAAAAATTTAGTACTAAGTTTGCTTGAGAAAAAAAAAAAAAAAAGCCATAATGTTAAAATTTTAATGATACCACTTATGACTTGATTCATTCTAAATATCAATAAAAATAATGGGTCAAACGTCAAAAAAAAAAAATCGTAAAATTTTAAATTTTTTAAGTGATAACACCATTTAGAAATATATATATATATATATATATATATATATATATATATATATATATATATATATATATATATATATATATATATATATATATATATATATATATATTATCTACATTATGAAAAAAGTGACCATTAAAAAAAATCATTATTTTTAAAATAATAATAATTTTATCATAAATTGTCAAAAAGATCTCCTATTAATTGCAGTATATATTAGAAAAATATCTCTCATATATGAAAAATGAAAGGGTAAATTAATCATTTTATTATTTTTTTATTAAATTATTAAATGATAATTTATTTATGTATAAAATTAATTTTTTTAATGACTATTTTTTTTTATAATGGAGGAGGTTCATGATTAATTAAACTTTGACTAATTAAAGCTTATAATTCCAACTTAATAGTTTTCCAAACATCGTGATGTGTGAATATTAAATCGAGAATTCATTACATGTGGCAAAAGGCTGTTACAATCTGCTAGCTAATTAACAATTACAGAGTTGATAAATGTAGTTACAGATTTTTTTTTTTTTTTAAAGAAGAAAAATTGTTAATAATATGTTAGGTCACAATTGTTTTGATAGAACTGAATAAGATTGAATAAATTTAACTTAGTGTTTATTGTATTTATATGTGAATAAGATCGGGTATAAATTATATTTTATTATGTCCTATCATTTTTTTTTTAGTCCTTTCATTTTAAGGAAAATCACTTGTCCATTATTTAAAACTCAATTAATAAAAAATTTATTTACGAATTTTCTTTAAATAAATATAAAATACTAATTTTACCAAATTTATTCCCGAATTATCTCTTTTTTTTTTTCTCCAATTCTTAATAGTCAATTTTTCCAGTTACGCTAAACGCAAAACATGACAAATATTGATCTAATCATGTTCTATCTTGTCTTATCCTATCTCATATTATCTTATCTATGCAATCAAACACAGTGTTAAATGGTTTATTAGTGAAAATACCTTATCTATTTTAAAATATTTATTATTTTAGAAATTTTTTATTTCAAAATATCTCTTGCTTTAGGATTTCAATAATGTATTTATTATTTTTTTTAACTTTATCCTCTCTTTATTCCACTAACTATATTCATTAATTGTTTTTATTTCTCTAATTAAAATTTTAAAAAAAGATATTTTTAGTCTTTTTATTTTAGAATCATAATAATTTAATAAATTTCTTAATTTATATGTCGAAATTTTAAATGACAGATATTTTAAAGTAGACTCATAATAATAATTAACTTGATGTGCAAATTATTGAGAGATATATATGAGCATATAACTAATCTAATGCAAGGTGTGAATAAATCATTAATAACAATCCTATCCTCTCTCTCTCTCTCTCTCTATATATATATATCTAGGTATCTTTAGCAATTCTAGCTACAACATAACTCCATTATATATCATTAAAATTGAAATTTCTATATTATAGTTAGTCAAATATTTGACTATTTTAGATGAAAATCACATTTACCGTTTAAATGTAAATGAATTTTATGATTACAATAAAATTTTATTTAATTATTATTTCAAAAGTGAACCTTGGAAAGGAAAATTTTGGATACAAGGCATATTTTCTATTATCATCTCAAATATTATATAATACAAAAATTAAATTTATATACCCAAAACTAATCAAGTGTACCTTATACATATAAAAAAAAATTCAATTAAATCTAATTAATCAATAAAAAAGAAAGTTTCAAATAATTTGGGAAAAAAAATACAAATTCAAAACCCTAATTTTCAAATTTCTCTATTATCCAATTTCCAAAATCTAATCCTTACTAATGCACTTGGGATTATTATCCACATGGTTGTTGTTGTTAAATGTTAGTGTCCCATCACACTAATTGTATAGTTTTGTTAAAGAGGAGAAACAAAAGCTGAAACTAACTTGTTGAAAATTTTGCATAATTAATATGACAAAGACAACTCCAAAATTTGGAAAAAAAAAATGACAAGAGTGAGTACTTGAAAGATATCAAGAGAAGCAATATATAGAAGAGTGCATACATCAAGAACAAACCATAAACATATACACACAAAATATTAGATTGGAACAAACATGAACTAAAGCTTCATGTCTTTTTCTGTGTCCCACTCCATGTGGCATGATTAACTTCTTTCTTTTAGCATCCTTACATGTACCACAACTACCTTCTCTTTCCCTTCTCAATTCAATTTTACATAGATATATAGACCTCTTTTAAATATACTTAATTTGTACATGGCTCTTTGTATTTTGTGGTATATAACATGTGATATATAATATAAAAATAAATAAACTAAAAATTAATGAAAATATTTGTGGATCCCACCAATAATTCAATTGAATGGCTAGCTAGGAATTAAATTTCATATTAGTTTTTTCCATTTGCCTTTCCATAGAAGGCAGAAGGGAAAAAATTTTCTTGTTAATTTCTGCAAACTTTAGGCAAGATTTTGAACTTTCCTACAGTAGAATAATCAATCAACTATTTCTTATAACTACAAGTTTATAACCATTTATGTGTTGAATTTGACGATTCAAAGCCAAGAATAAGAACAGGAACATATACATCTAATAATCAAATCATATTTTTTCAAAGTGAAGAAAAAATAGTGAAACATCCCATGTATTAGTCAATACCCAAAATCTTTCTCTGATTTTAATAAGCGAAACAAGTAACAAAAATCAAAGTTTTATACATTTATATAAGTGTGAGAAAATCAACATTAATTAATAAATCAAAAGGCAAAGATTCAGAAAAAGACAACCATGAAAGCAATTGTTACCTGTCATTTTGTGCTTTCAAAGCATGTGCCTTGAAATTATATAATCTTTCATTGGTCCCTCCATCCATCCATCTATCCACCTCTCAATGTCTCTTTGTCTTCAAATTCAATTACTTTCTTTTTTCTTCGTTTACTCTCTCCAGTAAAAACTCTCATATGGGTAAAAAAAAAAAAAAGAAAAACTGAAAACCCAAACAAAATAATAATAGTAATAATCATAATTTGCACTAATTATGCTGATTAGAGCAAATAATAATCAAAATCACTTCTTCTTGATCTTTTCTTTGCTAAAAATTAAACTCAAGCCAAATAAATTCCCTGATGGAACATTTAAAACAGGATTAACACGAACACTAGCATTCCCATAAGATCCATAATTCTTCTTCAATGGAGGCTTTTGATGATGACTGGTTGTTGTTGTTGTTGATGAAGATGATGATGATTGTGACTTGAAGAAAGCTTGTTTATGGTGCTTATGATTATAACTAGAAGAACTATCTTTCGTAAATGGGACCCTTTTCACACTATTATTGTTATTATTATTATTAGGTACTGCAGACCCTGTAGAATTGCTTCTTGATAAGAGTGGCAATGGACATAAACTTCTTCCATACCCGCTTACACAATTCAAACTACTGCTTCTTTTAAACCGCCAAAATGACGACTTTGAATTGTTCTGCTTATTCTCTTCTACCACTACTTGATCTTGATCTTCTTGCTGATAATTATGATGATGATGACGACGATCACTTGCACTCTTGGTTATCTCTTTCGTCTTTTCTTTCTTCCAACTATTATTAATAGTACTACTTGTTGAAGTATCATCTTCGCTGCTGCTGCTGTGCTGTTGATGGAAGGATTGATCATTGATTTGTTTGGTTGTTATCTTTTTCTTTATTTCTGTTGGAAGAATTTTTCCATTAGAGAAAAGCTCGTCTGCTGATGATGAATCTTGATCGAAGCTTTTACGAGTACAGAAATCAAAATCAATGCTACCTATTGAGTTGGATCGATGATAGTGTTGCTCGACAGGAACAATATCAGAATGACAAAGATCATGAGAAAATGAAATTCTTGGACTAATTCCAGTACTATTATTATTATTACTGTTATCTGAGCAGAGTTCAATTGCCATTTCTTGAATTTTTGTTTTTCAAGAAACAAAGAGAAACATTCAAATAATAGAATAGAAGATCAAATGAAAAGAAAAAAACAATAGAAACACCATTAATAATAAGATTTGGAAATTAACCTAACAAAGACTGCATTTAAATATCAAGAAAAAGGAGACAAAGACTACATTTAAAAATCAAGAAAACGGAGAATACTGATGTATGAGAAATTCAAGGAAATTAATGATAATAAAAGTGGTTGAAAACATGGGTATTGAAGATAATTAAGGGGTTGTTGTGAAGTAAATAATTGAAATAACTGAATGATTTTGAAGTAGAGATTTTGAGAGACCGAGTCTTCTAATAAGATGAATGAGAGTTATTGATTGTTTATTTGACACAGAGAGAGAGAGAGAGAGAGAGAGAAAGAGAGAGAGACGTGAAGAGAGGTTTTAGGACTAAAAACCGGAGTGAGTAGAGTTGCTTTGCTTATAGGAAGGACAATAATAAATCTGCATTCTGCAGCTACCATGAAACAGGTCGGCATGTTTCTTTTGACGTTTATGGTTAATTAGGTTCATTATTATTATTATTATTAACAAATCATGTTTACTCTAGTACTCCTACCATTGACCTCAAGGTCTCAGGACTCTTTGTTTACCAACCCTGGCAGCTACACATCAATATTAACAGGTCAATATTTAATTTTTTTTTTTAATTTTAAATTTGATCAAGGGTGTGATTCACATTTTATTGAGTGTCTCTTCAAAAAGTATAAGTTTAAATATATTACTAAACTATAATCAAAGTTAAGTTTTATAATTCTTAAATGTGTTCGGTTACTCTTTTTATCAATCACCATTTAATTTTTAGAGCCGATTATCTTGAGATAATTTTTGAATATATAGTCAGTTTGAAAATATTTATAATCTAAATTATAAGAAAATTAATCTTATAACTTTTAAACTTTTGAATTACTACAATATGAAGCCCATTTTCCTATTAAAAATTATTTTGAATGTTAAATTTTTATATATTTTAATTATAAAAATGTTTAAATAAAATCTTTAAAAAGTCAATTTTCAACCCTATTGCCAAACAAATTACAAATATATAATATCCTAGTGGAAGATATGGAATCCAAAATTTAAGTATATATCCTTTTTGGCAAGTAAGCTTATTCACCATCACTATATGTCTCGTTGACAATATTTCTCAAATAATTATATATAATGAATGAATTTTCTAATATTTATATGAATATTTTTATTTTGGTTAATTAGCTTTGAGTGAAAAGTTCAAATTCCTAATTTTTAATTTTCAAAATAGCTCTTATATTTATTCTTATTTTATAAAATAAAAGAGGAAGGTTTAAATTTAAAATTTCATCCGAATAGAGAGATCGATATATCTATCATTAAATTAAATTTACAAAAATAAAATAATTTCAATATTATTAAATTAAAACTCATTGAGATGAATATTTTCTATCTTTGACTAATTACTGAGAAGATAAAAATAATAAATCACTACATGAATTTGGTTACCCATATATATATATATATATATATATATATACGAGTAAAAGATCTTTCATGGAGGACAGGTCTCTCCTAGCTACTTGTTCCTGCGTGGAAGTCAGTTATCCACATAGTGCTGTATATACCATAAATAAATACTTTTTAAGTTGTTAGGCATAGACGTACATAAAATTGATACATATGACACATTTCTGATTTATATATTATAATACATTCAATGGAAATTTTAATCCTCATTTATAATACGACAGAAGCCATTCTTTCACATGAAAATGTGTTCAGATTTTGATGAAAGATAATTATTTGTGGTACAAGATGATTTATATATGCATTTTGCAAAATTCCTAAGATTTTTTTTTCAAAAATTTGATTCTGATTAAAATTTAAATTTGATTTCAATTGAAATTGAAGTTTGAAATCTTAATATATTTATTAAGATATTATTATTTCAAATGGTAAATTAATTTAGTGATAAAAGGGAGATGATCAATAGTTTTTTTTTTCTTTTTTTGATGCAAGATGATCAGTAATGTTAAAAATGTATCATTGTTATATGTTTTCAATTCATTATTTTCTCTTATTCCATTGGGAGCAAAAATAAAAATTGGTGTTTTAACCTAATGATAAGGGGATATTATTTCAGAAGTGAACTTTTGGGTTTGAATTTCATTGAAGTTAAATTCTCTTTTTTTAATACTAAAAGAAATGAAAAACAAAAACACACACATATATATAAAAACTATGACTGAAAATTATTTCATCGTGTTAAGTAAGGAGAGAATAAATTCGAATATTAATCTATTATCTATGGTATATAAATTTATGTCCAACAATATATAATTAATTTGAAATTTAAGTAAAACATCATGATGATTCAGATATCTTTAAAGAGACCATGAGTTTTTTTTTTTTGCTTGGACTTGGACTAAAAACAGTCTCTTAGACTTGTAAAATGAATAACTAGAGTTTCAAGGTGTCAAGTATGAAATTGGCAAGTTCTTTTTGATACAAGTTAGTGGCTTGAAACCTTTGTGTTCTCAAGAAAGAAAATAATTAATCTTGAGAGAATATTTTAATGAGAGAAATAGGTGAGAAGTTGTAGAGAAAAAGAGTTGAGAAATTATAAAGAAAATATGAAAATAGTGATAGGTCAAAATATTTATCTTATATCTTGTCTGCCAGTAGCAAATCAAATTAGTAAGTATATAAGTGTTTCCTTCTCATTAGTACAGAAAGAGCTTAGTCAAGATAGGCAAACAAGATCTTGGGGTATTATGCTCTTACTATTACACTGTCTGCTTCATGTTATGATTGTGCCTTTATTAATTGTCAGGATCTAACGATTTGTCATGTCTTCATGCTCCAATGCCAGACATATCCTAAGCCATAAGTATTGATAACTCTGCATTGTGGCACAATTAAGCTTGTAAGGAATTCTAGTTACTTGCTTGGTGAGACTGACTTGGAATAAGGACCAAGGATTTTATAAATAGGTTTGATTTAGCAAAAGAGCATCATGGCGAGATAACTTCACAAAAATGATCTCGTCCTAAATGAGTTCGAAGATGTTTAAAGCCCAAAGATGAATGTCATATTTATCTCTTATCACCCAGAAATTTGATATGATTAACTGGGTGATTAATTTCATTGTATGATGAATTAAAATTATCACAAATTATTATTTAGTCTCTGGGATTTGATATAATTAATTAACTCATTTTTACTTTTTGAGAAATTAACTAATTAGTCATTTAATTTTGGTTCTGCTAAACTATTTAGTCTTTCTGTCCAATTTTTATAGTTTTTATGTTAAATTTTATAGAAAATGATGAAAATGTTTCTGTATGTAAAATAAATATAATCTTAGTTTAATTATTTAAAATAGAAATAAAAAAATTTAAATTAATAAAAGTAAATTTTATTTATATATTTATACAATAATTATATTTAATATCATAAATTTATAAAATTATTTGTTATTATATAATTATTATATAATTTTATTAATTTATTTTTTATTTTTAAATAGTAAAACTATATTTATATTTATTATATATACAAGGTCATTTTAATTATTTTTCATAGATTTAATAAAAAAAGTATAAAAATTAAATGGAATGACTAAATAATCTAATAGAATCAAAATTGAGAGACTAATTAATTAATTTTTTAAAAAATAAAAATAAATTACAGTAAAACCTCTATAAATTAATAATGCTGGAACCACGAAATTTTATTAATTTAGAGAGATATTAATTAATCGATAAATTAATAATTTATTAATTTATATAGTGATTTTAAATTTAGCAAAAATAAATTTAAAATCACTAATATATATAAAAGTTTTATATCTATAATCAATGAGTGTTCCCAAAAGAATATACAATTAATGTTGCTAAAATCACAATACATCACTCTTATGCAAATACAATGAACAATGATCATTATATATTTACATAATGAAATAAATTATGTATTATATAGGTTAATTAAATTTGAATGTTCATTATATTTTATTTTATAACATTCATGTATTTTATTAGAAATAAAATTCATTTAGATTTAAATTTTAAGAAAAAATAAAATAGTATGGATTTATATTTTATTAAATTGTCTTAAGTATATTTATATGTACTAGACATATTTGAGAAATTATTAATTTATAAATGGGATAAAATAATGTATTTATATAAAATTGTTATGAAAAATTATTATTTTATTAATTTATTAAAATTATTTATTTTTTGAATTAACCTGATCGAAAGAAATTATTATTTTAAAAAGATTATTAATTTATTGAATATTAATTTATAAATATTTTTCTGTAATTAATTAGATAACATTTAAGAAATTAAATAATAATTTATCTTAAAAACTATGTCCATGATTAATATTTAAATTCCTTATAACACTAATAATGCGTGGATGGTTGCCAATTAGCCATCAAATTCTAGATGTCATGGCTGAACCACCAAGACAAAAATGACCATAGTATTTGACAGAATTTGTCTAATAGAAAAGAGGCAAAGCACGCCTATGTCAGTGAGGCTCAAAGGTCAAAATCACTCTGCTATTGCCTGCCATCAGTTTTCTAATTTTGTGGCCAATATTATTTTTATGTCTTCTCATCATCAATTTCATGCCCTTGAAGGGATATATTGGAGATAAAAAAAGAGTTTAATTATTAACAAATATATGAACAAATTTGACTTGATTAAAGTTTGTTTAGAGACTTAAGCATTGTTGATTATACAATCATATCAGCAAGATTTTCCGTTGAACCTTATCTTA